>VZTI01000537.1:697815-851990 GCA_013397865.1 Struthidea cinerea | reverse complement strand
GGCCCGGCCCGGCCCGGCCCGCTGCTGCCGCCGGCCCCGGAGCGCCCGCTCACCGGAGGGCTGGCAGCCGTGCTTGGGGAGCACGGAAATTCTTCTGCGAGCGACAGGCAAAACCACGCTGGAAACGCTTCCAGTTCCCAGCAAAATGCTCGAGCCAAAATCCCTGCCGAGTCCCTTTGGTTTCAAAGGGACTATTTTTAGAATCACCTGGTTTAAACACTGAGGAAACATGCCTACCTGGAAAACATTCCTACGGATGAGCACACCAAGAAAAGCTTCCATGCTGCACCTCAGGACAGCAAAGGCACAGGCATTTTGCCTGCGATGGCCTTGTGTACTCAGGTATATTTCTAACACTTTTTATGCAGCATGGTGATACAAGCCATAACAATGCTGCACCTCCTCATACTCCAGCGTGAACCCACAAAATAGCTTCTCCCTCAGCCAGTGAAGACTTCAGAAGTGATGGCATGGTTGAGATGACACTCCTAGCTTAGAGGTGAATGTGGCTGTGGTTCTTGCTGAACATGGAATGGTTAAAGCACACTTGGCATTACTGGGACACGACAGCCGTGTGTTCACACACGGCTGTCGTGTGGAGCTCACCAGGCTTAGTGCTCACTACCTGGGCACAAAAGAGGCTGCTTCAGCAGCAAGACTGAATGAGCTGAGCCTGCTGGCAATGTTTAGAAAAGCAGATTCATAGACGGATGACATACAGTCTACGTGTAGAAATTAACACCATGACTGGCAGGCAGGTCTGAGGGACATCAGCACCCTGAGAGCGACTGGCTGTGGACTGTGCAAATTCTGCATGGGTCTAGATGTACGGCAAAGTTCACAGAGCTCAGGTGAAAAGTGTAATCTAGCATCCTCAGCATCAACTACTCAATATCTTTTTTGATCCAACTATACAGACACTATTTTCTATATCAACACCCCCTTTCATGACACCAGAAGAAACAGATTTTGGGTGCTACACAGCAGTATTCACCCAGTCAAGCCCTGAGTTTTGTAGAACCAGGGATGTGAGACTAAACACAGTTAAGCTGTGATTCTCAAATACCATGTGTGGCCATTCCTCTAGGATTTTTAGAATACATCTAACAGAAAGGGTGTACTGAGTTTCTGTGAGTGTGCTGTGCAGAGCATGGATTTTGTCCAATGACCATGAGACCCTTCAGAGTGCTCTGTGGTGGTCAGCCATCCATAAACACCTCCAGAATCTCTTGAATTAGCAATGTTTATGAGAAATAAGGGTGTAGATGTGCCAGATACAACCCCTTCACAGCTGTAACAGATCTGACAGTTTAAATGAGCACCAGGTGGGAGAAAGAAAGCTTTGCAGCCACCCTTTTACAGCAAGCGACCTGTCCATTCCCCAAATCAGTTTGAAGTGGGGGCAGAGCCCAGCAGAGCACAGTACTCGGGGGCCTGTTCCTGCGTGGGAGAGCATGCTGCCATGCAGACACACTTGCAGCAGGATGAGCAGCTTTATCAGCCTGACACACACACACGCTTTTCCTCTCAGCCAGGAGAATTCGCCTGGGCTCAGCTCAGCACTCTGTCAACACATGCATGGCCTTGAACTAGCAAATTCAGAGCCAACAGGGTGTCTTTTCACTGAACTCCCTCACAATGCAGCCATGATCTCTCTCACCCCGTCTGAGGCTCAGCCAAGCATGCAGAGTAAAAGACCCTCCACTGTCCCTCCCCTTCGTGCTTTCTGGTTGTTCTGTGAGGTATGATGTGAGACAGGGAAAGACACTCCTGTCATTTATTACCCATCCAAACTTCTCCAATTTATTTGCAATCATCCTCCATGACAAAGTACCTGATACTGTGTACAGTGCTGTAACAAAGTACTGGCTTTATTACTGCATTTTTACTTTCAGCCTTGTGGCTGTCAAACAGCATTTGGGTCTAATTCATGGCATCACCACAGAGGCTGAATGCAGGCAATACAGAGCTGGGCAGCAAGTGGAGCAGCATGTGCTTGAAAAGCCCAAGCTGGCCTTTGCTCAGAGAGGAAGCAAGTTTGCAGTAGCCCAGAACCTTAAACAGCTTATCTCCTCCTCTCTGCTGCAGCACAGGAGGCAATAGTGCAGTAAGGACTCCAGCTCCTGCCTGCTGATGAAGAGGCACTTGGGACTAGTACAAGTTTAGGATGTTCAGCAGAAACCTAAGAAACTGAAGAGGAAGATCTCTGATCTGAGTTCTCAGAGAGGAGAATTGAACACACATCTTCCAAAGGCAGAGGACCAGGTGCACAAACATAGCCGGAGGCAAGCATCACTTTACTCTGGTGAGTAGCTGGTTAGTGATGCAGACTCTTACATGTCCCAGTATGAGTACAGATCCTATGCAGCCTGGAAAACAGGGCACCTAGTTACAGTTTGAATCTCCTGGCTGGGACTGAACAACTTGGATATTACAGCCTGAAGAGTGGAAAAAGCCTTCAGTGATGTGAGCCAATCTATTCCAACCTAGATAATCCTCTGACAATTAAAACATCATCATCAAAAACCCTCTTAAGGGAGAGTGGGTTGTTGTGATTTGTAGAGCTCATTGAAAGGAAAATAGTGAGACGAAGAAGTATGAAGGCCTTAAAAGACAAATTATCATCTCCCATCCCAAATCATCAGTCAAGAAACTTTCCTCAAAAGGAATAAACATAGAAAAGCATTTTCAAAATAATTGTGGAAAAAAGGCAAATGTCCAGTAATGTATTAGGAATATTTTTCCCCAAAGTAATATATGAAGTGGCTGCATAAAAGAGAGGAAATGCAATTTTAGGTAGAGCTGTCTGAAATGAATCTGACAAGAGAACAAGATAAAATTGCTTTTTTATACTGTACGAAAAGATGTTCGTCACTCTAGCTGTGATGGTGCTGTGGGATGTGCGCTTGCCTTATTCCCACATGGATTCATGGTGGCTGCACAGAGCCAGGCAAATGTGACAGTGTAGGTGCCAGCTCCTCAGAACTCCCCCCTGATCAAGATCCACCACACACCTGCCCAGATATGTGGTCTGTTAGACCTGGAGAAGGTTCATGTGGAGACCCTCATGAAGCACTATGGACCTAACCTTGTGTCCACCACAGCGCATTCCAGAGCTTCCCACTGACTCTGACCATTGCAGGGCCATGCCCTGAAACATGTCAGCAACTAAAACACAGCATCCCCTCAGTGGCTGCTCTGTATCATGAGACACTATGTGAACACACCAGGGAAGAAAAGGAAAATCTTGTCCTTGATTTTAAATAGCCATAAGGACATAGATCACAGCAGCAGCAGCAGCAGCTAGCTAACAGTTTCTCTCAACTAGGAAAAAAGCTGTCTTTTCCCAGAGAGAAATATCAACTTGGTTTTTTTCTTTCAGCTGTTGGATCAATAAATCCTGTCAGACTAGGACAATTAGCCTCTGAAATAACTAATTCTTCAAGGAAGAAAAGGGACAGACTCCTTCTCTTTGTTGAGGTAACTGCTGCAAAGGTAGGCATTTTCTTGCCGGCTCACCATTTATTAAGAAATTATGTCCTTTCCCCTTGATGCTGGAGGCTGAAGCTGAATCCATCTTTTTTGCTTAGTTCTTTCATGCCAGTTTAGAAATCTTTATTTGTCCAAGCAAAGTTTCTCTGTCACTGCAATTCACCTGCAGAGATACTTCTTCAATGGTGATCCATCACTATGGGGCAAAAAATTCCAACTCTAATTCTTTAAAAAGACTGTTTTCAGTAGCACTAAAAGAGAAAATGAGAAACCACATATTTTGGGGCATAGCAAACCATTCAAGAAACAAGTGAGAAATCATTGTTCAGCTTTTGTTTAGGAAGCATATAGAACAGTCTTTAATGAAATAAATGACCAATGCTTGCTGAAAATTGATCTTAAAATTTTCATGAGCTGTTTTCAGCACTGTTACCAAGTTTTGGTAGTTTCTTTTCTCAGAAATGTAGACTTCTTTTCTCTCGGTCTCTCTCTCCTTTTCTTAAAAAAAACTATACCATTTTTAGTAAAGACAATCACTGAATTTTGAATTCAAAACCATTCTGACAGTCAAGGATGCTGTCTATCTCCTCCAAACAGAAATTGTGTCTTCCCTCTGATGCCCCCATCCCTCCCAAGACTGACTTTACCACATGAAACCCTTCTCTTTTTGAAGTTTCTCTTGGCTTCGATCAGTCTCTAAGAAGGAGAAGATCCTTTCTGCCCCATCCCTTGTAGTGCTGGCTCTTTCCTGTGTGAGATCACTTTGAGTAAATGATTTCTAAAAAGCCTGTGCCTGTATTTGCACTGTAAACACACACACTGCATCAGAAATCTCCTTTCAGTACATTCTGCTAAGCTTAAACAAAATTCTTGATTTTGGAAACACTTGACAGGACACTGTAAATCACCACCTTTGAAGGCATAAGTCAATGCCTTCCTTTTGCTAAGCACACCTGTAAAAGTGCACACGGACATTTTCCAGAACTTTGAACAATTAATTCTCCCAGTTAGATGAAAAATGGTTTGCATACACCTGTATGGAAAGTGATATCTAATCTTTTATGTTTGTGATTGGAGAGTGCTCAGGTCAATCAACATGTAATAGAAGGTAGTGGTAACTCTTATTTTCTGTTTAATTTTATGGTCAAGGTTGAGTATTTGTTTTTGAAAGATTGGAGGAGTTGGTTGGCAGTGCCAGGGAATCGGACTCTTTTTATCTTTAGCGTGCTTATTATGAGGAGGAGGCAGGTGCAAAGCAAGCTTTCTAACACCGTCGGCAGCAATAATCCCCACCTGAGCACTGCCTGGCCACCTGCTCTCCAGGCCCAGAGATAACCCAGGCTCTAAGTTAGTGCACTTCTAAGTCTTCGCTAAGTAAAGACTCATAAAAGACTCAAATGACGGTAACATCGCTGGGTACGACAATATATCAATATTTGATCACTGACAGTGATTTCTTCCGGATTCACCCCAAGGCATGCAGCCCAATCTGAAAGGGCCTAACCCAACACAATGCACCTGTGATTTATGGAGAGCCTGTTCAAAGCCCTGCTGAAGATGGCATCTAACTTCCTGATAACCCTCATGCCACCAGCCACCCAGCTTGTTATTACAGCCAAGGCATCATCAAAGCTACTGAATGCTGAGCTTGTCTTTCAGTCTGTAGTTAAAATCCGTAAGCTTCTCATGCAGAGACTGGCCTCCAATTTACAGTGGGATTTATCATTTTTATTGGAAATTACTTTCCCCCTGCTTAGTGACACATCCATCCTAAAACACACAGTGTGAGGTGGCTGCCAAGAGGTGCAGCAGACAGGAGAAAGCAGAGATGTGCAGAAGCAAGTTTTTTAGCAGGCAATGCAACTTCTCTTATGCAGGGTAAGAAAAAAGAAAGGAAAAGACAGATGAGGCTTGGCTTCATTTTTCTGTTATCTAAATAGATTCATTTATAGCCTGTAAATTACAACTGTCTGCAGGCAAACATTCCTTGCTCCCCAGTCCTGATACAACCACGTTCCTTCCCACTGACTGAACTACCAGGCTTTACTCTCCTGAGAGATGTTAAAGCCGCACATTACAGAGGTGCCACAAAACACACCAAGGAAACCATCTGCAGCAAGGAAGCCCTGCAGAAATAGAGCTTAACCTGCTGGTTTGTTAATTCCCTTCAAAAATATATGCTACATGCCACTGAAAGACCTGCCAGCTAAAATTCCCTGTTTACATCACTCTCACTTTCCTGCAGGGCAGACATCCTCGGGCTAAGGGGAAGCAGCAATGGGAGAGCAGTGCCAGAGCCTGAACTCAGCTGAGAGGATTGGAGAAAGATGTGTGAAGTAAAAAATACTCAGTAAAAACCTCGTTAGCACATCATTAAGAAGCAGAGAAAGATATTTGAGGCTGATTTTACAACTGTGACAGGGGAAAATTAAATAAAGGCATTGACATCCCCAAGTTTGCAAGGGACAAACTTGTCCATAATATGATGGACATGATAAAAATGAGCTAGTAAATGAACTGGTCATTGCTGACTCCTTACATGGACCCAGCTCAACAAACCCACTGTAAAAATCGAGCCCAAACCATCAAGTTTTCCCTCACCCAGTCCCTTACTTTAGGAAATGGCTAGAATTCACAGCCTACTCTCTGAACTGCAGGTGAAGCAGGGAGTTACCAGTACCAGCTTTCAGTGCTGCTGGCTTCTTCTTTGATACGGCTCTCTGGGATGAGCTGCAGGTCTCATTATCACCACAGTGCACACAGATAGAGAATGGAGAGGTTGGATGAAATGGGGAAAAAATGGAGGGAAGAAAATTAAGCTACCTGGTGAAAATTAATGACAGGTATGTATTGCCGGTGAAAGATGGACTAGCATGAAATTGTGAAGGTTTTTAATGCTCTTTCACTTGAGATTATGCAAAAATATTTTAAACTTTTAAACGTTTGGGTTTTTTTTTTTTTTTAATCAAAGCATTATTTATTCCACCCCACTTTTTCAAGCAAGGGGGAAAAGTAAAATAAATTTAAAAATTAAAGCCAAAGAAATCAGCAACTCTTCTGCTAACAAGGTTATAAGACCTTTTGATGCAACTATCCTCACTACCTATAAGCCCTCCAAACCTCACAAAAATTTTAAAAATATCTTAACAAATCCCCTTGAAAAGCACCATCAAGAAAACAAAGTCATGGTCTCACATATTCTAGGAGCTCTAGAAACTATAATTTGTGAACTCTGTAAATGTTGTTGATCACTGCGTGACTCTAGCTTATTGACATTGTGTGTTCCTTTTGTCAGGGCTTGTCTTTCATTCTGTTCATACATGATACATTTCCAAAACAAGTGCTGCCAAAGGATGACTGAGGATATGCAGGCAATAAGAGTACAGGAAACTGCAGCAACACCGTAACTTTCACCATTCCATAAGGTGGAACAAGGCCAGGAATATTTTAGCATATTCAGGAAGAAGAAGAAAAAAGAAAACAGCACGCAGAGAACCATTCTACACTCAGTAGAAGTACAGTTACTTCATGCTGGATTAATCTCAGCACAACATAACAGCTTTCCACAAAGTGGTTTCGATGGAATTCCCAGGTGACTTGTTGTGTATTTAAATACTGCCTGCCTAGGATTTAAATAAACAGCTTTTATATTAATTAGAAACAAATCCTCTCAATTGGAAGGTATTAACTGTTTCTAAATTGCACACACAACACTTACCCAGACTTTGATTCAGTTACATGCTTTTAACTTGCCAGCCACTCGTAGTCTAATATGCTATAACCACAGTTTACAGCAGTGCAATAAAATATTGATTCAACTGTTTTAACCTTTCATCGATCGGCATAACACGTAATTAAGTCCTAGGAGCAAGTGAGCAGCTCATTGCTAGCACACCAGCCTAGGTACATATTTACAGCCTAAGCCTAGCAGAATTGTTTTATGCATGTCTTGCAGTAATACACATGCCAATTACCTCTCTGCTGGTTTCTGATTGCAGTTTAATCAAAGACATTCCACACCACGCAAGTGGGACCTGAACATTGACTACCAGGCTCTTCACTGACCAAGTACATTGATTTCACCAGCTGAGAACCTGACTCAGATGCTTTGTGCTACACTGATTGCACAACCCCTGTAAAAGGGCCTGTGGCTTCCAGAAAGCTCCGGAGTTGTTAGTTCCACCTGATACTGGGAGTGCAAACTCCCTCTAAAGGCAGAGCAAAGCTCCCTCCTTAAATTCACAGGGTTATTTAGTAGCTCTAAAGTTTTTAGAGCCTCAGAATCATCCCCCTCCATAAGGTAACCGCCTTGTCTGGCTCCCAGGAACAGTGTTCTGCTTTTCTCAGCCTTGACCCCATTAGGTAAATCTATGTGGATTTTTTTTTTCTGGCTGACTAGCTGAAAAAAGATGTTTTTTCTCTTGGTTTACCTCACACCATTCAAAAAAGCGAAACAGATTCTCAAAATGTTTGTGATCAGATTGAATAGGCCAAATTAATCCTTTGTGCTTGCAGCCTGTTTTTCATTAATTAGTGGAAACCCAACCTGACAATATTCAATATCACAGTTTCCAGACTAGAGTGCATTGCTGAGATAAATGGAGTAGAAGGAAGATGTCAGTTCCCGGCATTATCATCCTCCCATACAATAGCATTTTGTTTGTTTGTTGGAATATATATGATAGTGTCAGATAATACTTTTTTTTTTTTTTCAGAGCCCAGGACATTTCAATAAATTCATGTAAATAAAATATACAGACAAAGAAAAATTGTGGTTATACAGCTCTTTTGGAAATCTCCATAATCTTGTACAAATCTCTCTTTTGGGTGCCCTAAGAGACGTGTTGAACTCTGCTCCAGCCAGCTGTGAGAGGTAAAGATGACCATGGAGAGAATACTACTTTTTCTAGATTTTGTCCCTTTCAAAATAAACACACTGGCAAGACACTTTAGAATTCTTTAAAATGGCTCCAGAAAAAAAACCAAAAACTTTCAAGTGAGGAGCAGGTATTAAAAGAAACCCCAACTCAACAAACAAACAAAAGAATCCAACAAAACAAAGCTAAAGTCAACCTGTTTCCTTTGTAACCTTCCTCCCTTGCTGTGGAAGAGTGAAAGTTTTGCTTGAAAACCAAATCCCTGTGGGTTTGCAGATCATTCCCTGCACACAATGATCAAAGAGCAGGTTGTGGTTCTGAGAAGACCACAGAAATGATGGCCAGAGGCATTGGACTGTCAGCAAGGCTGACATGCTGCCCTGGCAGTGTTGCACAACAACATCTCCATCGCTTCCAGCCGCTGGGACACCTTTTTGTGCCACACAAGTCAGTCTGACAGCCAGCACTTCTCTCATCCTGTTTATTCCCTTGCAACTGGAAAACAAGCCACTGTTTCTCTTTCGCAAGGATCCATTTCTCCATTAGTCATAGTTTCCTGGGCTCTCACATTACTTCTGGACAGTTTTACTCACTGTTGTGACAAGTGCTGTGCTCTGTACCCCATACTTATTCCTGTCATACGGCACTTTTATAAAGCACAATTTACCTGAATTTTTTACTTGCTGTGTAAGGGGTACATCCCAGCCCACTTGACCAAGTCATCTTTATTTATTTAAGGAAAATTCTCCGTGCCGTAAACGGGTCATTTTGTAGTCAACGTGTCTGAACTTCAATTACAACTTAAATGTTTAACAGCTGCAAGGGGGTTGCCTCTGGAAATCTCTACAGAGTCTTTACTCTCCTAGTTTTGTTTGATGAGTCCTATGAATGCGTTAATCCAAAATCTAGGCAAGTTCTGTGGCCAGACCCCATTGCTAATGGAAAACTGGAATCATCCATGCAGAACCGATTTCTGTCCCCTAGCAGCCTGGCTTACAGGAAATGAGATTAAATAGTGGGTTTTAAACCTATTGCAGAAAACACTAAGAATGACTTTTTCAGGCTGACAACGAATTCCATTTTGCTGACATCCTTCTCAGTGGAACATTCTTGAAAGACATGATGCCCTACAAGAGGTCAAAGGAAAGAGGTGCTGTCCCAGCAGGCCAGCAGGAGACTTGCATCTGCATTTTCCTCACCGCTCTGCAGATCCTCGGCTGGTAATAGTACAGCTGAGAGCAGGTTTCAGGCTTTATTTTGGTAAGAAAGATTCATCTGGCTGTTTCTCTTCTAGCCAAGCAGACAAGTTAAAAAATTGAGACCTGGAGCCAGCTTAATCATGCATCACTTCATAGGGAACAGGGCTAAAAAGGAGGAATAAAAAAGAACCTCACCATATCCATACCCATGCATCAAACTTCAGGCAAAACAGCAAGGCAGAAATACTTTGATTGGCAAGCTTTGCTGTCAGCCACATCTAATGAAAGAATGTCTTGTCTTGGACACCTCTGCTGATCCCAGCTACTGCATTATCACACAAGAGGTACAAATTTTCATGCAGAGTATGACCTTCAGGAACACGAAATATTCGCCCACTAGAAACTGTCCTGAGAACCATGTAACTACACTTACCCTGCATTTTCAAATTAAATACTTTCTTGTTAGGCAATACAGACCCTGTCAAAAAAACTGAGTTTACTGGTTTGGGGTTTTTTTTACTAAGAACAGGAAACAAAAATTTATTTTGATAATGCCAAAACATTTTGTTTCAGTAAAGTTGTTCCAAAACATAAAGAAGTGTTATTTATTCACATGTATACACGGAAATGAAAAAGTAACTCAAAGGGAATTAATTTCTGATTTCTGAGCTCCTCTAAACCTAGACATGATCTCAGATGTCCACTCTTGTCTATGTTATGACAAAGTAAGATAACGATGTTTAGTTACTGTCATCAAGCCAACACCACTGCTTTTAATTCAAATAGAAACCAAATCTGATTGACCACAAAGTGTACTGTGTGCGTTATCTCAGGGCTCTTTCTGGGACAGGAAAGTGTCAGTCCTTCACGGCCCCGGCTGGAGGACTCAGAGGATGTCAGCTGAAGGAGTAGGATCAAAACGACAATCAGAAGGGTGACGGGTCTTGCTGGGATGACAGGCAGGGCGTGCATGGGGAGTGAGCACATACATGTGTACTCTGTTGCCCCTAAACTCCCTGCTGGCCCTTTTCTTGTGAGCCAGCGGGGCACCAAGCCCGCTGAGAGGACTGACTTGTGCAATTTCAATGCCCTTTAGTGATGCACAAGAACAGAGCCGACAGGAAAACAGAGGGGATGGGGCATCGCAAAGCTGCTGTTTATTTGCATAGCCATGAAGCCCATGGTTTGCCCACACCACGTGATTCAGGGGCCAGCAATTACAGATATTTATACCGATAGTTCTTTGTAGCAAATGTTATAAGGAGTCCTCCTTTCAGAGACTGCCACATTCTAACTACAAAACAAAGCAATAGGTGTCTTCAAAGTCTTGCTGAGAATCATAGAAATCCCACTGTAGGCATTAGTCAGGGGGAACATCAATATGTCATCCCAGACCTGTCCTACCCACCCATTACTCTTAAACATCTTTGTGGGGACCAAAGTGGTAGTCACCGGCCTATAATTACCTGGAGGTTTACCTCAAAAGCAGGGCAATCAGTAAGCTAAAATATGCCCCTGTTCTCAGTGACAGCCAGCAGACAGAGGTAACACAGAAATCTGAGATGGGCCACTTTCCCCAGTGACCCAAATTCCTGGAGTACGGCTTCCTTCCACCACAAAATGTTCCTGAAGCTACCATTCGAGAAAGAGGGTGGAATACCCAAATGTCCTGTTCTCTCCCTCCCCTAATTACTCTAGATATCCATATCCAAATCCTCAACAGCTTTGTTTGTGGTAACTAACAGTAAATACTGAAATGCATCTCTTGATGCATTTCATACTCAAAGGTGGCACCGAAAACTTTCTCCAAGTTTAGTCTTGCAAAGGAACTGTGCAAAACTACATCATTATTTTCTGAAGAGATTAAGAAATATCCATGTGGCTCTAATGTACACAAATATATACAGAAAAAGGTGACATCATGTGCTTATGTTGACTGCTTTGCTTGTAAAGATGTTTTAACTTCATTTAGAAATGCCTTCCTCTCTCTTTCTGGATACACATGTGGAACATTCAAAAAGAAGTCCCAGTTTGCAACACCCAGTTTGCAAAGGGAGTTCTTGGGAAGCAAATTTCAGAGTCCATATTCTTCTTATGAGTCACTTTATCCACTGCAAAACTATTGCAATGAAAAGATTTTTTTTTTTTTTGAGGTAAAGCACAATTAAAATGAACTCCTTTGCTTAAGTTAAAACAGGAGTGAAATGAAGAATCTGACCCATTCCTCTAATTTTACAGGCTCAATAGTAATCTAGCTATGCTATTCACTTAGAGAAACCATTAATTTTGCTATGTGGCTGAAACTAGAAGGCTTCAGCTTTCTTTCTCTCATTTTCCTCCCGTCTTTCTGGTCTTTGTCTATGCACCTGTTTGCACCACTTTACCATCCCATTTGAAAAACTTTGGGTAATCCTCTGGCACTAACCCTGGTGTGATAATACTCCTGTTATTCAGCAGCATAATTACAAAGGACAACACAGATAAAACACGTCTTTCACTTCGGCTGTGAATATGCCAGTTTTGCCAGTCTTCAAGGTGAATGATTTCTAAAACCTTCTGTATTTAATGTTAATCTAAATTCTCCACACAATGAAACTTCCAGCACTTTAGGGAAAAATGGTTACTTTTGATACATCAAAGTGAATACTAATGGTCGAAACTTTTACAACAGCTTCTTTAGCAGCAGCCCCTTCTCCAAAACACTTTATCAACCTTGAACAGATCTGCTGAGAGACAGTTCAGTATTAGATTTTGCTTTGACAAGGGGTAGCTACAGCAGAGGGAAGCGAAACACAGGAATCAGGCAGCAGACCAGTGACATAGGCAGAAATAATTCCTTTAGCTGCTTCATCATAACCCTTTGGACCTGTGTAACATCACCAAAAATTATGAATTGGGTGGTGTTTGCTTTCTTTTGGTTTTTCAGGACAACTTTAACTAACTTATCTTCCACCGGCAAGAAAGACTGCTACCCAGTTTAAAGCTCAGCAAGACAATTAAAGCTTGCCTAGTTCCCTAGTTCCTATTAGGGATAGGGAAAGTCAGCATCTTCATGTCCCTTTTTCCCTCCTGCTTTGTCCCGTGACAGGGAAGGCGAAGCTTTGCTTTATTCTGTGTTTCTTAGCAGGTTTGGATCATTTGGGCTGGAGTCAAGTGGGAAGAGTCCTGGTGGCTCGGGTCTCTCCTCATGGATTTCAGACTGGTGGCTACTCTTGTTAAACCCACAGGAGCATTTTCCTGAAGGTTCTATGTAGGTTCAATGGCTGAAATGTGACCCGAGAAGAAACCTCACTCAAACAGGCAACAGGGAGCACATGGAAAGCTATAAAACAAGATAAATTACCCTGTACTCTCGTTTCCACAGCCTAAACAAATCATCTAAGTTTAGAACCAGTTTTTCTCCACCACGGGATAGACAAATGTTGCTCCCTTGTGTTCCTCAGGCATACTGTATTTTTCTCAGACTGCTGAGCTGTTTGGGGCAGGACAGCTGTTCTAGAGCCATGCTTAGCTCTGGGCCCACATCTGGACATGGTGATGATACAGTGATGATAACAGTAGCAAATTTAACAGGTAAGAGGAATCACAAGTAAATACACACCCACCATGAATCTTTAAAATATTTGTGATTTTTTTTTTTTCTGGAACGTTCGCTCAGCCAGAGAGAGTCCCCAAGGACAGGGTTTGCCAGACAGGAGCCAGTCTAGCACAGCCTCCTATGATCTCTAAGAGAGAAGAATAAAGTTATTGATCAGTGCCTAGAAGAAAGTCAACCACTTTTGTGGTCCAAGTCAGCAGGGAGAGCTTCGGGTACTCTCAAGGTCACCTCCAAACTACTGGATTTTACCTTGCCCCCCAGAGAACAGAATAAGGCCTAAGGAGAAGAAGGACATCATCAGCGGGTTCATCACAGAATTCTCAACAACCTTTTTAGCCAAACTAGGAAAATTGTCACACAGGAACAATAATTAGCCACAATGTCAGCAAAAGGTAAGCTAAAACAGAGGAAAGGAGTAACCTCTTAATCTATGGGTTTTGCTCCTTACAGGCTGTCCCAGCATCTCCGATTGCTCTGTGACAACATCCAGCCTAAATCAAACTATGTGCAATGGGGAACAGATCTCCATATATTGTTTCTAGCACTTTCAGAAAGGCAGTGATTGTTTCCAATTCCTGTCATTTTCTGCTCAAGGAAACCATGGGATTGAGAAGTTGTTTCAATGTCTGAATCAAAACAGAAACTATCTAGGTTTGCAGCTTAGTGTCCATGAAAACTTGAAATGCATAAAAAACTTTATCCCAAATAGAGCACAAATAGCCTGTGTACATATCAATTCCACGAGGAGCCTTCCAAGGTCAAGAAAAAATAACATCTTCTGCACAAAAAGGCAAAAAAGAAACCTAATGAGTTAATTCTCTCTACACAGGTTCATCAGGTGAAGGATGTCAGTTATTTTGTGCATGGGCGTAATTTCAAAGTTTCAATTTAATTAGGATAATTTTCTAAAAGTTTGGCTGTTCATCAGAACCTCATCAGGATAGAAATTGGGCAGAAACCCTTCTAGAACAGACCTGATTGTGAGAGATCTTTCATTCCATGGTCCTAGCCAGCTGGAAACACTGTGAATAGCCTCTTCAATGGTATTTCAGTCTCCTGCTTTTGGACCCAGATGAAACCAGGAAGTGCTGTGAAACCATAAATACCATTAAAAGACAGAGAGGGAGAAAGATTAACCAGATTTTGGCCAAGCTCCAAAACTCTGCATTTCAGTTTGGGGCAAAGGTTCAGGCTGGTTTTCACAGATCAGTTTGTCCACCTCAGTTATTTCCCACTCTGACATGATATAATGTGCCTTTGCTTATCTTTTGTTCCCTTATAGACTAAGTGCTGGTCATATTCCTTATACATCAGGCAATGCATGTGCAGAAAGAGAAAGAGGACTGAAAGCATGGCAAGACTCCACAGCTAATTTAGGATCAGGAATAGTGGGTGGGAGAAGCTGATTCAGCTGCAAGGGGTTATATGGAAATACCCCTCTCAATTTTTCAAAGTCTTGTCCCAGATAGCACTGTTGGTCATTAGCTAGAAATAATAATATGTACTACTGATCACACATGAATAGAGAAATTCATTACATAGGTCAGCAGAAAAAAAAAAAAAAAGGGTTTTTGTTCTGGTTGTTAACAGAGAGAGGAGCCAGGAGGAGTCCTTTCCCTCTTACCTGGTCCTGTGTCCCAAGAGTCAGACACGTGGCAGGAGCTGGTAGGAGCAAGGAAGGAGGGCTGCTGACCCCTTAACCTCCTGGGTTTTAAAACAGCTACTCAAATGCCTTTAAACACAAATGTAAGTGGTGTCCTAAGCAGAGATTTGGTGTATTCTCTTACATTTGGAAACACTCTTCTCACATGCTCAGCAGCTCCTGCACCCACAGGGTACCTTCAGCATTCAGCCTCAAACTGCAGTGCGGGGTACTGCCTCAGGATTTGAAATTGTGTTGTGGGATCATCTGAATGGGATAAACTGACTACTTCAATGCCCACGGGGCTCCAGTGAAAGCACAGCCACTGATCCTGAACATACCACTTGCCACTGCTGAAACAATATGGAGTGGACAGACACATCTGGAGCAGACCAAGGCAACATTAACAAAAATGGCAGGTAGAAAGCAGCATATGATTTTCCAGAAATGATTTTCAGACAAATATATTTACTTTTCCTTTTGGGGAGAGCGGGGGAAAAGAGAGCTGCACGTCCTTTACAAACAGTGCTGGTATTATTCACACTGCCAACCAAACCACTTAAGCTACAGAACCTTTGCAGTACCACAAGTGTAATACAAAAAAACAACCAAAAACCACTTACTTCCTTTTTTCCCCCCCTGAGTATTGACATTCTTGTGCAGTATTAGGAGAGCTAATTTAGCTTCTAGTTCTAAGAATTTTTGAATCTATAGCCAGTAATTATTTGCATTCAGGGGTACAAAAGAGGAAAACAAAGCCCACAAATTCTAGCACATTCATGTGGGATTGGGAGTTGAATTAGGATCCTCACACCCCATTGAATTATCGGCCCCCCTATTAGAGCCTTATTAAAATGGTAATGATTATAATGCCAGTCATAGGCAGGCTGTCGCACCTGTCAAAAAAAATACCCCGATTATCCTGTTCATTCAACTGTCTGGCATTCGAATCCGTGTCTCAGGTTTACTGTTCTGTGAAGTTTTTCTTTTTCTCTCTTTATGTTTTTTTTTTCCTTTTTATGAAGAAAAAGAAAAGATACAAGAACAAACACTTCCACAAAGGTGATAAAAAAAATCCCCTCTAATTTAGCACATCTACTGCACATGTGGTGTTAAGGTATCTAGGACAGCAGTCTGAGGAAATAGATACAATTTCACTGGATTTCTCTATAGTGAGGAAGAATATACTGATGGCTACACTAAAATCTCTTTATAAAAAGGAACACTGGTTTTTAAGAACAAAAAGAACAATTGGCCTTCCTCTTCCCCCACCTCCCCACCCCATTTCTAGACACAGCCAGGATTATGTTACTCAGAGCAGTAAAGTCTTTCTTCATACACAAAATAAACACCTTGGATGGTTTAAAGGGACAGTCCTGAAAAGATCAACATTAACCCACAGGCTTTGCTAAGGAAGAAATTGCATTCATTCGTTTTCTCCTTTAAAAGTAGTGAACATATAATTTGAAATAAGCAGCACAAATCTAGGGTCTAATCCTGAACACATTTAGTAAAAGGACACTGGGGCTTGAAGACCTCAACCAGCTTTCAATTTGAAATCCTACAGGGATTATTCCAATAACCTGTGGTTAATAGCAAAAACAACATTAATTTTAATAAAGATATATGGATACTTGGCTTTCTCTAAAGTAGAAAAACAGCATAGACAAGTTCCTGAGAATTTAAGTGATAATCAGGTGGAGAGAAGATTAAATATTTTCCACTCCATTCAAAAGATGCCTTTTTCCTTTCCTCCAGCCCCGTTGTATGAGTTTTTCAAATACCACAGCATAAAAGAATGTCAGTGGAAGAGCATTTAGGGGCTGAATGCCTTCAATAGCATCTAAGACAGATGCTGTGTCACTGAGTGCCCTGGACCCTTTTGGGAAGTGGAGCAACCAACAAAAGACCGGTTGGGTTCTGTTTGTTTTGGTTTGTTCCAGAAAAACATTTTTGATGAAACATGAAAAAAAAAAGCTACGGTTTTCTTAGCATTGGGAATAAAGAAACGTGTAAGAACTGCACTTAGCAGGCATCAGCTCCTGAGTGCATAAAGCACTGGATTTGTTCCTGTTTTCACAGAAGTAACTTGGAAAAAATGCCTTTATTTTAGAAGCCCACATACAAACTTGCAATGATTCCCGTTCTAGGATTATAGGGGTTGTATCTAAATGTTATTTTTTAAGTCACTCATTGTGTTTCTAAATACAGTTTTTCTGAGCTTACAACAGCTAAAAGAATATTTTTAAGGTGAAAGGGAACAGAATTGGAAGGATGTTATAGTGAAAAACAAGAAGTAACCATAGAATTGTGGCAAATAAATGAGTGAGCAAACAGCATGCAGCTGCTGCCTACTACATCCTTGGTCTGAACACACACACATTTTTATTTTTGGGCCTGATGCTCCTCAATATTCTGTTTTCTGATTTTTTAGATGGTAAATACTTAACACTAGGGATGGATGCTGCTTGTTCAGTGCCTGCAAAGGGAACACAGGGCCTTAAAGAGGACTTTGGAATGATGTAGTGATTCCTTTCTTTAAAATCCCAGTTATCTCCATGCAAGTAGAGTTGGGCCAAGCTCAGAAATCCTGCCTATAAATAATCATGCTGACTTAACCCAATCACTCACACAGTCAGAGACATTTGAGCAATGTGTTTGAACAGTGAGAAATAAGCATGATTTCCATTCTCCACTCCTAAATTCAAGGGGTGACCAGAAGGCTGAACCATCAAATTTAAGAAGTTTGAAGATTAGCTGAGCTTTGGCAAAGGGTAAACGATGCCCTGAGACCACACCACTAACCTCATAGCATGTGCTGTCCCAACCCTGCTTCCTACTCACTTTTTCTTGCCTTAACTGGCCTCTGACAGCTCAGAGCTCCTCATGCCCCATCCCTGTCTCCTCACTGTCTAAATTGCTGGAATAAAGATCCTCCCTTCTGCATGCTGACCTCAGGAGAGCTGCAGCACTCAAAGTGATAGCAGGGAGCTGCAAGTCCTTGAAGGAATGAGAGAAGCTACAGAGGATGGAGAGACTGGGACAGGATAGATGCAGGTGCTGCCTGAATGTGTTTCTGCAGGTGGTGCATTGCTTGGATCAGGTGAGGAGCAGCTGGAGCAGTGGAACCACAGGCTGTTTCCCACCATCTTAATGCACCTCATTTCAGATGCTTCAATCAAACAGCTGCAAGAAAATTCAGCAATCTGTCTTCTGAGAGCATTACTGAGTGAAAGCTGGAACTGATTAAACACTACCATAGTAATGGTGACAAACGGCTTCACTGAGAAGGGTCTCAAGATCACTTCACCAGTGGCTCACTCACCCAGAATTTGCCTGCTAGAGCCCAGAATGTGAATATTTTAAGGCAGTGCCCCAGGATGCATCCTCCTCTTTGAAGCATTTTCCCGCTTGAATTTCACCAACACTCATGTGGTTCTGTGGCTTTTAATCTTGAGTGAATGAGTGTTGCCACCCTTGTTGATGTGGTAGCTAGAGAAACCATCCATTCCTTCAAAAAAATCCTCAACCAGAAACAGACCACCTACCCATTATTAGCCGGGGTTACCAGCTAAAAACGTATGAAGGGGGTCACATGAATGGACAGCAGTGTGCATGTTTTATTAGTTTCAACAACAAGGGAATAGATGGATGAAAGATAAGGTAATGATTTGTGACAGGAGCCCAAAATTTGATTTCAACAATTAAATTACCCTTCTAAGAGATCCCCAAGGAAATCTATTAAAATACCATCTTCCCCTATCCCCAAAGTATACAAAAGCTGCCTAGTAACTGTCCAGTATCACTGCCTCTGTGACATGTTGGATGATTCCCAAGACAAAAACCATATGCTGTCCGATGAATGGTGGAGCAATCAACAAGGAAAGGCTATTCTTTAAGTTACTTGCCCTAAGAAAAAAAAAAAAAAAGAGAGAGAAACGAACAACTACACCACAAAGTTTGCACTAAAACACAGGGTTTGGTTTTGCTCACTTGGTTTTTCACCAGATAATCAGAACTACTCCCAAGTCACAAAATCACATTCCTAGAAAGTGTGAGAGGATTTTCACTTTTGAAGCCCTTAAACTCTGCACCAATGGCAATCCCCCATGTTCAGAGGAGCATGCAGCAGTGAAAAGTGGGTTGCCTAATGCTTGATCATCATATTAACCCTTTCATCAGTTCCCTGGGACTGTTACTGAAGCCTAAGCTTTCCCTCTCACCACCACTCTTTAGTTACCTTAGAGTGTTATATTTAAGGTTACCCCTGCTGCATAAATACTGCTGTTTAAACTCACAAGTTTCAGATGTGCAGCAAAGATGAAACAAAAGAACATATTATGAACTTCTGCATCATTACAGAGCTAAGGGAGATCCTTGGTTTGACTCACGCTAGATATAACTTTTTGGCCTAAAAATAACACTTGCAGACAAATGCAGAATTCAAAGTAAGACTGAGCAACAGAGGGCTTAGGTTCTTATTTACATATGGCACATCTCAGGTGCTCAGTTTGCTTACTCACACTGAAAAATTTGCCTGCTGATGATAAGAAGTCACAGTTCAGATGTGGCATTTTGAAATACCAGCATGGTATCTGCTACAAGAAATCAATATCATGCACGGATGTGGTTGGTATCGGGGAAAAAGCTTGCTCCTAGTCAGTTGCCCAGTATAGTTCAGAATACTTCCCTATGAGCTACTTTCATTATAAATTTTATTTAAAGAAACCAACTTCCAATCATCATCTCTCTGTGCAGTGAAACATTACGTGTTCAGATGTGATTTTAGAAGCTATGAATAAAAGGTATTTTTTTCGTGAGAAACCTCAATATTTTGAGGCAATCATATATTTCAGTTTACTGCTTTGTCCACACACATCCTCCAAATCCACAAATTTTGGCATTCACATAACTTTCACTGAATTTCTCTTTCAGAATAACAAAACCTCATCAAAATGTGCAGAATTTTAAGCAAAGGAGCCGTTTATGTCTAGGAAGATGCATACAGTTAAGTGTTTGCAGAACTAGGACTTAAGAGGTCTGGTATCTAGCTGTAGAGGGCTACGTGCATCTCAAGGAGGAGCTTTGTAAAGAGAACCAGAATGCTTTACTTACCCAGCCTGGAACATTTTCAATTCCAAAGCCCTCAAGTCTATTCAACCAACCAATAATCTCATAAAATTGCTGCAAAATTCAACAACAACAACAACAGAAAAAAAGAAAAAAATAGATAATTTTTTTACACAGCACGATTTCCCTTCTCTTAGAGAAAACTTTCAGCTCTTAGGAAAATGAAAGAAATTTTAAAGTATGATATTTATAAATTTTCCAGATACACTTTTCCTCTATATTATTACTTATCATACTGAAGCCAAAAACCCAGATCTGAAAACCGCTCAAACCCTTCTTCAGTCTGGCCCCAAGTCTAGTTAGCATTCTGTTCAGAATATCCTGCTTTGACTGTGAAAAGGAGCAGTTACCTCTTTCATAAGCTGCTTTAGAGAGGGGAAAAAAAAAAAAAAAAAGGGAAAGAAAGAATGAAAGAAAAGAAAAAAGAAAAAGTCTGTCCTTGAAAAGCTTGAATAGATGCATACCATTATGAGTCTGGTAGGAGTGACTGGGACAAGTACCTGAAAACACACTGAAGCCAAAACCCCCTCTGATTTACCACAGTCAGGGTTTTACTCCATTACTCCATTACTTACTACACATAAACACATAAATTCTGCAAAGCTGCGGCCTAACCCCACGGACAGGTGGGGTCCCTGTTCTAGTATTTCTAAGGATCCCTAAACGCATTGTGTTGACATGGGGATGCCCATTAAAGTCCTGATATCTGGAATGCACTTAGACTACACCTGAAGGCGATGAGATTCCTTGTTGTGATGTTCTCCTGCTTATCTTGTCTGCAAGCCCTGACAATCAGTGATCCCTGTGCCTATCAGTAACACGCAAAATGCAGCAGGGCAAGAAGAATCACCTGCCCTGCTGCAGTATCGGTTGGGTGTAACTCTCCAGAAGATAATTATGAATCTCGCATACAGCCCACTTTCCAAAGCCAGTCCTTTGGGATTGCAGCAGATCTTAATGTGATAACAGGAAACACAACACTTACTAAATCAACAAACTGCCAGTTTGTGACTGTTTTTGAATGGCAATGATCATATAAAACATGGCCTAAAAATTCTCGTCATGGCATCACCATTACCTTTGTTGTTGGAGACTGCTGTAGGTCTACACCCAAAACTTTTGTCAGGAAAATGTGTTTGATACACATGCAATGATTCTTGGTACTTTTATAATACCCCAGGCCATAAAGTGGATACTGACCTGTTAGGAAAAAAGAGTAAAGGCAGTCAATTTTTTTTTCCCATTCAGATTATTTCAACAGGTAAAAAGAGAAGCCTCTAATTGATATACAGTATAAAATGGAATAGAAGACTATTTCTCAGTGCTTGCACTGAAAAGCATATTTGGCTATGATTGTGGTTTACAAAAAGCTTAATTTTTCAGTGACAGACAAAAAAAATCACCTTTACTTTTCTTATGAACAATTTTGTCACCTTATAACTTTCTGACATGTCAAAATGACAAGGAAGAGACTGTAGGATACTCACAGAGATTTCCAAATGTTTCCAGAAATTTCCAAATCAAATCCTTTTGACTGGAATTTAGCCATTAATCCTAACTCAGGAAAAATCAACACAGTGTGAACTCCCCAGAACAGCACATGGTAAGGAAGGGGTGGAAGAGTGCAGCAAGCTCTCTGCCGAGTGCCCAGCCAAGATCTGATGTTAAGCACCATGGCCACAGTGCAGTCTTTCTGCATCATCCCAAGTGGATCATTTGGAGGATGCTTGGGGCGTATGAAGCATGTCTGGACAGTAGTCAGTACATGATAAATGAATGTCAGATTTGCCTAGCAGTCAAGCAGGCAGGATTCCGCCCAGTCACTGGCGATGTAGGGAAGAACACAACACTATAGAAGTAATACGTAAAATAGACTGACAAACACACGCACACACGCATGTTTTAGCTTTGGTTCTCATCTCTGGCTTTTACAGTATGACTCTGGTAAAGCCACTACATCGTCAGATCTCATGTTTCCTGGTGTGAAACATCCATTCACTCTCCATTTAGCACAACAAGGGCTAAATTCTAGCCTAATACAAATAACAAGCAGCAGGTATATGCTTCCAGGAAGCGTTTTGCCAGTCATTTTTCCAGTAACCAGGAAAAAGAGCTGCCTATGCCTCCTTGCCAAAACCAAGGGATTGTTTCCAAATCTGTGAGCCAAAAGTGTGATTATACCTTTTTTGGACACACCTCCATTTCCCTGGTTGCTCCTTTCTGCACTTCTTGTTCCAGCAGAAATCTCATTGTCTCTTATCTTCCCTCCACAGGATCTTGTCTATTTTTAGCCAGAGCAATGATGGATTTTATTTTCTCTTCTTTCCCTCCATCCAGTCCCCTTACCAGAGGCCCCCCCACCACCATCCTATGCATTTGCAACAAAAGTGTAAACTTCAGAAACTATTTGTATTTCATGGGCATTCACACATTATGCCAAAACGATGGCCCAAAAGTTTGGCGGGTAATCTCAACCCTAGAATTCGTGAGCTGATGATGAATGGCTGTGAAGCCTTTGTGATTGCTCAGGCTCCATTGTGGCTGGAACAATGGAGGAGGACACAAGTCTGGCTCAGGAGAGCAACGGATAAAACTGTTGGGGAGAATGGCGGGCTCCTGCCGACATGACCACTTGTTGACATTGAAAGGATTCAAAAACAAGTGAGCAGAAACAGAAACGATTCTGTTCGGCGAGGCTATTAGTTGCAACGTGTGGCAGTGGAGCGGTCACTCCTGATGTGTTTCCTCACTAATGAGCCCTGAATGCCCTATTAAACTGGGATGCTATAGGCCCAGCGCCACTGGGACAATGCTATGCATGAACGACTCCCCCAGCACCTATTGGCTGCTCGCAGGAAGGAAGCAACTGGCAACACTCAGATTTAAACGGGGCTGACAGTACAGTTAAATGATCATTAATTAGAGTTGCTGAGCAGATAGGGACTCAAAGCAATTCTTAATGACAAGATAACAGTCTAGTATTACTCAGCTTTGCACAAGTTCAAGCTCAGACCCCATCTCGGTCTTTGTACTGTACATGATGAGTGTCAAGTTGATTTTGGTTTCGTTCCTATATTCACAAACCATGAGAAATCCTGACTGTGTGTTGAGGCAGAAATAGAGATTTTTAATGTAAAGATGAAAATAATCCTGTGTTTGGAATAGATTTTGTGCAGAAAAGTTCACATTAGAAAATGGAAAACAGAACAGTAAAAAGAATACTACTTCTATTAACATGTCTGTAAATGAATCCAGAGGGAAGCCACCACTCACCAATTTTCTGTGCCCTTTCATCAGCCTCTCTCCCCAGTACTTAGCACGATCTATTCATCCAACTTCACTCCAACCTTACAGCTCAAACCCCTGGTTTGTTCAATCACTCAATACTAATCTGGGAAAACAAGAGAACACACCATCAAACTATCAAGCATTAGAAGCAAAAAGTCAGAACGAGATGTGAACTCTGGCTTGAGGGCATCATCCTCCATCCAAGGGTTTGGGAAGAGCCTTATCCTAAGAGTACATTATGTCCTAATCACCAGCTTCTGAGCTCTTCTGAGTGGGTGGCATCATTTGGTGAAACAACATGTATAGCACCTCCTTGTAGGTGCTAAAATGTTAGAAGCAGAGAAATTCTTCAGCCTTTTCTCAACATGCTGCGAGAAGACTGTCTTTCCCATGCAAACTATTTTAAACAAGGTCACAGTTTTATAAACTTCTTGCACCTGCAGGCTGTTTTGCAAGATTGTTATGGTTTTAACTTTGAAAATATTTCGGAATAAAGTATCTTAGAACTTGGCCAATCCCCTCAAGGGGTGGATGGCTGAGGAACTAATGACTTACTGCCATTCAACACACTTTTGCGACCTATCCTATAAAAGTAGTTAGAAAATTACTAAAGCGCTTCCACTTGCTCATAAGCCTGGATTCTATGTCGTTTTCTTTACCCATCTCAGATGTGACAGCGACACCTCCTTGCAACAGGATATTGGATTAGCATGGGTCTGATTTCCTACAAGAAATCCTGTTCACTGAAGATTATTATTGACTGTATACAGTATGCGATACAGTATAGTTCAAAACCACACAGTACGGCTCCTAAAGGCTTACAGGCCCAGGGCACTTGTGAAAGTTCTCCCCCCAGGGAGTGAAGTGGTGAGACAAAGAATGTGCTTTTGTGATTAGAAGAGTGATTATAAGCATTTGGCATTCATATTTTCATTTGGCACAGTGGGTTTTGTTAGAATGTCTTCTTAAACTGTGAAAGGTATACTGCAATAGCCACTTTAGTTCCACAATAGGTTAGGTACGAACACATGTATATATGTGATACCGCAAATTAAGAATAAGTTTCTTGATTGAAATGTAAGATTACATAAACTCTTAGTAGCACATTATTCTGAAACTTTTTATAACTCTATTTGCACATTTAACAAAGATACTGTAGAGAGGGAGGTAGATCATGGCTATGACAAGATTGTTGCAGACTGTTGAGCAACCCACTTTAGCAATTATTCATATTTCTTATGGAATTCTCTGATATGATGCATACAATATAACATGAGTATGCCTATTCATCTTAAAACACCTCCATATAGGCCCTAATACAAGAAGTCCCTAGTCCAGAGGATTTCTGATGCAGCACCGAATGCAACTCCCAAGAAAACAAATTTTTTCTTTCATCTCTTCCCTCCTCATCTCTGTTGAAGGAGGTAGCCTTTTTAAAGGAAGTAACAATGTAATGGTAAATGCTACCATATCACCCAAGAAACGTGTCACATTCTTATCTGCTTTTAATTTTCCTTACGGCAGATTTGGGGGGAGGAGGGGTGTTGTTCTTTTCCTTTGCAAATCAGGCTGCAAAAGCCTTCCCCAGAACACGTAATCTAGATCCAGAGTATTAGTTTCTCCAAAGGGAAAGGAGGAAAATGACAGTCAAGACTGGGATTATGGAAGGAATATGGTTCTCCCTTTAGCAGCAGGGCAGCAAGCATTGCTCATTGAGGGGCAAAACTACTTGTGAAATGGCATTCTGCTTAGTAGGTTCTAAACCTTGATTTCTAAGTGTAAAATTCTCCCAGCTAAAGAGGAATCAGAAAGATTCTAATGCAAAGAATAGTATTACTTTTAAGGTAGTGTGAGTCTTATCATGTTCCACTGATCAACATGAGTGGAGACAAGGATGAGGCTGCCTCTCTACCTCCCTCTTTATTTCCCCTTTCTCCCTCAACAGTGCTGCATCCTTCCAGCACATACAGACTCAGCAGCAGAGGGTGGACTTACATATTTTGATCCATTAAATGCTGGGCCAGGACATGGCAAAACTCACTCTGACATCATGAGGTTGGGGGGTCTATTTTACAGAGGCAGCAGGTGGTCGGGCTCTTTGTCTGGCAGGAAAGGCAGTCTATCTACATCAAATTCCAGCAAAGAGACTCTCAATCACATCTGAATTTTCAGATGTCCCAAGAAAATCTGTTTTTTAATTTCTGACTTCTAGGCATTAAACATAGTCTCAGACAGTAAATCTCTAGATTTGTAGAGCCTGTCATAACACTGGGTTTTTTTAAATGAACAAACTTTAGGCACCTCCCTGGAACTGTGAAATAACAGGATTGATTGACAAAGTGAAAACAGAGCCCAAAACCTTGCATTCTTCTGAAGACGCTCACTGATTTTATAATTCTCTGGAGCTTTACATGACATATTCTGTGGGACTTCACACAAAGCAGGTGAAAACATGAGGGGACCCTGTGAGAAACACAAGGGGAGGGTGTGACATAGATAGAGATTTGACTATTTGGGTGTTCATTTCTATTTAAAATTTCACAGAAACTGAGATACAACTGTGCCATTGAGCACTTGCCTCAGACAATTTGTAAGTCAGCTTGTTGTGTTATTATTTGTACAATAATCCCCATTTTACTTTTCCAGTTCAGGCCTCTGTCACGCATGTGGTTGCTGCGATGTTCGGAGGTCCCTGCTAAGAGGGGCCCCAGGAAGCTGGGTGCAGGATG
Organism: Struthidea cinerea; assembly: GCA_013397865.1. Lineage (NCBI taxonomy): Eukaryota > Metazoa > Chordata > Aves > Passeriformes > Corcoracidae > Struthidea > Struthidea cinerea. The sequence continues at coordinate 826,035 of VZTI01000537.1, read as the reverse complement.
AACATACAGGCTTTATGATGCTAAAGCCCACACAACAATTACATCCTCCTCTTGGCAAAGGGATCATTGAGGAGGAGTATTGTGCATTTGCTATTGTCTCTCCCTCCTTTGATGCCTGGGCTGAGCTCTCGTTAGGCCTAATTGGACATTTGCAACATGCCCTCAGTGGAGGATATACCTGTGTGTTCTCCATGCCCAAGGACTGACTGGAAAATGGGATGGCTCCTTCAGGGAGGCTCTGGGGCCATGTTGTGCTGGCCAGATGAAGATCTCTGAGGGCCAGTGCTGCCAGAGCATGGCTGACAGGCCCCATGAGCAGTGGTTGGGGTTGAGACCTCAGCAACAGCAAGGCAGAGAACTGCAGCATCCCAGAAACCCCCTCGCCTCATCTGGAGAAAGAGAGGGATGTCTGAGCCATGCAGTTTGTCCCAGAGGGTTTAATTTCTTCACTTTTTCTAAAGCCGTATTACAGCTTTCAGGTCAGACTTCCTCCATGGCACTCAGGCAGCCTTTTAGACTGGGCTTACTTATGACAAAAACAAACAAACCTTGCTCTTCTGCACACACTGGGCTCTATTTTAGCTGTTAAGATCAGGAAATACAATATTGCATTTAAGGTAACCTCGGAGGAAATACGTAGCCAGCCTTCCTACCCGCCTAATATATCTGTTACAGGCCTCCGCTGTTGATCTAAACCTCGATGTTCATTCATACTCTGAGATGAAAACCAACACCAAAACAAACCCCACTTTTGTCAAGGAATATTCAAAGGAATGTCGTGTCAGCAAAACTTCAATGAAAGCGAGGAGCATTGAGATGCATAAAACTATAATGTCTCCAGTCCCACATAGTTCTGTACCATATGGCCAGAGGGAAGCAGATGGGCCAGGTCACAGCGGGCGAAGAGAGGCAGAGACTCGGGATTGTTATCTGACCCAGTGGGCCAACACTAACAGACTGTCCCCAGTGACCAGGCTATTATTATCAGAAAGAGTTGATAAGAATGTGATCCCCACATTTATTTGCCCTCAGGTATTTTTCACATGTGACGCCTGATCAAAATGACCTTTTTTTTTGCAGATGTTTATTTTGGGGCTGGAACATTTGACTCACAAAGAAGCCATGAGTTGCCCTGCCCTTGTCTTTTATTGATTTTAGATGCCAGCTGTTTGTATCTGTTTACTTGACTAAAGTTCAGAAACTTGCTTGTCTAAACAAGATAAATTCAACAATAAATAATGCAAAATTTTTTTTTAAATTATTATTATTATTATTATTATTATTATTGCTGTTACATGGCTGTGTAAACATCAGCCCAGCAAAAATAGAGCAGAATAGCATGGTTATTGACAGAGAAATCCTGGGATGTCTGACATGATTTCAGAAGGAGAGTTCTATGTTACTGTGTTTCTCAGTCAGCTGCCCAGTATTAGCAACAAGAAAAGTTCCCCAAACTATTAAAGTTCAAGGTATAGTTACCTAAACATTACATGGGAAGATTTTTGGAAGTATTATTTAAGGGAAAAAAAACCAAAAAAACCCCAAAAAACAATGACAAAAAGGTACAAAATTGCATGAAAAAATACTTGCATAGAAAAGTTGGAGACAGAAGTCAGCTATTTCTGATTATGATTCAAAGATGCCAAATATTTCACCCGAGATGCAGAATGGACCTATTAAGAGCAGTGACACTGCAGGTTTTACTCATAAGATTATCTGTGTTGGATTTTACGGCTTTTCCTCCCCAACACCTTACAGCTCCCAGCTGACGCCTTCCTGGAGCACTAAGTACCACTACTCTCAACTTTGCATCTAAGAGAGCTCAGCATCTGCCCCATGGGGGGTGCAGATTTCCTGACCTCCTGGATCCTGGCCCTTCAAATCACAGCCATCCTTGTTCCTACTGCTGAAAGAGGGACCTCAGCCATGAACATGAGGGACCAGTGTGCTTGCAACAGTGGGGATCATGTCACCGCTTGGTATCTCCAACCCGCTGGAATCTTTACCAAGGTTTCCTTTTGCCCAGGACTGGATGCTGACGTTCCTTTTGGGGGAGTTATTTCTTAGCTGTGCCACTTGGATAAACAATAGGTGGAGATGGAGAAGTCAATTTTACAGCAATGATATCATTTGCTCATCCCATTCTAAGCTATTTTGTATAATGGAGACTTTGCTGGCCAGATATTGCTGTTTGACCTTATGCACAACTAACTAGTTATTACAGGCAGCAAAAGCAGGAAAGCTCTGTGTCCAGAATCTCTAAACCTTATTAAAATGGCCCTTTGGGACAGTGTCACTCTAATTTAAACAGAGACTTATTGCTGCTAAATGACATTACTAGAGCTCATAGAATTTAGGCAGATCGTTACCTCTTGCTGAGCTTGGAGCCTCTGGCTGACCTCTGTGTGCATCCTGTCCTCGATACACCATCCTTGGGAAACTCAGCACTTGCACTGAGCCAGAGATTCAGCATGGAGAGGGGTGATTTTCTGTTTCCCAAAGGTGCAATGGAAGGTGTCTTGGGCCTCCTTGTATTACAGCACTTACTCCTGGTTGGAGATGTGCCGAGGGAAGCGGGGTGTGTCTGTGTGTGTGCATCTGCATATGGGTAGGGGCGGTGGACAAGGGGTAATCAAGCCCTTCAAAGAGAATTTTGTCCCTCCAGGATAGTCTGCACCATTTACCAGTGTTTGGGGCTGTAGACTAGCTCTGGATTAGGATCCAATGCAAACTGTGACTGAGCACACATTTTGCTGAGTGATATATTGCGTAACAACTCTTTTCAGTCTTTGTGGGCTGGAATTAAACTTTTCCACTACTGACTTCCAATAGGAAAAGTATTCCTAAACTACAGGAGCATGTAAGGAAAGCCCATTCCTCATCTATAGAGGTGTCAGAGCACATCTAAGAGAGGAGAAGGAAGATATCCATTGGCTTACTACTCCTGGATTTTCCCCTCTGCTGAAAATTGTAAGGTTTCTACTGAAAATTAAGGTTATTTAAGGTAATTCAAACATTTCTGGGTAAAAGAAGTCCTGGAGTCCCTGCCGTGAGCGTGGGTGTGAGGACACAGTACCTCTGGACGTGCCCCAGTGGAGCTGGTAACCCTACTGTGGGAGACACACAGCACCTACCTCAGCCATATGCTGCCAGGTTACACAGACTGACATAGAGATACAGCATAGTCACAACAGACTACCTTTATTTTCCGTGGAGGCTCATTTGACCTCATCTCTACTTTTCATAAAGTACTTTCGCTCTTGTGCCTCTGAGGTAACTTAACCCAGTTATTTTAATTTAATCTAATCTTAAAAATACTATAAACCAGCTCTGGTTTGAATACTTGACTGATTTGCTTTAAGGATGCTCTTTGCTCTTCTGAACTGACTGTCTTTTCTCCCCATTTCCCCTACTTTACAAGAAAAAGCTTCCATTGACTGGTCAGACACAGAAATACTTCTGAAAGGCAAGCAACTAGACTTCTGGGAAAGGGAATGATATATTCAGAAACTTCCTAGAAATGACAAAAAGCTATATGAGGGTGCCAAAACTCTGGTCACTTACAAGAACTCTTTCAATATACATACAGAAGCAAGAATGACAAAGAACAAAGAAAACAGAAGATGTAAAGAGAGCAAGAAACCAAAGTATAAAATGTTTAGAGACAGAATATTGGTCATTTAGTGCAAGTGATTTCCCCTTCTGACAAGGAATGCAATAGAAACAAAAATCAAAGTATAACTTTGCTTAATATACATTGTCCAAGCTAGATGCTGCAAAGTACATTTCATTACAAGCCAAAAGAACAGCCCTCACTGATGCTTGCTCGAATGTCTCAATTTCTGGATTAAGCTGTCCCATTGTTTTGAAGCATAGTTATGGTTTAGAGATCAATGGGACATAGACTATCCTAATCTACTATGAACAGCCCATAGCAGAGAAGGGATACTCTGCACTAGAGAGCCATCTAAGTCTTCTAATTACTTTGGCTACTGATAGATTGGCTCTTACCCCCTTGAATTCCTTTGTCACTGAGGAGTTAAAATTCATGAGCGTCTATGCTGCTGAATGCTTACTCCAGTGCTGCTATTTTCTGCGCCAAGCTAGCCATCACTGCAAAGAGTCGGAGGTCTGTCAGGCCATCTGTTACATAATAGTCAACAATCTCTAAAATCTGGGGAAACTGAGATGGAGAGAGCAAAGATGATGAAGGGTTTAAAAAGAACAGATTGCTGCCTTGCTTGGAAGGGAGGGAGGCAGGGGGAAGGGGGGAAGGCTGGATAAAAAGCCCTGATGGAAGCAGAGACAAACCCGATTAGCACAGCCAGCAAAACAATCCCCCCAAAATATTAATGCTTTCTCCAAAGAAGTTGACAAGGACACCAGACTGGTGGGGAAAAAAATGCTTTAGGGCAGGAAAGCTGAAGGAGGCCACAGAAAATTACAGCTGTAATTTAGGCATTGCCAAAGACAAGTAGACACTGAAGATCATTTGAGAACATCCTCTAAATCAGTAAAGAAGACCACCACAAATATTTCTGTCTCTGTGTTATACAACACACTGTTGTTGTACCACAGGAAAGTAAGTGTAATATTTTCATTCCACTCTTTTCCTTTCCTCCTTTCCTCCTCCCTTTGCAAAGGAGGTGTTTGCTGATTTTAAGGTATCAGAAGGGTGATGACTTGCAAGTAGGGCTCAGCTACCTTGTATTTGTCTTGCTATGTGTCCACATTTTAAAAAAGACTGACTATATCTGGTGCAAAAGGCTCTCAGGAGAAAAATTATCCATTTAACTGCCTCTGCAGCCACTGAAATTGTACCAGCAGTAACACCGGCTGGGTGAGCCACTCAGCTGCATTTAAACTCTCCTAACATGAGCTGACTTCTAGTCTGCTCTGCTCAGTTGTGTCTGTTCTTATCCTTGCTCCCCTCACTAAAGCTTGCAGAGCTTACTCTACCAGCAATAACCATAATGCTGGTGTCTTCTCGATCTCCTTCTCGTATGGGGATGTGCCAGACTAAGCACACTGCAGGTCTCACCACCAGACTCCTTGGAGCTTCCTCCAAATGGATGTGCGTTCTACATCAAGGCACAAAGTTTACCCCCGGACTCTCTTGACATGAAAAGTCCAGTGAGAATCAGAAGTCTTATGGCAGTTTCAGGAAGCTGTTTCTGCTTGAACGGAAATGTGAAGCACCAAGCAGACTAGGCTGTGGTTCTGTCAGCCCTTCTGTCTTTCAGGGACTAGTTCCTGCCCACGGGATTCAGTGGCCTCTCACAACATGAAAACACGTGATCTTTACTCCTGTAAAGTTCATGTGCTTCAGAGCATTTCCTCAAACCACACTGGAGTACACATTATGTATGTGCTCTCTTGCTCAAGTGCTTTGCTTCATTACCCCTCTGAGCAAATAATTTTTAAACTGCAGCAGAAAACAAAATACATGGCAGTTGAGGAAGGGAGAGGAAAGGGAAGTTTTCTGAATGCACATAAACAAACAACTAAAGATGCAGGGATAACTTTGCTGGTTAACTTTTCATATGACAGTAACCAACACCAAAGCAAACACATCATAATGGAAGCAAGTAAAATCTGTGTTCACTCACTCATCGTTGTTACTATAGGTTAAGGTGGTTCATTAACTGATATGCAAGTGCATAGTGTAATGCATCCCTCTTAGCTGTATTAATGGATCACATAAGATAATGCTGACAGATGGAAAAGATGAGCTTTATTGGTCTGATAAAAATAAGCAATAAATGCAGGCAGTGCTGAACTGGATTATCATAGTGCCACATGAGTTGTGTAATGCTGTTAGCACTGGCGCCTGCCTCAGAGCTGATGCTTCAGAATACTAACATTGAGCCACTTGATACGTGTTTGATGTCTAAACAAGTCACATCCTTTGCTGAGAGGAACAAACTGCGATGGAGACTGGCTGTGGGGCTTCAAGTTTCAGATAAAAATCTGGCCAAAAAAATTCCATACAAATAATTGTCCAAAAGACTTTCTACTTTTAATCACATGAAATATGTGGTTGGACCCTTTTTACTTCTTTCGTTGTTTTTTTTTTTTTTAACATCCAAATAACTTGGTCCCTGCTCTAGTGCTAAAGCCTTGTCTAACATTTCGTGCTGGGAATGCAAAGCAGGGCACCAAGTACAGTAGTACAAATAACACTTTATTTACAGTTTCATGGCTTTCAGATTTCCTGTCTCCATAATCACTTCCTACTAATTTCCTTCTGTTTTGTTTGAAATGGTAGTCTTTTCAAAGAAAATGCCCAAAGAAACAACGCCTTTGTAAGGTTTGGATTAAATCACGGAGGTTTTTATACTTCTTTTTCTGTATTTCCCAGTACCGGTTTTCTGCATTAACAGAGTTTGTGCTGTATGTCTGGATGGTTCAAACAGGATCATGATAAGAGAACTGCAAAAAGGCCAGCACTGAAGGGCCAAAGTCTTAGCTGGAGGAAGCTGGCACAGCTCCACCGATGTGCATCAGCTACAAACCAGCCTCATTTGAAGAGCCAAATAAATGTTTTAATGTTGGACATGAAAAACTTTCAAGCACTACCATGACACTTGGAAAATTTGCTAATACTTGAGCACATACAAAACATTAAGGTAAAATCAAATATCTGTGTTGTAGGAAGTAAATAAAAGCAACTACCACAGAAGTGGTGTTTCTATACAGAGAGACTAGCTCAATCTAAAATTAAATCCACAGAGTATTTGACATATTTTTATCTTCTCTAGTGGTTTCAGTTGCCTAATGAGCAACATCTCCTACAGCTATATTTAGACTCCTCTATGTTATGCCAAGTTGGCTGACCAAAATGGGACAGATCCCAAATCCTCTGTCACTTTTCAAAATGAAGCTAACAATTGAAAAAAAAACAGAAAAAATCTGTGCAAAGACATAACATTGAGTAGCATGAGTAGACTGTACCCTTAGTGTTACCTCCTTGTTCTATCCCAACCACCTGGCCAAAATTACCTATATAAAAATGAAGGCATACATCCCATTTCCCCTGCTGACCTCTGACCTTCCCCTTCCTTCAGAGCTCTGATTTCTCTTGAGGCCTTTCAGACCTTGAACACTACTCTTACTTCCAAAAATGGAAGGATAAGGAATGTGTGTTATTTAATTTATTAGCGGGTTATCTATAGAATTGTTTTTTTAAAAGTACCTCATGCATGTGCCAGTGCTACCGCTGGTCAGGTTGCCTTCCTTTATTTAATGGGAGTGTTGACCAACCAAATATCACAAAAATGAAGGCATGAATACTGGAAATGTCTGCCATCCTTCTCACACTTTTCCACGAATGGATCTTTGACTTTACTTACCCTGTAAGTCAATAAAGGGGTAACTTCTTTCAAGGCCATCAAAACTTGCTAGGGGTTCAAGTACCCATCTCATCAGCATCCTCCTGCAAGGACACTCACAATATTAGTTTTGGAAAATTAGACAGTCACCTCTGGGCAGAACTCCAGTGCCTCAGAGTGTGGCTTTTACAATGTGTAGTTAAGCTCTGCTTTCATTTTTCAAGTTGAGGGAAAACCCTCAAAACCTCTTACTCTTTCCCTTCACTGAACACAAAAGCACAAGTAGTTTAGCTTTTCTGGCTCCACACCACCTTCTTCATCAATTAGTCATTTCTCAATACGTAATACAACAGTAGTAGTAGTAGTAGAAGAAGAAGAACTTTGGAAAATCAAAATTTTTATGAATATACGGAATTTTTGAAAGAAAGGAAGGATTTGTTATCTGTCTATGGCTTTCCATTATACTAAGCTAAAATACACTCCAGTCTTTCTATAGAGATACTAACATTCATTGCTTTTCTCAGTGACGTGATACGTCAGATATTTACATGTACTGTACAGTCTAAATGGCTTTATGATCTTCTGGAGAGGACATACAGATAGAGAAGAAAAGATCTGAACAGGCAAGAAGTGATGTGATTTACAGCTTCTTTTACACAAACCAATCCTTTTTACTTAAAAGTCATTCACATATAAGACTACTACCTTTTCCTTTTTTTTTTTTTTTTACCCCAGCTATGTCTCATGGAGCTTCAGTGCTTACCTGGCAAATTATGAGGAGCACCCAGCTTTTGACCGGAAAAGTCCTTACAATAATCTACCGCACATTTACTAGATTTGAAAGATCCAAGTCACACGGGAGATGATGGCCATGCCTGTGTCACAAACTGGAGGCCACTGCAGAGATTCCACAGCAGATGGAGCCCTGAACAGCTATACCCACAAGTGTCAGTGCCCCACAGCCTACACCAACCAGCATGGGCCTGGGAATAACTTATCCGCAGTACAGGCAGTGCTGCTGTTGAATCTACAGACGTCATCCTCCACAGGACACGTTAGACTGTGCACCTTCTAACACAGCTGCTGAGTGTCTGAGCCTGCTTTGCCTCACACCCAGCTGAGTTGGCTCCCTCTGGGCCACAGATCCTTACATATCCACTTTGAGGTTTACATGAATTAAGGTAAGTAAATGTGATCAGTGGAGATAATCTGCTCATATTGACAGTACGTTCTCTGATTATGCTTGAAGCTTTACCAGTCTCATCTTAGTCGGACTGGCATACTTAAAATACATGTTCCTCACAGGATCATTATAAAACATTCCCTCTTTAGATTCAACAATCCACATGGGACATGCTGTAGGATTGTGAGCTCTCTTAAAAGTCTGTGTTCAATCTTCTGTTTACTGTCTCCGGGAGTTAGAGCAGAAGCAAGATCAATTCTCCCTCATTGTTGTGATAGGTGGAAAGACTTTTCTGGAGAAGAGCTTAAATAGGGACAGGACTGATCTCTTAGAGACTTTTATCAGCCTCTGCTGGTGCTTAGAACCTCCAAAAATAATTAGTAATGGCAATTTAAAAAACCCAAACAAAACCCACTCCATGCTAAAGTAGGTCTTGGTTACAACCCACTCCATGCTAAAGTAGGTCTTGGTTACAAACCAGGAACGTCTTTTCTAGGAAAAGGACATAAAAACTGAAGTTGCAATGCAGACACTGGGCAAGAAGATCATAGTTTCTGTTTTATGGGGAGAGAGAGCAAATATGGAGGCATTCCGTGCTTCTTATAACAACAAAGTTGTGGATTGCCTCCCCTGCTCTCAAGTTCACTGCTGGTTTATACTTGCAGTTCAATCAAGATGAAAATGAAGTAATAGCATTCAGGAAATGACACAGAAAGGAAGAACCAAGGGAAAAAGTAGTATCAAGCATAACCTGAAACATGAGCATCCTACTTCAATCAAATTTATATCCCAAGTAAGTGTGAGAGCTTAGCAAATCTTTTAAATATGCCTTTGATCTGTTCAGATGCTCAAGAGAGAGTCCAAGACCAAAAACCTGGCACCCCGGGGAGCTTTTGTCTAGAGAAAGGTGCTCTTCAGGTCCCCACTGAATGAGAGAGGGGTAGAAGCTTTGTGGGAGGTGTTCTCCAGCTGTGGAGAGATGCAAACACTTTGCTGCTGTCCTAATATTTCACACGCCAGACCAGGCCGCAAGACAAACAAACCGGGTGTTGTTTCAACTGTCTCATTTGACATGGTCTAACACTACAAGAAGTGAAAGAAAACCTTAGCACCCCTCCCACCCCCCTCCTTGGACCAATTGAGCTGTCACTGTCTGCACAGAAAGTGATTGTTCAGTTGAAAACACATTTCGGCCTGATGCAAACGGAACAGTCTTGAGAAGTGGAGTTTCCTTTTGTGTCTCCCCTCCAAGGAGGGTGAAAGGCAGCAAGAAGAAAGGCAGGAGGGAGGGAGGTGACCACTGTGCACCATCAGCACTCCATGCTGCCTGCTCTGCAGCCCACCCTCAGCAGGCAGCCCCAAAGGCAGCCAGCTGTGGCCTTGCCAGTGGGGTGAACGGTCTTGTGCAGGCAGCAACAGATATTTTCAGGCGGAAATGTTCGGAGAGAGCTGGAAAAAAGTGTTGGCGTGATGGAGTTTCAAAACCAGAGCTTTGCTAAGCAGCAGGTTGCAACCTTTGGTTAAAGTTTATCTTGCAGAGGTTGGTAGCTTAGCAACAAGGAGTTTTTTCATTTGTTTTGGACAAACAGAAGAAGCAGCATCAGGCATGTCAGAGTACAGATGTGTCAAAGCATCAGGGGAGAATCACTGGGGAGCAGTGATTTGCAGCAGGGATGAGCAGGGATATCCATCTCCAGCAACATGGGACTTTCCTTCACACATGAGAATGAGATTGTCAGGACATGGAAAGGATTTTCAAGATCCCATCCAGAGTAAAGTCACTCCCATTCAATTATATATGCTATATAACTCCCATTTACTTATATATGCTAAGAGTCTACTTTCAGTTTTAAAGATGTCCATGAAGTAAACTTGAAGGAGCTGACTTCCTGTTTTGAAGAGTATCTCTGACTACTAAAGCTCACTTTAATTTGGGTGCAGAAGAATGTAATATATGAGGAAAAAAAAAAGCAAGTCATATATGCAAGTAGCAAATAGCTGCTCTGCCATCATATGAACTGAGAATTTGTATCTTGGGGTGTTTTTGCAGCCTAACTGGACAATTGATCTCTGTCCCCATTCAGCATCTTTCCAGGCAGCAGTTTTTACTGCAAATCAAGAGTGAAGAAGCTGTCACACCCCACCACATCATGTTCTTCATTCACGCCCCTGAGAACCTGCATACACAGCCAGCATCTCTTTCTGTTCAAGTCAATAAATATTTTGATGGCTGAATACCAGTGCATTCCACAAACTCTCAATAGAGAAAGTACAGCAGCAGAAAGGAAAAGATGCCCTAATTACTCACAGGTAATGATCTCAGGTTCTCACCACACATTTATATCCCTACCCTCTGTTAATGAATTCATTATGTGTTAACAGTTGAGCAACAGCAGAAAGAACCCCTTACACAGCCAGTCTGATGTACAGCTGTGGCACTGTTGCATAGGTCACCCTCTGCTTCAATAAGTTTTCACCTTAAAAAGGCAAAACAAATTTCTCCAGAGCTTTCCATTCAGCAGAACTTAGGGGAAGCAAAGCAGGAGTACCCTACACCAGCAGATGCCTGGGGGACCACTCAGTGTCCCCATGTACCTGCCAGACATGCCGTGAACAAGGCAGGACTCCAAAGAAGAGGGGAACTTCTGCCATTAACACCGGGACATTCCTCTTAGTCACTCTGAAGAGAAGCAAACTGCACAGAAATGCCTTCTGCAGCTAGACAAATTTGTGCAAACAGCCCTCAGACCACAGGTTGACACGGGTCTTACTGACACTGGCAGCACCACAGGGTCATTTGCACACGGATGGTCTGGGCCTGGCAGCACATTAAGGACTAAGGCTTTTGTTACACTCTGCCACAAAGATCTTGCTGTTTGGAAGTGTGCTTCAGCAAGCTCAGTTATCAGTGCGGAAACTGACTTAACTGAGTGATTAGAAAACGTAGTTCCTTCTTCCTATCCAGTCACTAAACCGCCTTTCACTGTCTTGGAAAATACTGTTTTTTCTGCAAAAGATTGTGGAAAGAGAGTAAAGTGGACTTAGGACACCACCAGGGTCAGCTTGCCAGCTCCTAACATTGAAACATGTTGAAGTGGACCTTCCTAATCCAAAAGTCTGGTGAACGTGTTATGGGTTGGTCGTGCTGGGGGCAGGGGAAAGTAAAGTTGGTGTATTGCTGGTTTTAGTTTTATGTATTAAACTTTTCTCTCTTTTAGACACACACACAAATACACACCTTTCACAATTTATGTGATATACAGCAACATGAATTTTGTCAGGTTGCACAAACATTTATCTTAAGAAACCAAGTTTCTTAAGAAACTTCTCTACTACTTCTTTCTCTACTACTTGCATGAGCTCCAAAAAAAACAGAAGGTTCCAGTAGAACTACAGTGGCACTTTACCTGAAAAAAAATTCAGTGTCCAACTTCATCTCACCCAAAGCTTTCAAAGGATCAGAAACATGAAAGCAAATGTTCACACCTTAAGAATGCCATTGGATTCAAAACTTGCAACCTCCCAGATGAAAATCTTCTATAGCAATGATCCATGCCATCAACAACTGAAATTTTATGAACAATCTTGTTTTTTCAAAAGAAAATTTTGTTCTCTTACACTCATTTCTGATTGTTTTGCAGATCTACGGAAGGTCTTCTACTTCTGCAGCAGGGCCAAAACACCTTCATTACGCAAAGCACAACCCAGTAAAGTGTCCCCACCATGATGTAAGAGAGAGAACTCTCACTAATCAGCACACATTCTGAAAGACACAGCCCAAATTACATGAATCAAAATCTAAATGCAATTCCAGACTCAATATTCTAAATTGAAAGTGACTCCTACAATTATAACTATTCCATATTTAAAACAATAGGTTGAGTGAACAGGAGAAAAGAAGGACATGGAATGAACTGGAGAGAAACAGAAGGACCTCTGTGTCATAGTGAGTCACAGATTTGTCTAATTCAGTACCATTCACAGGATAAAAGAATCATTCCTCTTCCTGGCCAGAAGCACTAAGCTCAGGTGAGCAAATACCTAGCAGGAGAAGCAGTCATTCAATTAGCAAAAGTTTAAAAAAGAGAAGAATCAGAGTCTCTCAAAGAACTGGAAGTTACAGAGGACTGGAGGGGCAAAGTTCAGGTCAACGTCTGAAGGCTCATAATTCAGGATTAAGAATAGGATTTTCTGCTGTTAGACAGAGATGTGACCAATGAAGGTGATGGAGGAGGTAGAAGTTCATGGTCGATTGGCCAAGAAAGACAGAAATGTGAGCTAGAAATACAACGCAGATGTGAAAAATGTGCTGTAAGGTCTGTTGAGAAGGTTATTTACAGTAGAGAATTACCAGTAAGTAGCAGCAGAAATACTTATTTTGTGCTGATGGCTGGAGGTCTACTTACCCCTTTCCATACTGCCAGAGAGCCCTCTCTGATCACTCTGAAAGGCTCTGCTGCCAGTCCCCTGCTCCTGGGGCTGAGCTGCAGGGTCAGCCCTGATGTGGCACCACTGGCCAACACGGCTGATTGGACTGCGTGGAGCCTCACTGGGGCCTCAAGCAGGAGCTCAGGATCTGTGTTTAAGCTCCCACACTTGCCCTTGGACCCCACAGGAGCGACATTGTTGACCCTGACCTGTGGTCTGACTCCTTGGCTTGACCTCCGACCTGCCTCATTGCTACGGATGTGTCTAGAGCCATTAGGCTGCATTTGACCCTGGTGACTGCCAGTGGATGTGCCCTACTCTCCTCTCCTCAGCGCTGTGGGGCTTGCCAGGGAGCCCACTGCCCTGCCCATCCTGCTGCCCTGCCTCAGCCTTGATTCTCAGCTCTCCTGTCGTTGCTGTGCCCAGATGCAGGAGGAGAGAGTCAACCTGGAGCAGCTTCAGGGTGACGAGAGGAGCACAAGGGAGACTGACAGGGCCTGCTTTGGTCAGCCTGGCAATACCAGAGCTCTGAGCTGGAGCACAGCCACCTCACTAAATATCTCCAAGGTAAGCAGGTGGAAAAAGGAACAAGCTAAACAAGCTGGCAGTGTTAGCATGAAGACAAATATCATTTGGAAATTAGACACAGATTTCTTACCACCAAAGCAGCCCGCATCTTGAAAGGCCTGCTAATCAGTGCAGAGGGAGCAGGAATGACAGCTTTTAGAGGGAGCTTGAGCAGCTCACAGAAGTGATTATATGACAGGGAGAGCAAGGGACAGATCCAAGCTCTTATTTGTGAAATGAACACAACAAAGCTCAGCACATCCCTGGGGCTGGCAGCAGACCGGATACCTGAGGAAGCCAAACTTTTTCTTCTCACTTGTCTTTTCACGACAACCTTTGTGCCTCGTTTCCCTGCTTCCTCCTCTACACTGCACATTCCTGGCATTGTGACTCCACCATAGCTGGCTAAGGGGAAGGAGATAGAAGTCCCCATTTATCTTTTTGGTAAATTCCCCCTTGCTTTAAACACTTCACTTTTTTTGAATATTAGTGCTACCACACTCATTTTAGGTGTGCCTGATTAATTCCTTGGTGTTTTACCTGGTGAATAGTGAAGTTAATTACAGTCAGCATGCTCACTTCAATAGACATTTTTCTCTGCACTGTTCTCTCACAGTGAGCTAAAGAGAAAGCCTGAGCCCATATTTGAAATCCTCATTCAAATACTGCATTCAGTCAAGCAGTTTAAAATTGCTTTTAGGGAGGGAGGGAGGAGAGAGGGAGGAGGCTTGGGGGGAGTGTGGTCTTGTACTTGGTGACTGCTGCAAGCTGGAACAGCACGGAGAAGGAAGGGCCTGTTTTTTGATATTCATAGCAGGGAATTTAATTTAAGGCTGATGTGTTGCTGGTTGGAAATATGTATTAAATACCCAGATGCGAGAGAAATGGGTACAGAAAACAGCAAAATAAATACAGGATATTGGCTCATCTATGCAGAGTGCTGATTTCCTAAACCTGGCACATTGGAGATTCACTGCCTGCCCTGATTTTGTGTGTGACTGATTTGGCTAGGATCTAAACACAGAGCTTCACAGTTACTGAACCACTGTCCCAGACCCAGCCAAGGCTGAGCACAAAGCAGGCCTGAACAAACCAGCAGGCAGACTACAAAGGAAAAGCAATTGTTCTGCTTAGCAGCAGCACTGTTTCTGCTATGCTTAGCATAGGAACAAGTTAATTTGGGAGCACAATCTTCTTAAAAGGAAGCGCTCCTCAGCCCAGCATCCCTAGGTTTCATGCAGTGTGCTGCCCTTTTTACCATGCATGAGCCATGGATGTTACTCACAATGTATTTTTTTACTACTCAAGTAGTACAAAAGCTTCTGATAAAAATCAGCTCTCTTAAACCTCTGGCTGGCATCTTGTTAAAAACTGACATCATGTTTGCCTGTCACCATTGGCTTACGTGGAAGTTTCTGCCATGATTTAATAAGCAAGAAGGATTTTACTGTTAAGACAAAACAATAAACTGCAATATCAAAACATGCACATAATTTTTCTCCAGTGCCCTTGGTCTAAAGTATTTGGTCTTAATTGACTCTACACAGAGGTAAAGATAGATCATTGTGAGTAAAAAACATGCCTAAAAAATACAGAGCAGAGCCTCTAAATGCAGACAAGCTGTCCACAGCTCCATCCATATTAACAGAGGTGTAGAGACCACCAGTGTCCAGAAATGAGTCCCAAGACAGATAAGCAGCTCAAGAGCGGAGAGCAGAGCAAGGAGGGGGCACCTGAGCACACAGACTCACTGTGCTGAGACCCACAGTGTCCAGCATAGCCAGAAGAGCCTCAGGGAGAACAAACTCCCTTGGCATAGGGCACGGAGGGCATTGTCCTGCTAGCAGCGCAGCACAGGCACCCACATTCTCTCTGCAGGGTGTGCAGGCAGTTCTGTCAGGAAGGAAGAGATATAACCTTGTCTCTGCTACAGTGATCACCTGCAGATGGTTTCACATTTCTTGGGGGCAGCTAACATAAATTAGAGCAATTTTCAACCCCCTCTAAGACATCCAGGGCATTCAACACCGGGCTGCCAGAGATGCAGCTAGCACTTTTCACTCACTGCTGGCTTAAGCTGTGCTCTCCTCAGCTGCATGAGCTGCTCCTTTGCTACCCATGACAAGCTATCCCATAGCTGTGTACCACTATACTTTGTTCTCCCACATTTTTTTGTAACAGCCTGAAAAATGCCACAAAAGGAGGACAAGCAGATCCTTGGACCCACTGTTTCTCACCTGCCAGGGAGCAGGGAACACTGTGGGGAGCACAGGGCGAGATGGTGAGAGCTTCTTCCCTCCTCTGTGCAGCAGCAGAGGTCTAAATTCCACTCTGGCCTTGCTCACCAGAGCTGCACAAGGGCTGAATGAAGACGCCAAAGCCCAGCCCCACACTTGGTGTTGTGCAGGCAGTGGGGCAGCGCTGCCCTTCAGCCGTGCCAGGGGCCATTCCAGAGCCATCAGCTGCCGTGGATGGAGCAGAGGCACCGAGCCCTGCTCGGGCACTCAGGGCATGAACAAAATGAGTGCTGGATATAGCACCCTCATTCAAATAGCACTGCATTTTAGCACCAGAAATAGTATCTTTCTCTTTTTCTTTTCTTTTTTTTTCAGTGAAACTACTGGCAGAGAAAGATACAACTTAGCATGAAAATAAGTATCAGAATAAGGCCCTAGCTGAATAGTCAGTACTCTGCATAATTCTTTCTTTTCATCCCTTCAGCCTAGATCCTCTCCAAATATTCAGATCAAAATTTGCAAAGTAGCTCCAGCATTTCGGCCATCAAAGTAAAAGCTGGAACATTTGGATTCTGCCTCCATCATATCCCTCTACTTTGAATAAAATCAGCTGATTTTGCCATCAGGCTAACTATGAAGTCTCTGTCCCTTTCTTTCTCTAAGTCAAAGATCAAAGAGCCAAAAGACATATACTTACTAGTAATAAGGAAAAGAAATATACCATTCTAAGGAATGCATTCAATTCTCCTCTCTTCTAGTATTTTGTGCATGCAACATCTTACTTCACCTTCAGCATATGAAAAAGCATGTAAGGGGAAGGACAGAGAGAAAACCACAAGTCAGGATAAACTGTGGAATGATATTCCTGCCATTCAATGGCAAAAGTCTGTTTCAAAGACCCCATCATGCTTTACACAGAGTCTACATTTGAATGACACATTGTTAGACAATGAAGAAGACCAGCAGAGGGAAGTAGTCTGAAATTATAAGTGAAAATTAAAAATCACAAGCAAAAATACAGAACAGGAGACAAATCCAACCACACAATTTTCATTTTAACTCTCTGGACAGTACAGTAAAAGGGCCAGCATGCACTCCCATCAAAAGCAGTGGGAATAAGCCTTAGAGCCATCTTTCTCAAATCACAGATGAATTCAAATGGGAAGAGGCACGCAACAACAAAAAAAATAGTTGTTAATGCATAAAACTACTGTATGACTTCCAATAGCTGGACTCAAGAACCCTGGTTAAATACTGACTTTCTTTCAGAGTCAATCAGATAATAAGACCCCTTTAGAAGCACAGAATAGTTAAATTCATCACCATAATTTAATTGTAGAAGGTTATTAAAGAGCACTTCGACTCCCCTCCTGCTTCGGCGCTGCTTTTGTGTATTAAACTCAGACTAATCAAATTGCAGATTCCAAGAGTACTGTATTAGTCATCCCCATCCCTTTTAATTTGTTTAATGGCCTCCTTTTTTCTCCCCCCTCTTGTGTGTGTGTTCTGACTGGCTGTGCAGCGCTTAGGCTCACGACATGTAAATAAAGAATGGATAGGGGAACAGTTCGCCGAAAAGAATAAAGCGTGCCTCCATTCTAAAGTTACATTTGATGTCAGCGTAATTCATGGGACGTGTACTGCAAGCAATGGTGCTTATTATTTCTGCTTAGCTGTCTACAGACACAGGAGGAGAGGGAGAGGGGAAAAAAAAGGAAGAAAGGAAAAGAAAAGAAGTCTGAATTTACACTTACTGCTTCAAAAGCCCTTTTGTGCTTCGCCAACTTCTCCTGGCTGAAGATGCAGTATTTTGCCAAAAAGTCGACTGCAAGAGCAGACAAAAAAAAGGATAAAATAGCCCATAAAAGAACTCTTTTCCCCACTTTTCCTTAAGCATTTTTGTAAATCACCATAAAGAGAACTATTTTTTTAGATGCACAACACTGGCCACAGACACCTCCCCATGCAGAAATTTCAATTTATGGTTTGCTTCTTGTGTTTTGGTGTTTTTTGTGGTAGGTTTTCTTTTTTCTTTTCCCCTTCTCTTTCTTATTTGGAAACGTCTTTTCACCTGGCCCAGGGCACAAAGTCAAAGTTAGCTGTGAATAGGAGATGTTTAACATGTATAAAGCATAAGAGCTCCATCCTGGTCAGGCAGTAGTCTGGGAGTGTGGCGAGGGCTTGTTGTTGTTTGTTTTAAATGTTAAAGAAAAGAACCTCTTCAGACTTGAGATCTGCAGAGCGGCATCCTCCATAGATACTCCCAAAGATACCACTAGAAATTAAATTCCTTTGGTTTGTTCCAGTCAGAAGAGACCAGTATACAAATAAACTTTTCTCTTTCAGTATTTAAGCAGCTATACCACAGAAAAGACACATCTTTTCCTACTTCTCTCTTATTGAGTTTAAGTAGGACACATTAAACCATTAAAAAACACCATATGGGACTTCCTATCCTCAAGTTTTTTTGCTTGTTTCCAGGCCTATCATCCAAGAAGACAAAGTATGAAGCTGGCCTTCCTTCCTCACACCCAACACAGAATGAAAAACTGCTGGGAGTAGGATGAGAAAATTGGAGGAAAAAGTCAGGTCATGCCACAAACACAGGCTGAGTTCATGAGTTCTGTGGATGGTACCAACTACGTCACCTCTGCATTCAAACTTCTCCTAATACTTATTAGCTTCTTTCCAATGTCTTTCTCTCCATCCCTAGGCTGTTGCTTCTACCACCTCATCATCACCTTCATAGGAAAGAAACTCTACTTTCACATCAAGGGAAACCACCAGGAAATTCAGGACCTGATGGGGGAAAGGTGTTGGATCTCAGCTCTTCCAATTTCCTGTTCATTTAGAATGAGAACTGGAAAACAGAGATAATCATTTGCAAAAGTGTGCCAGAAAAATAATCTGAATTATCATCATCATCATTATCAGTAAAATTATTTTACTGTAAGGAGAGAAAGAGTGATTCACGGTGCTGTGGCAATGTGGTATTCTGGCTGGTATCTAAACAAGCTTGCAACATAAATTTCTTGTTTCTTTTTAAAAGAGTACATTTGTCTTCAGGTTCTGTTTTGGGGCATGAGCAAGAAAGGTTCCTGTTGGGAGGGAATGTTCATTGTTTGTTTATTGCTGTGTCCTGAATGGCACGAAAGGACAAATAAAGATGCCTGAATGCCATTGTTTCATATCCTGTATACTCCAGATGAACCAAATCTGTGTGATAAAAACAACAAAAATATCTTGGCTTTTCATGTCAAAATAGCAGCAGAGATTTCTATTTCAAGCACAAATTGACAGATGCTCCAAGATTGTTGTTATCACATGGTGTTCTTCCTAATTCCAAACTAAACTATGATGCTGAAAGGAACGAGAAAACTAATTTCTGGCCAAATTGGTTTTGCACAGGTCTGTCTTATTGTCAGCCTCTAAGAAAGTTTTAAGTCAGAGACAACCAATGCACTAATGGCACAGGTTCTGGAAAAGATTTGCACTGTGCTTAGTATTGAGCACTTCCCCAGGACCTAATACCTGTTTTTACCACAAAAAATTTCAGAAGCTGCCTTTTTTTTTGTTTGCACACCGACATGGGCTTGGGAGATGTAGAGTTCCAACCCTCTGGGAAGCATCACTTTTGGGACGATCCGCATTGGCGCCCTCTGGTGATTCTGGAAAACAGCAAACCATGAAAGAAAATCTGTCATTTCACTTGTAATAAAACTTTGATGTTTCTTCTCACCCAAGTATTTCATAAAGTTGCAACTCCCCTTGCAAATGAGTGGTTAACCAAATAACCCTGTAACAATTTCAGGAAGGGGAAGATGGAGGTTCATGTCTTTCCCAGAAATGGAGGATCAGGAAAGAAAACTTCAGTTCTTATTTAAGCAACTTTTAAGGTCAGATTAGGACCTTAAACAATCTACTCTGCTTTGATGAATGACAAAGGCCAAAGGATGTCACATATATTCCTGTGTAACTGGTACAATTATTTGTACCTAGCCAAAGCACACTTTTCAGGAAGACTTTCCTGTGTTGGTCTGAAGCTAGCAGAATATGGAGAATCCCATATAGATGCATGGTACGTTGTTTATAAGACCAATGTTTGGCTTACATGACATTTGAACTTGTTTTAAAACTCAACGAAATCAGTTTTCCCAAGGTTAAAGAACCCTTTATGTAGTGTATCCCCCCTGCAAAATTACTTACATGCTGTAGTAAAGATTATACTCGGAGGAAATGAAATGAAGGTCTGTCAGTATTTCTGTCAGACTTTTTTTGCCATTCCTTAAAAGATTTTTTGGTCATTCTTGTCCCCCTAAAAAGACTGACAACTTTTTAAAACATGGGCACCAAAACTGTATGGACAGCCTCACCAGCACCATTGATCTCTTCTTACTTACTCTTTTCCTCCAGTATGGCCGAAGGGGCAAACAAAGAGTAGATTTCTATTCTAATCTTGGGCAATAACTCAGGCTTTAGGAAAAGGTTTTTCTCCAGCTATGTTCCTCATGCATCTGTTTCTCTCTCTTTGTTTATTCTCCCCATCCCCAGGAAGTTTTAAAATCGTTGATCAATTTTGACCAAGTGAGACAGAGGCGTAGATGGTTGACAGGAATTAAGTACCTACAAGTTTCATGAAAATAGGCAGCAGAGTAGAGGGAGGGAGGGAGGCCCTATTAATTCCCTCATTGAGGGAAAGACCTCAGCATGAGCTCAACCTTTGTTACAGCCTGGAAATCCACACGAGAGAGAAATCCTGGAAAGCAGCCATCATTAGTAGCACCGCTCATGGAACCACCTGTTTAATTAATTATTCTCTGCTGTAAAGAACCGTTTAAAAACAGCTCCATAGCTTTCAATATAAGCTTGCTTGCAGTGCCCCCAGAAGGAGTCACAGAGACTGAGGTCAGGGGGAACTGGGCCCCATGTGCATTGTACCTCTCATAATATATACCCTAAAAGGCTGCTAGAGGTCTTTGGGCTCAGGCAGACCCACATTTGGGTCTGCCATATTTTTCCTGCTGTTGCTCAGCACTTTACAGCCAGGAACACTCTTCTGCCCTCCCACCATCAAGCTCTGTCTCCTCTTCCTGCCTCCAGGGAGGGAGCGAAGAGCGACTGCATCCAAAGTCATGCTCAGGCCCTCACTCTGTAGCTACTCAGTTTGCACAGAGGAGGAAAGCCTAAGAAAAACCAGCTGCCAAACTCTAAATAAATCCATCTGAGCGTGTCTGTACTGAAACAGCATCATGAACAGACCAGATTTATGGGATAGAGACAGTGTGTACCCCTCGGGCTGGGCTAGTCAGTCACCCCATACCAAACGTGGAGTCATAGAATCATAGAATATCCTGAGTTGAAAGGGATCCACAGGGACCATTGAGTGCAACTCCAGGAGGCCCTGCACAAGACAACTGCAAGTCTTGACTCCAAAGCAGGTAAGCATTCCACCTTTGCAGAGACACAGTAGCAAGGCTATTTGTTCCTTAGGTACAGGTAGAATCATGTACTTTTGCCTAATGCTGAGAATTAAAAAGATTGTCTTTATTGAAACCAGAAATAATTCTAACAAAATATTTCAAAGAGGGTTGCAAAACTAAAATTTAATCCCTTCAAAGAAAAAAGAAGTAACTAGTAGTAGTACACTTTTTTAGTCCAGTATTTCTAAGGTCATACCTCAAAAAGGCACTTGAGAGAAAAACAAGCTTTATTACTGCTACAAAGAACAGGAAAATTAGTGTTGGGTTCTTTGTTCCCAAGCTGGGCACCACCTGTAGCATTTACTCCATGCACACAGTCGTGCCTGTATATCTGCTTTCTGAACTCCTGCAAGCTTTGCAGGGTGCATGGGGCATGATCCATGAAAACAGTCCTAAGTTTGCAGAGAAGGGGACCCAGGAAGTGCGTGTGAACAAGGGTAGTGAAGGGAAAGGCGAGGGAAATACAAGAGGATTCCAGACACACTCAGGGGAACACCCAGGCATGGGGGACACTTGCATGGGATCTTGTGGCTGTGCAGAGCTCACGGGCCATGTCAGCTTTGGCAGCACGCCCTGTTCCTGAGGAGGGGAAGGTGGCTTACTTTGCTTTTGTAAACTAAAACTCTCGTACTTGCAGTAAGCTTCTCATATTAAAAGAATATTAAAAATTGAAAAGTCAAGTACTTAAAGGCCAGGAAATTACGGAAAATACTCCAGCATTACGTTCTGAAAGGCCACGTCATGATGCAAGAAGGAGGGTAAAAGTCAAACTGTACTGGAAACTTCAGCTTTGGCATTTCAAAACATTTCAAAACAAGACAAAAACTGAGGAAGCCATATCATAAAATCAGTACCAACCTCTATTCCTACCCAGCTCCATAACTTCCATTTAGTTTTTATTACGTTTGTATTCTGTTCTTAAAACTATTCAGAAGTTCTTGTAACATTTTATGAACATCAAAAGATTAACCCTGAACCTTCCCTGAATAACACATCTTTCCCATTTTACAGATAGGGAAACCAAAAGATTAACTAACATTTCCAAAGCCAGTGAACACAGTGGTAGCAGACACAGAAAACCACTGCTCACTGCTCTTCAGCACTGCGCTTTAACTGGAGACAATGGTCTCCCATGGGATATGCGTGTCAGAGCTTTGAAGGACATCAAACTACACCAGGCTGTCAATAGAGATAATGGAATAATTGGCAACTGTGTCTAGGATGCTTTTCCTTTCAGGAAAGCTGGATTAGGATCTTCAGCCAATTAAGTAATGCTGTTGACTGGGCAATCATAGATTGCCCAGATAGAAAGGAAACTACAAGGAAAAGAATAACCAGGGGTTCCATTAAATTCTAAAAACAGTATACTACTTACAAGAAGCTGAAGAAGCTTTGCTGGAGTAGAAACTAACTTATGTTGGAACTTGACCATTAAAACATCAGGGCTGGGAACACAAACCTTGAGGCTCCTAGCAATAATTCTGAATTAACATGCTTGCTTTTCAGAACCAACCATTTCATATGAAACCAGGGGAGAGAATAACATTTTGTAAAAGACATAATTGAATGTCAAAAGTATATGCATAAGTATACACCCCTCTTTCCAAAAATCAGTCCCTTTTAAAGTGCATCAATATTTTGTAAATGCAAGGGGATTCCCTTCTCATCTGCATTTGACTGACTTTAAAATCTCATGGTTTTAACCAAAAGAAATTAATTTTATGTACCCTATTGCAAGAAATATATGACAATGAATTCAATCAAAAATGATTTCTAAATGGGGCTGTCCAACACTTTTACAGGCTTTCAATGTTTACCATGAACCTATGGGCAGAGACAGATTTAACACACCACCACTGGCAGATAAAAGCACAGAAGAGGTTCAAGAGTCTGTAAAGTTTGTACTCCCATGTTAAACAAGTAAAAGTAAATTGAGGCACACAGCAACACTTTCATATGAAAGAGGAGACCTCTTTTCTAGGTTAAGGGGGTCCAAAGGGCACCTCATTTTACAGGCATCCCCAACAGGCAGTCCTGTAACTCCCAGGTGTGGAATCCACGAGGCATTGTAAAGAACTCACTTTATTCACCCTTAAAAAGAAATACACCTTATAAATTTAAGATTCAGACTTTGATCTGAAACTTGTTTCTCCGCTCTTCTCCCCCCTCCTTCTCTCTCTCACATGTACATATAAACATAGAAATGCTAGTATTTTGGATACCTCTTGCTAGGTTACACAAATGTTACCTAGTCTTTGCAAATAAGGGTGTGGATGCCATTGTAACAGCAAGGGACAGCTGGTCTGCCAAAGCTCTGCCATGAAATAGGAAAGGCCTAGAGAGGAAAAATTCAGCTGTATATCATCAAACTCAGCCTCCCTGAGCAATAAATAGGTAAGCACAATCTCTTTGATAAAGATTGCACAGGTAAGAGAAGATTCCCAGTAAAGTGGGATGGAACTGAAGAAGGTCTGTGTGTACCCCTCCCACACGCCCCATAGATGGGCAGGACAATCTACTTCACAGCACCTGTAGCCCTTGATAAAACTTGCACATTACCATAATGTGTAGCTGAAACAATGACAAGTGTTATGAAGAAATGCATTTCTCTCAAGACCCCATTCTTTTGGACAGCTTTAATTTTTTAGCACCAGTTTTTCCTTTACTAGCCCAGCTGCCAAGTCCGGTCATGCTTTCCTTTAGTACTCTGTCTTCACTTCTGCCAAAGTAGAAGTAGACCTGTACTTTTCTAAACCCTCCTAAAGACTTTCTGCTGACTTTTGAAAATGTCTGGCTCTATAATATCAGGCAGACATTCTGATTCATGCTACCCCTGTCTCATGCTTCCCTGGTTAGGCACAAGTTCAAGAATAAGGATTTACAGAAAGTTATTATGTTTTACCTCATTAGGTCCTACCCTTTCAGAGTGTATTAAAGTTCAATAGCATTGGAGCTTGATGCCTGGATTTGCAACTAAGGTTTCTTTCAGATGCTCTGTCCACAGAGCTGTGGGTCATTAGGCAATTTTCAGTTTCTTACCATCAAAAATGCGTCAGCAGGAAAAGCCTCAGTGATCCTGCTTTATAAAAACAAACAGGCAACCAAACTCACAACAGATACTGTCATCCCTGGCGCTGATATGAAGGTTTACTAGTGAGTTTGAGAGAGCTTGGGGGCTTAATTCTTCACTTGCATGAACTTTTGGGGTCAGCTGGCAAAAACTTGATCAAATCAAATCAATTCCAAGGCAGCGCCTGTCTTGTCAGGACAAAATGGGAAGCCTTTTGTTTCTGTGGGACTCAGGCCTTATCAGCTCATTCTGTCACTCATACTTCCTCAGCCCACTTGCAAATCCTCCTGGATTTACTGCAGATGTATGAAGCTTGCTGGAAATAATAGTACAAGCAAAGAGGCTAGTCCAGCTATCGACTCCAAGCTCTGGGTAATACCAATGGGAAATTATTCACACAAAAGGTGCGCTGGGGTGACAAATGAAGAGTGTGCTTCGGCCCTTTGGAGATGCTGGGAGCTTGGACAAAGCTAACACGCTAATGCCAAACAGCTCGCTTTATCTGATTACATACTGAGCACTTGCCTCCCCTTCCTGGTACCAGCACCCTGCCCACCCCTCACACTCTCCTTTCATGCACACAGGTTGCTTTCTTCTATGCAGTCTAGCATGAAATGGAAATCTACAGCAAGAACCTGTCTAAAAAAGTATTACATTCTCCTTGCTTTTCTCAACAGACATCTTCAATATTTAAATGCAGCAAAAGTGAATATTCCTCAACAAAATGGGAGGAATGTGAGGAGAGATTTATGCCATGTTTTCTCACATCTGCCGCTCACACCACTGAGACAAGGAAATAATTCTTTTGCTCCCTTTTTAACATCTGAGTTTCTTCCACCCCATCAGTGCATGCCCCTGCCTCTCTTCTTTTTCTCGAAGGTCATAAATGTATTTCTAATGGGTGTCCTGCAGCAACTGCATGGAAAGACCAGTTTAGTCCTTGGGTCAGGTAGGAAGCATTACAGTTCACCAACTACCACACTACTACTGTTTTGCCCCCAGTAAAGGACGCACGATGAAACCAGCATGGGCTGAGCCTCCAAAGGCCTGACTGCTCTGGCTCTTCTGTGTGAATCACACAATACTGCATTAGGCATGGCAGCAACATCCAGGTGTGCTGTGAAGGACACTGGGAAACTTGCTGACCTTCATGAGGCTGAGATCCTTATTCAAACTGTGGAAAATTTCAGTACTTGCAGTATTTCAACGAAGCTTATAAAAAAAAAAAAGGTAAGCAACTTTTTACGTGGGCTAATAGTGATAGGAAAAGGGGCAATTATTTTAAACTAAAGGAGAGGAGATTTAGGTTAGATATTAGGATGAATTTCTTTGCTTGGATGGTGGTGAGGCATTGGAACAGGCTGCCCAGAGACGCTGTGGATGTTCCCTCCCTGGAAGTGTTCAAGGCCAGATCAAATGGGACTCTGAGTAACCCCATCTAGTGGGCAGCATCCCTGTCCATGGCATGAGGGTTGGAACTAGATGATATTTAAGGTCCCTTCCAACCCAAACAATTTCTATTCTATTCTACTCTATTCTATTCTATTCTATTCTATTCTATTCTATTCTATTCTATTCTATTCTTCTGCTCTATTCTATTTTATTCTAACTTTGGAAGTCTGTTCACCTGAAGCTCATAAAGTGCTTTGAGGTAAATTCCCATAATGGAAGATTTAAACTATATCAGAAACAAAACAAGCTCCTAACAATGGCTTTACTCTTTTGATTGTAAGAAGACGGGACACAAATGCCAATAACAGGAATAAAGAAAAAGCAGACATGCTCAATATATAACCCTTTGGTGTAGTTAGGAAAAACCACCAAACTGCTATATTGAGCTCACTGATGTAAATAAAATAAGAGGATTATTATGACAAGCCTTCGGTCTTGCAATAGCAGCTCATAGAGGTATTAAAAAGAAAACACAAAATTAGACATCAGCCAATCTGGAAAATCATTTCTGAGAGTTTTAACAGAAACTGAAGCAGTTCTTTCTCCTCATCTCCCAAACACCAAGGAAGCACCAGAGCTGGGAAGAAAGCTAATATTGTGCCACAGTTTAAAAAGGGTAAATGGCACGACCTAGGTAATTATAGACCTGTCAGCTTGACATCAAACCCAGGCAAAACAGTGCAGCAGCTGATAAGGGATTTGATTAATAAAGAATGGAAGGAGGGAAATATAATTAATGCCAGTCAACACAGGTTTATGAAAATAGATCTTGTCAAACTAAATTGATTTGTTTTCTGGATAAGATTACTGGTTTGGTTGATATAGGTAATAGACTTAGGACTTCTACTGTGTATTTCACTCGGTATCACATGAAACTTTGGTTAAGACACTGGAATAACACCAAACTATCATGCTACCTATTCAGTGGGTTAAAAATTGGCTGACCGGTCCAAAAATGTCATTACAAATGAACAACATTTATTGAGCTGTATCTTGGTCCACTCCTATTTAACATCTTTGTCAATGACGTGGAAGAGAAACTTGTCACTAAAGACCACAGAGAGTCAGTTGATCAGGAGGATGATATATTATTAAGCAGCTTTGCTGCTGGTTCAGAGTAATCAGGATTGTTTAGCTAAAATGTACTGAACAGACTCAAGCACTATCCCTAAATGTCCTGTCAGTACCCAGACAGCCTGGAAGGCAGGGCTACAAGGATGGCATCTCTCCTTCACTGCATTATTTAGCACATCTACTCAGCAAGCATTTCTTCCATCTAAAGTTGCTCAGGTTGGCTAAAACACCTACACCACGGCCAGGTCACATCCACCCACACTGCTCCACAGCTTGTGCAGTTTCCCATGAACACAATCCTGCTTTTGTTAGCCCCTTTGCTGAGATTTTTAGGAGTCCATGGCCTGGGTTGCCTCCTGCTCCCAAAAGGAGGCCCATGACTTCTTCTCTGTATGGATGAGGTACAATATCTACAGATGACATTACAAATTTGTCAAGGTGTTCCAAAATCAGAACCTGCACGAGCACCTTGTTACCTGGCTGGTCCAAAAGGGATGGAGGCCTGGAGCAGACTGAGGCACATTAAGGGTCTTTTACGTAGATGATAGTTCAGGTGATGACATGCTCACAGAGACAGACCTCAGAAGTGAGCAGTGCCCACATAGCCTGAATGTGATACTGGTGTCAATGTCACAGAAAAACTGTCCAACTCTCCACATCCCACTTAAGAGGCAACCAGAGAAAAGCCTTGCCGTGCTCAGCAGAGCAATTCTCACAACGATATAACTGTTAAAGACTGTCTCTCTTTATGACACTGAGTGATGATTATATGAGACATGCTCTGAGAAGCAAAGGAGAATCAAGCCACCCTCCCAGCATGAACTTAGGAAGCTGCCCCAAGGGTCTTCATTTAGTGAATGTTTTTCACTAGGGCAAGGACTAGGACAGGCCATTCAATGACTTTCACAATTCCCAGAAAGACAAAGCTGAACAAGTGACATCTGAGAGGACAACTTGGAATTTGCCCATCAGATTGAACTGCTTTCAGTTCTGTGTAAGGCAAAAAAGGGCTCATGACATCACAGAAGTAAAGATCTACTCCAACTGGTGTAAATTCTGTATGGCACCCCAGATGCCTCCTGATGGAAACAGACTTATAAGCAGTTGTTAAATTTCTGATTGGGACTTCATGCAGAAAAAAAAAAAAAAAAAAAAAAAAAAAAAAAAAAAAAAAGTAGCACTTCTGGTTTATTTCAGGATTCTGTTAGGTACGGTTC
The DNA here is from genome assembly GCA_013397865.1 of Struthidea cinerea. Classification (NCBI taxonomy): domain Eukaryota; kingdom Metazoa; phylum Chordata; class Aves; order Passeriformes; family Corcoracidae; genus Struthidea; species Struthidea cinerea. The sequence goes on along the minus strand of VZTI01000537.1, from coordinate 797,996 downwards.
TATTTTAGACTTAATGCAAAAATTTCTTTCTATCAACTCTTTTGGCACTGAGCAAAACCTCAGCCTTTGTTATATTTTTATGGGGCCTGTTGTTCTATCAGAGGTATTTTAATGCATATTGTTGTTTCTGTTTTAGCATGTGTTGCTCATTTTGTCAGAAGCAGATGGTGTTTACTGAATTTTGTTTGTTCCAAAAATAAGCAACATCCAACTGTTCACTGTGAAGGTGTGAAAGAGGAAAGGCCTGATGCATAAACACAGTTTCTCCCTCTTAGTTCCCCTTGCTATTCTTCTGGTGAAAGAACTGCCAGTGTCTCCTTACAAGCCCCTAAAACTGAGGATTTTGTGCTGTCACTCTACCAGAGAGGGCACACAGCTCCAACCAGCGTTGCTGCCAGAGCAAAGCAGTAGCTAACAGCTCCTGAGGTGCCAGCTCAGAGAGCTTTGTAACAGCTTCTTTGCAGCCCACCAAAGGAGGAAGACACTTCTTGCTAGCTAGTGTTAGCAGTCAGCCGAAATTAGGACACATCAGGTTCCCTCTCCGGTCAGTAGAGGAAAGGCGGCTTTTTTTTGGGTAGCACAAGTAAGGTGTGTCTGGCAGCTTAAGAGACAACCTGCAAAAACCCACTTCCAACTCAGAGTTTCACAGGCAAATGACTTCCCACCATGTATCCCTGGGTAGGAACAGCAGTGCAGAGGCTGCACAAGGTCCCAAGGGATGGATGCTTCTGTGCATCTTCAGATTGCTCAGAAGAACACAGAGCAACCATGGTTTGCCAGGACTGGGCTCTACCGGAAGGAGGGACATGTATCAGGGGTGAGAGTATAGATATATTCTGACTCTCATCTAGAAGCTCAGAACAACACACAGGAGTCCCAAGGAGACAGTTTCGCAGTCAGCATTATAAAAATGATTTGTAACAACCTGAGCAGGGACAGAACTCTGCCAGGGTCCCAGACACCAGCTCCACACCTGAGGTTTACTCTGCAGGGACAGGCACAGAGGTCCAGGAGTACCAGCTTACCAGGCCTTGGAACTGCACTGTGCTATCCACACACACCTGAAAAAGCGAGCATCAAGCCCTCCCTTGGTATTTACACCTCTGCTGTGGGCTCCACCTCATTATTTCTCCTCCTGACCTGAATGAGACAAAGTCATTCATTGCTCTGATTAGATTGTTAAAAAGTGCCAATTTTGCCAAACTATCTGGCAGCACACCTTAACATCCTTCGCTAGATAAGGCTTCTTAATGACTGCTGAGGGCAGCTGCTTGCCTGCAGACAAGGCTGAGAAAGGATCTTGGAACACCAGCTGTTACGCGTTGTCAGACAGGAGAACCTGTGGCATCCCAGAATATCTTTTCTGAATAAAATATTAAAAAAGATAACTGCTGCAGGGTGCCCTCTTATGCTTTTAAAATACTCCAAGTTTGCTTAGTGTTTATCCAAAAAAGCTAATTATACTTGCCGCTTAACGTAAATTGCTCGATAAATAAACACAGAAATAGGAGCTTAGTGACTGCTACGCCTTCTTTAAAATGCTGTCTGAAGGTTCATTATGCTAAACACAAAAGAGAAGGGAATTTCTTGCAATGCACTTATTAAAGGCACATTTTCTACAGAAATGATTATAGCATGATTGTACAATAGCATATAATTGGCTTTGTTGGCATTTTCAGTGTGAATCTTGCCGACAGCAACAGTGGATGGGAAAAGTGGCTGCAGAGCCACCACTTGCGTTGCTAAGAGCTGTCAACAGCGACTCAGGAGGAAGATGACCCAGCACAGAAGAAAAGCACCGGCACAATGAGCATGGCTGACAAGGGGGTAAGAAACCCCACAGCTCATTTGTGCCCACACACCTATCCCTGTGGTAGTAGAAAAGTTCGAATTCCTGCTGGCACCTCAGATTTACATGGCACTGTTATGATCACTAACAGCAGAACATCCTGTGGTAGGTCCCCAGGGCTACAAATGGGATCCAAACCAGGCATGTCTATGTAGCTGTATTTTTGTCAAGGCAGCCAGAAAGGTACAACGTGGAGTTATGTGACACAAATGTCCTCATACGCACTTAATGCCACAAAAAACAGTGTAAAGCAGACCCAATACAGGGCAAAAAACAAAGTGGCTCAGATAATAATCAGAGTGCATGACATAAAACTGGCAAGTACAAAACTGACCCATTTAAAACAGTTCATTACTTGGCATCTCAGTCATGGTACTTCTGGCACAGCAGGAGGAGGCCTGAAGTCAGTGATACCTTATCATCCACCCACCACCTGGGGAGAGACTGTCCAGAGAAGCAACAGGGAACACACCTCAGTGGTGTTTGAGTTGCAGGGGTTTTTTTTCTTGTACAGAGGCAACCAATTAAAAGGAAGAGGTAAATATAAAAATGATAAACCTGAGATTGACCCCCAAATGCCTATTGACTCTAAAGAGGAAACAGTTGGATATGAGTTTGTCCCCAGTGAAGTTAAACATCTACAGGACACAGATGCAATTTTCTCTGCAAGGCACCAAAACAGCTCCAGAGCCGACCCAGCCTTGGCATACACAAGCAAGGAAATAGGGCTGCTGAGGTCAGGAACTGCTCTGGGCAGGCTGTGTTTTTCATGCCTGGCCATGGCCAGGCTGCAAGGTCACTGGGTTGATTGAAACACTCACAAAAGAAATTTGTCTTTCACCTTTCTAGTCTCTTGAGAGACTTTTATTTGCCACCACTTTCAGTCTGATGGATGTTTTAACTTTGTCAAACTGTTCCTAGGAATTTTACATTAGTTTGCACTGCCTTTGAAACTCAGTTGTTACCCTGAAAGGGCAGGAAGCGGGGATTAAGTCCATTAGATGTTGTTTGAACAACTTTCTTTTCACTTAGCGTTGTGACTCTGCAGCTTGCCAGCACATTTCAGCCTCTTTCCAGGAACTGGCACTGCAGGATGAAGCATGGCTGTCTGAAGACCTGGCATCTGTACTGACTTTCATAGGTACCACACTGGAAGAATTGGAGAAGAAAACTCAGTGGCAGAGGAGAAAGAAACATCCCTGGCACCACCTTATGCAAGTGGAACACAGAGGACCTGGGTTTCAAAGAAGCCCTCTGCTGCTTGTGGGATTCAGCAGCAAAGTACAGTATTCAACTGGAAAATGTGACAACCTAATCATCCTGAAGGGTACTATTATTGTCTGCTTAATATGCTTTACAGTCCCAATGAACAGGAAAGGCTGGCTGACAAGTGTAGGATGATGTATCTAATGGCTCCATACTACCGTGATGGATCCATAAAAAGAATCTAATTTCACAGTTTGGGGAAAATACAGACCATACAGTCGGCTCTTTAAGGCCACAGATTTCAGCAATCTGGACAAATAATTCCAGTTTAGGATATTCTGGTCATTCAACATTTTGCTTTACTTGTTGCTGCCTAATTTAAAGCTGGGACCTATTTCCAGAATCTGTGAAGACTTACACATTACAGAATGCAAATCATGTTTGCCAATCACAGGGTGAAATCAACAAAAAATTTTTCAGTTCTAATCAGATGAAACAGTGCATTTGAAAACTCCTTGGGTCAGGATTAAACAGCAAAGCATCTTAAATTGCACATGCCCCAAAAATTATAACTCTCATGCATGTGACTGATGCAGAATCTGAATTTCTTCTGGGCAATTGCATGTGACAATCTAATTATTTTACAGACACAAATAGATTCAATTGTGTAAAAGGGAGGCTTGCTCAGGTTTTGAGGGTATTATTTAGTTTTTAAAATAGACCCCCTGTCTCTTCTGCTATCATGAAAGATATCACTTTACAGAGGACATAACCTTCAGAAGTGTATTTGGGATGATTAAGGGTTATTTGGTAATCACAATCATGTCTGAAGTATGGCAACAGAATAGAAAATGGTGCAGGCAGGAGTTTGATTCTAAAGGTGCAGCTACCCTCTTTTCCTCTGATCTGGGGAATCAAATACAAGCTTAAAATTAAAGCTCACCGTTTTGGAAGCTGGAGATGGTCATGTCTTCAGTACCGTGGCAAGTGTTATCTGAGCCTTCTTGAGTTATGAATTAATATGAATCATAGAAAATAGAATATGCTCAGTTGGAAGGGACCCATCAAGATCACTGAGTCCAACTCCTGGCCCTACACGGGACAATGAAAGCCCTGTGCTTCTTCTTCCTCTCACTGCTGTGCACCTTGGGGGCTTCTGTAATCCAGGTTGGTAAATCTATCAAAGTCCATGTAAATCTCATTAAGACCTTCGGCAGAGTTCAGAAGTCCTACCTGCAACAAAACTATCTTTGTCTTCATGTGAATCTTAAGTGGTTCTTTCACCACTAGTAACAAAAGGTAAATCATACATAAAGATACAGAATTTCAAATAAGGGAAAAAAAAATTAAATTAGAGATTAGTGGTGCATATCTTTTGGTCCTTCCCTGGTCAGCAGTTAAGAAAATCAAGATGTTAATAGTTCAAAGTTCTGAGTGTTCATACTTCTCTTGTCAAGAAGTTGCCTACCTCACATTCCCGGCATTCTGAGTGCTCTCATTTCAGCCATCTTCTGAGAAATTTTGTACTACTATCTTGGTGTGTGTTATTGGAATAATAAAGGTGTATGTCCTGTTCATAAAAGTCTAGAAGATTCATCTTAGAACCTAAACTGGCTACTTGGAAAAAAACCCCATCAGATGAATCTGTTCAGCTCCATGTCAACAAAAGTTGTGTTTATCCAGTTAGTTTCATTTAGCACTTTAAATTGTCCATTAGGAAGCCTTCAGCTTGGTGACCATTGTCGGGTGGGGATGAAGGACCTCTGAAATCCCCTGGCCACCATACGTGCAAAGAGCCAGCCCAATGTAGCTGTCCTTTTTGGAAAACCAAAGATTTTCGTCATGAGGAATTAAAAAACTGAGCAAATCAATGAAGGCTGCTGGTTGGCTTGCTAGGAGCTCAAAGCAAATACACGCTTTGGGAAAAGAAAGCCCTTTCAATACAAGGGCCAAGATGATATTTTTCCTTCTAACTACAGCCAAGTGCAATGGTTGTAAGAGTGTGAGAATCATGGGCTTTGCTGAATGATTTTAAGAAGTTAAGCACAGAATGCCACTGGACATCTAATCCTTCTAATCCAAAATTTATGCAATGATTTATTTCAGTGGGTGATTCCCATGAATAAAGTGAGCAGGATTTGGCTCTGGTTATGGGTAAGTGAAGAGGATACCAAAGCATAAAATGGCAGCTTAGAATGACAGAGGATCTCCTAACCCTGGGGAGCCCATTTACACCAGCCAGCATGGTTCAGACAAAGCACTAAGAGGGGACACGGTCCCTTTCTGAAAAGAAAGAAAGAAAATTGCCCCTAAAAGAAAAATCCATAATCAGGATGACCATCAATAGAGGAGATTCCCTGTTCGTGAGGTACGTTCTTTCGACTGAGAAAATTCCCCACATTTGTTGATTCTGATCCAGCTGGCCTGACTTGGATTTGTAACCAGCAGATGCATTGCAAACAACTATGGATATTCTAAAGAAAATCAAATAAAGGCTTTTTTTAGACCAGTAAGTAGCATTCTTGCAGACTGATGCAGAAGACAATCAGTCACAAAATGGATAAAATTGCTGCCCCCCTTCCAAAATATTTAAGATGCCTACATCAAGCTGCCTCTGGTTTGTATACATATCAGATTATAGAAGATCTGCCTCTTTATAATTTTTCTTAAAAAGGATGGCAGCCTTAGTTCAATAGAGTTAGTGAGACAATCCTTTAAGCTGTGTCAAAATGCCAGTTATCCTAAGATGCCACCCAGATTTGAATAATTTAGAAAGAGACAAAACCACAGAAAGGAGGAATCATCCTTTGACTACTTCTGCTTTTGACACGGCTGCCTCCCTCTCCTTTTTACCAAAGCATCTTCGTCTCTCTATCAGTCATGACAAGTGCCAATCAAACCTTCTGTTTCTAAGGTTCTGGGGGAAAGTGAAACATGAAACATTTTCTAACAATCACTGACCAAAAGTCCACTATCAGTGTGTGGTCTGGGGGAAGCCAGCCTTTTCCTTTTTCACTTCTAATCTCTGACCCACTATTTACCTCTTCTTTTTTTATATACTTTAATCTCTTTGTTGCTCCAAAGGATCCTAAACAAATTGTAGGTCAGTGTGGATTAGGCTGCTTTGTTACCAATGATTAGTACATTTACTTTTGCTTTAACATCTTCAGCAACAGCTGAATGTCAAAAAGATCCAGCAAGAGTTTGTTTAATCACAACAAAAACTATACCCACATAGTCTTACAATTGCATTGTCAGTCTCAGCATAAAAAACTGGGATACAATAGGAGACAGTGACCATGGACCTGCATTGCTAACACGTGTTTTCAGAGGTACTATTCCAGTAATTCAGTATTACTACAACCGGATTCACAGTAACCATTATCAGATAAGGATAAAAATCAAGCTTCAGATACTTGCCTAAGAGTCTGAATTCTTCTCCCATTTGCATAGTAGCTGCACTGGATTCAGAAACAGTTTATGCAGCTTGACAATTGTGGAAATCTGTTCAGTAGAAAAGTTAAAGTTGCTCAACGATCCCGCAAATCCGTGGATCAGAATTAAGACGGGAATTATCAAACACTGAGCTAGTTTCAAAAGGATGTACAAGGATCAGAGCACTTAAAGTGAGTAGACATCATCTGGACATCACTAGGCATCTCTAGACTCAGGTAAGCTTTCTTAAACCAGCATGGCATCTGCCCAGCCTACGTGCAACGGAGTGCATATTGCCATGATTTACATGTAATAGGCCATAAAAATCAAAAACGGAGAGAAGAGGCAAGAAATTTTATTTGAAGTCCCATGATGCTAAAATTGCACCTACTTACATCACTTTATATATATATATACTCTCTAGCAAGGCCAGGGTCAAGAAGTTTTCCTATGATGCCCAGAGCAAAGAAGATCATCTTTTTACCCTGTTGCCCCATCTTATCTTTGCACATTAAATTCAAGGTTTTTGTCATCAATGTCAAAGTGGCATTACCAGTCTTGATAGCGTTTTGCTTTCTACCTGACATTGTTTCCGATCCTCCAAGCACCACCAGAAATACCAGACCTGGCCCCTCTTTTTTCATGCCTCTGTTGACAACTACAACATACTTCTCACATTTACTTGATGTAGGAAGTGACAGCCCCGATCTGAATTACCAGATCACTACCTTCCTCTGCACCAAACTGCTCCTACTTTCTGTCACCATGTAAAAACCCTTCTCATTCAATTTTCTGTGGGGAATTGCCCAGAAAAATACTGCTAGTACAAAAAGTTGTTGGCAGTATCTGATATAACTGAGAGCTTGGTAAGGTTTCCAGTTGCTTTTCATTTCAGAACTTTAGCTGTTTTAGAGTTTTTGCCAGTGGTGATAATGTGCTGATATGAAGGTTTGTATGTCAACAGCTATTCCTAGGTTTCTTTTTACTGACAGAAAAATAAAACCCATGCCTAGGGAACTTTTAGAAGTGTTTGAGTGATTTGGAAATTGTAAAAATACACACAAAATCACAAATACATGTACAGTGTCTTTTAAGAGAGACCCAAATTTGCCTATTATAGCACTTATGAAGTATACTATCTGTGTAAATATATCACTACACTTAAGGCCAGAGAAAGAATGAATACAAATGTGTGTAATATTAGAGAGAAAAAAAGCCCAATCATTGGATTATAAACCATCCAAGAGCTTTGAGGTCCCCAAATCGAGCAATCAAACCTTCAAAAGCAGGTGCTGAGACCAGCCTTCATTCAGCAACCCGTGAGATGTGTAATAAAGACAAACTGAGAGATCAGGTGAATAAAACACAACAGCAAGCATGAGCAGAGATCAGATAAGAAAAGGGACTAGAACCCAGGGATAAACCAGGAGTTTATCAAGGGAATCAGAACTGTTTGTTATTAGATATACAGGCTGGTGCACTTTAACAAGAGTGTAAACACAATATATGAAAGTTAAGAAGGCCTTAAGGAAACAATCCTCGCCTTACCTGTACCATCCTGAGTCTTAGGCAACTGTGCAGTAAAGTGACTGTCTCAGTTCTCCAGCGTGGATTCAGTCTCATGGAAACCTGTCAAAAAGTGTTACAATAAATGACACTGAGCAAGGACCAAGAGATTTTTATCATTTTCTAAATATTAACAAGTTTATCAGCAAAAGTACCCAAGCCCTTATTTTAGCATAATGGTCTTTACTTTTCATATTATTCCAACCAAATATATCTGAAGAACTATTTGACAATAAAGTCATCAGAAGATTTGAAGATCAGTGAAATCACTGGGTTTTTCTGCAATACCATTTTTAACATTTAAAAGGTCTTTTAAGAAGCCTATTTTTAATTTTTTTTTATATATAGACACCTGAGAAAGAAAAATGAAACCATATCAAAAAAAGAACTGTAATCTGGATGCTTTGTCAATTTTGGCATGTTAGCAAGGGTTTCTCTAATGAAGTGATGGACACAGTGCAATTTTAGCTCAGACAGTTTAAGGCCCCAAAAGGCTTGCCACCCTCTGCCCAGTGAGTCATGGGAGCCAGACCCAAGAGCAAGGACCAAGTGCAGGTTGCCTGCTCCAGGGCCACTTCTCTCCCCAGCCCATGCAAGGGCTGTGCAAGCCATTTGAAGGCAGTTTGCCAGTTGTTGCAATAAAGACCACTTCCCTAGCACAGTGGAAGGCTAATTTCAGAAGCTATTCCTGCAGGTTGCCATCACCTGCCATAAATTTGTATGTGACTCGCTGTTGCTTTATTCCCACTCATGGGGGCCAACCTGCCTCTCCCTCCTGCAAAGCCCTCAAATCTGAGCTATGGGACACAACAGTATGGCTGTGAGAGAGTAGCTGGATAGACAAACCACAAGTTACATCATAAGTTTGGGTTCAGACCCAAAACAAGTGTACAAGGGTGTCTCACACTGAAACACCAGCTTGCAGGTTGCATCATTTCAGTCACCTCACCTGCATTACTTCTCTTCCCACAGTCTGGTCAGCTTTTGCAGCACATTTTGCCCTGCTGCCAGAGGCAATGAAAATATTACGCTTAGGGGTCTTGGCTCCTACACGAAATCCTTTAAACTTTAAAAAAATTTGAGACTGAGAGAAAGGGTCTTCACCTCCCCACAGTACAAGACACTGAGGACACATACCTATGATATTTGGTGACTGTGAAAAGTCTACAAAAATATTAACTAACACATTGATAAAGAGCAGCAAGTACCATCATCTGCAAAATAAACTTTACCTTCAAGTCACTTTTTGAGGGTAAAAATGTAAGGCACTGAAAATGCTGTACTTTTGAATGTGAGAACTTGCAAGGGATCTCAGGGGAAAAAATTAAAATCTGTATCTTTTTCTGTTGCTGGGGCATTTAAAAAGAGCTCATGTTCAGGTTGCAGTCGACTGTTTGGTCTTCAGGCAGGCAAAGCTTCCCAAGGAATCAGGAAGAAGGTATAAAGACATTATCTGTAAAGACTGAGATAACCCAAGTGGCCTATTTGCTGGAAGTGCATGTACACCACCTTGCTTCATGGCAAACCAAAAGGAAAAGAGCTAATTTAATAATCTTAAGTGAGGCTTTAAGCCTGTTTTGAGGCTAAGACTTTTGAAATGGCTGAAGATCATCATCTCTGTATGAGCTCTCTGAGCATGTCCTATGCAAGAAATAGGGAGGATTTAAACAGTTCTTAATGTAAGCATCTACATAAGTAACACTGGTTTAGCTGCAAAACATCAGACTTTCCTGAGTCACTGTCTACAGTAATTAACTTTTTGAGACTATTTTTTGACAACTACAGCTCATAAATTATTGTGGTTAGATTGGCCTAATTATAGAACGTGTGCAGACCTTTCACAAATAAAATACCACTGATGTCCTCACTCTAATTGTTGTGTAACTCTAGCCTCACATGTCCAGGAGTAGCTGTGCTAAAACACTGTAAATCAGTTTAGCAGTTCCATTCACACATCGACAGACCCTGTGACAAACAGGATCACATTTCCTACCTAGACAGCCCCTGCTAAGCCGTCACTTTTAAAAAGAGTAATTTGAACAGGGTCACATACAGAAATATATGATACCGTACAGAGGAAACTGTCATGCTGTTATTTCTGCCCCCATCCCTACAACAATAAATCATTCTGCTACATAGCTAAAGGTTCTTTTTGTGGTCTAATTCACTGTAAAACTTCAGGAAGCAAAAGGAAAACATTAAGCAATTAACAAAGATAATTTGAGGATTTTCTAACAGAGGACTTTAAAGTGTAGTTCAGTGTAATGACATGAAAAAAAGTTCAGCACTGGGCAACTCTGCAAGAGAGGGTAAAGACTGAAGACTGCTGCTGACAACGGCACTGATACTTGATTACCAAATGTTATTTTCAGTGACATTCCAGAGATGTGAGCTACAGACAGAGGGTTGCCACTTTACTTTGCTTCCTTTCCAGTATTACCTGTCAAAGTGACACAGGTCTAGCTCACTCTAGAGCCTGGGGCTGGCTGTGGACTGAAGCAAAGCTGGGTGGTACTGGGTGATCTCAGCACTGCTGCAGGCAGGTGGACAACAACACAGCTCTGTGTGTTTAGGCGTAGCAGGAAATACCCGGGATGGGAAATGCACATACAAGATATTCACTTAACTAAGGCATAAATTGACTAAGCTGAAGAGATGCAAAATTATTTGACTGGTAGGGCTCTACACAATTTTCAGTGTCTTTCACTACATTTGAGGGGTAGGAACTGCTTCACCACTTTGAAAGAAACCCTAAGACTCCACATTAGTGGAAGGGTTTGATGGAGGCTGAGGAGAAGGTGACCCTCAGAGGTCTGAACTCACAAATCCTGCACAGAGCCATCCTGCCACAGAACTTTCCCTGCTTCCCTTGTTCCTTCACCATGTAAATTAAGCAGAAACATACCATGATTCCTGGTCCCAAACCTGCTCTGTTTGTGGGTACTACTGCATCATTACCAAGAGACCGAACCTTCAAATAGTGCTTGTTTTGAAAAATACATCCTCAATAGTGAATTCAGGACATGTAATTTTTTGCCCCTCACGTCACAGCTGCTTACTTTTGTTATGCCTAATTCTTTGAGAGCTAAACGTCTAATTTTACACATTCAATCTCCTCAAAGAGGGAAAATTCCATACTTCCATTAACTATTTAACATTAAAATGAACTCTGAATCTATAATAATTCAATATTATGTGGAATAGCACTGTACTTGCTGAAGGGAGTATGTCCAGTGTTGAACAGCTCACAGACAGACTCTAACAGGACCACATGAAAATATGTTTTTGTTTTGTAGAGAAAAAAAATGCAGTCCAGAAAACCAGCTGTTTCTGCCTTTTCCCATACAATTGCAAAATTCATGTCTTCTTCAGTATGCAGTTAACATGTATGTAATTAACTGTATACTTGCTTCTACTTCCTACTTACCCTATAGCTGGGAGAGTCAGCAGTGACCTTTAACCAAAGCAGATTCTGATATTTTTATTCCCAACCACTCATTTCAATGCATTTCGGGAGCAGAGAAAGCAATTTTGAGGGTACTTGGTGATTTTATTCCAGAAGACTGCAAATAAAAACATAACGAGAAGTACATTTCCTTTAGAAGCACACTAAATCTTGCAATTATCTCCTGGTACTGAAGAATACTCACAGCTATGTCAGACAGTCCCACCCTAATGTAGAAAGCAAGATCTTTCACACTGATGTCAGTATTATAAATCAGACACAGCGTGCCCACGATCACACCCCTTGGTGGTTACCTGAGGCTGTGCTATGGAGACACTGCACTACACATAAGGACACTCAAAATGAAGCTTTAGTAGCACAAAGTGCTGAGTGCCCCGGCTGTGGACTGGCATGTGAGTGCCTACACTGGGAATGATCCATGCAGCGGCAGTCTGTACATGTGGAAACACTCAGCAGAGGAGGGCCAGGCTGCGAGTGCACTTCAGGACTCTGCTCCAGGAGTGCCCAGCCCAAGGAATGGACATCAAGCAGACCAGCCATGTTCAAAGGCAAAAATGAAGGAGGAGGGCTTCAAAACTGCAGCTGACTTATGCCTACACAGTGCCAGTGAGTGCCAGAAGAGACTGTATTAGCACTCCTGGGGGATCAGCCTTGTACTCACAGCCATGTATGATCAGGAGAGCAAAGACACCCAGCTGCAATGTTTCCTCTTCACCTCTTCCCACCAATCCCAAGCAAAATGATGGTTTATACAGGTTCTGCTGCAATCTCTGTGCCAGTGACCTACCGCACAGGTGTGTTAGGCATCAGACTGCTGCAGTGAGAACAGAAGTACTAACCCTAATACGGTGTTGATATAAATCCTCTGAGAGGTCTGATTTTGGAAAGCAAGATGGCTGTAACTACATTTTGTTACCATGCGTAGGAAACAACTTTTATTGACTCTTGTTTTATAGCCATGATACACACAATTTGCTGTGGCTTTTTTTTTCCCCCATTCTCTCTTTATGGCTTATAAAACACTCCAGCAATGGAGAAGTATAAAATGTATTCTTAAATTCTTATTAAAACCAGCCCTTATTTCCAGAGAACCAGAGCCCCAGTTCACAGCCACACTGCCCCAGGGGTTCACTTCAGTGTCAAATATACGCCAAAGTACTGTCATCAGTAGTTATTTGCTTTGTGCAATATGTGAGGTCTCCGGGCATGGATGAGACCTCACTGCAGTGCGACACGTATGCCTATGGAGAACATAACCTGGAGCTTGTTCTGCTAATGTTAGACTCTCTTCATGCTCAGGCAGGACACGTAGCACACAACACAGAGATTTCAGGGAATCACTTTTTCTACCTTTGTTTAATTTATTTGGTTTTGGTGCTGATTGGTTTCCTTGATTTTGATGTGGAAATTTTTAAAACAATTGGCTTGCAGGATGGCAGAAGTGTTATTAATTTAAATATATCTTTAATATAGCTTGCAATTAATAAACTAACTAGTATAAAGCTTTACATCAGCTGAATTGCTCAGCATTAAAGGGAATATGACTTAGCTGGAGAGGTGTATTTTGACCACCGGAGGGCTCCTGCATTTTTTTCTACTCCGAAATAAAAGCATGTAGCAGTTGCTGGCCTCATTTAAAATTACTGAAAGAGTAATCTGCAGTTAGCAATATATTTGATTAGCTTCACCTGCATTTCTACTTGGACAACTGTGGGCAGAATGGCAAAGTACGTAATTTATAAATTATTCAAATATTATCACAAATGCTTTCACCAAATATTTTCAGATTTCAAAATTGTTCATATGTTGATATTACAGTTGAATATCTGGTTTGCGATTTGCATGGTCACTTCAGATATTAGTGCACCAAAGCCAATCTAAACTTAAATTATGTTCATTTGTATGACTCATTTAATTTACTTATTATTTGCCAAAAAGCACAAATGGCCAGATAAAAGACCACCGAAGACAAAGGAAAAACTGCTGATTTGCATTGCTTCTGGATGAGACCAAACCTGCATATTGCATATTCCTCCTGCAATTCCATCAGTGAGAAACAGAAAAAACATCACTACACTATCCTTAACCAAAAAAAAACCAGCCAGAATTTGCAACTTTTATATCTCAACACACAGTGGAATCACTCTTTTAAGGGACTGCTTCAGCTTTAAAAACTGATTTGCAAGCCTGCTCAGGATAGGAAGGCAGCACCTTCTCAGGTATTTCTGGAAAAAGAGCAAGTAGTTATTTTCAGAGTCCTGATGAAACATGTTGCTCTCACGTCACAGACCCTCACCTGATATGGATATGACAGACTAAGTCACAAACCCTCCTGTTTAATCATAACAGGTCACTTGATATGTTCCATGGATCTCTGCTGATTTAGATGTTCTGGTCCTATTTATGGTTTAACCCAGTTTCTTCTTGTTCCAGACACCCAGTGCCTTCCAGGCTGATGGGGCCTGTTGACACTACCTGAAATGTCTCACAGGGTTTTCTCTTGGGCTACATTTGGACCTTTGTGTGGAAGATAGCATAGCCCTAAATCCACGTATTTTCCTTTTCCAATGTGTAAAGGTTGTCATTCCTTTGACATCTGCCCAGACACACACACTCCTCCTGTCCCTGAGTTGGTGCTGCTCATACTACAGGGAGAGAAGCTTTGCTGGGATCTCAGCAGGGGGCCACACCATTTTTCCTCTTTTCCGTGCAAGTGTAAAGTCCTTTATAAGAACATCTTGGCTTTGCCCAATACTTAGAATCATAGAACATCCTGAATTGAAGGGGCCCACAAGAAACATTGAGTCCAACTCCTGGCCTTGCACAGCACACACCAAGAGTCACAACATGTGCCTGAGAGCATTGTCCAAAATATTTTTTGGGTTCCGTCAGGTTTGGTGCTGTGACCACGGCCCTTGGAAGCCTGTTCCAGTGCCCAACCACCTTCCAGAGGAAAACCCTTTTCCTAATATCTAACCTAAATCTTCCCTGACATAACTGCATGCCATACTTGCAAGCTGCACTCATGAAACAGACCTTTGGCAGGCATTTTCCAGTTGAATGCTGTACAGTTGGCATCATTCATACGACAGTGCCAAGTTAAATATATAAGTTTGACAAAAATCTCCTCCTACAAATTAACAAACCACTTCATGTACTCCTGATGAAAGATGAATGTTCCATACACATTAAAATGAGAGGCTGCTGGGAGCCTGAGGAACTAAACCCCTTAAGTGCCCTGATTTCTGATAAAACACTGGCTCAGTAAATATTTATCAAAATTATGGGTCCAGCTCATAAAATAATTGAAGCAGCAGAATATCTCCTCCAGGAGAAGATCAGTAGGATAGGGACAAATTCTCATACGTATTTTAAAAAATTTGTTATGGGTCTTTAACATTTTTAAATGTTTTGAAGAAACACATCACAAGACTTTTGTCCTCCTTAGGCTTTAATTCAGGGGGCTGGAACACTTTCTAAAAACAATGCAAAATATAGCAATGAATTGTCTGCATTCTCCCACTTTCACTTAAAATCTGTAATATTTATCTAAACTTTCACTTTGATCTGCAATTACTTAAGGAAGGACACTTACCTTAAGTGCATTTACCACTGTGAGTGGACACATCTGCGGTTCTGGCCACATGACACAGCTGCTGCTTTGAAGCTCTGGCCATTGCCCACCAATGCAGTGAAAGATGCAAATCTGCAGGGTAAAACAGGTTGGCAGTAGTCAAGTGCTTAGGAAGCTTTGAGGACCTTGGAGCTCTTTTCCTTTTGGACTACAGGAAGTTCTTCTCACCATCTGTGTTAGTCTGGTCCGGCTCTAAAAACAGAGGAAAAGACTGGATGCTGTTACAGTGGGAAGCTTTTACAGTGTGAATGGGCAGCCATAACTTCCTAGTGGTAGTTTGACTCCCTGGTACTCATTCTTTGGGTTTGCCTATTCTCCTCTGAAAAATGATGTTCAGGTTGCTTCCTCTCCTCTGGCCATGCTGTCTCACCTTACTTCCCATGGATTATTGAAGCACAGATTGGGCTAGCACTGACTTAAACCAGGGTGAGTTTTCCCCACAGAAACTCAAGTGTAAAATGCTGTACTTTATACTTTAAAAAGTCCATCCCAAAAGAAAGACCATGACTGATTCATCTTATGGGGTCTTTTCTTTCTCCTCAGATAAAGAAAAACTTCCCACCCTAAAATTTCCCAAATAATTGAAAGTTACTTCTCCCAAGTTTGGATAAATTTCGGGGGAAAAAACACCAACAAAATAATTTTTCAAGTGCTGATTGCTAGGTTCTATTTCAGCCTTTCAGATTCAGTGCATTGCACAGGTTGCATCTGCTTATAGACCATGCAGGCCCACAGGTCATGTGCAACTTCACTGAAAAACAGGAGTGCTCCAAGGGGTCCAAGACTGTTTGCAGCACCATCACACCAGAGGCTCTCACCTTGGTGACAATTACGTGTAAGAGCTCAACACAACACGAATATCTGCAGTGACAGCAGGCAGAGAACAATGTTGCTAGCAGTCAAGAAGTTCACACAACTACAGCTCAGGTGTCAGGATAATTGTTGGAAGACCTGAGCCTATAACCCCTCCATGGGCTGTTCTGATCCCATCTTTTCAGTGTTAGCAATCCTGTTGCATGTAACACACTCTCTTATTTCATTCCTCTTTTTAATTATGGCAGTAAAGGTTTACTCCTGAATTAAATGTAGTTAAGAAAGCTTCCCATCGTTGTGAAAAAGGACCCCTCTACGTTTTTTATCTTTAACACAGTTAATTTGCAGGGTCCTTTAAGAGCAGCTGCCAGTTTCACGTGTCAAACGACTGCCACACAAAAGAGAATGTGGCAGCGAGCTGTGGGTTTTGCTGACACAGCACACTGTTTCAATTGAAAACAAGAAATAGAAGGAGCAGTTTGAGAAACCTGACACTAGCTGTTACCTTTAGAAATCAAAACTTAACAAAATAAAGGTGAGCATACACATCACCTTTCTTTTTTTTAATGAAATATTGTTAGATGCTGTTGGAGATAGAGGTGATCAGCAAGTCCTTCTGAGGAAACATCTGTTACAAAGGAGAGGAGAGGGAGATGAGGAAGGTGCCATTTTTCTATCACTATAGTAAACACCTAATGCACCGTAAACAGAGCAAGTCATGCGGTAAAACATGAAGAAGTTCTTTTTTAATCATCTGAATAGAAATTTAATATCTTTGCATTTGCTAAGTAAGGCAACTTGGCCAAGCAACCAGATACACAAAGCCTCATGCATTTATTCTGCCTTTGTGGCTACTGAACAAAGCTTCTAAGTCACAAGCATTAAGGCTGGTATTTACTAAGCAGTTGCACACGAGGACTCATTAGGAATATCAGGGTATCCAAACACATAAGGAAATTTGAGAAATACCCGTATATACAGTATGACAGGGAAAAAATAGTCCATGTGCATTTCCAGTAGATTTTTCTCCTTGACTCTGAGGTCCAACAGCCAGAATCGACTCCCCAGACCAGCCCCAGCTGTGAAGTGCTGAGCAAGAGCAGCACAGTCTTAGGTCACCCTGTGAGGAGCAAAATACTCTGACGTGTGGGGGGATGACACTACAGAAACCAAACCTGCCCATAGTTACTGAGCTGCGCCAGTGCTATGGCAAGAACAGCAGAACATTAAAAAGCCCCAGCCATTACAACCCAGGAGACCTTTGAAATTTGGTGGTTCTGTCTAAGTATTACATTGGTGCTGTCTGCCAGCTTCCTGGAGTCCACAGAACTTGGCCCTGGCTCTTTTTAAAGCACAGTTTCAGAAGTTAAGAGCACTGTTACTGTGATCAGCATGCTTCGGTTTTCTCCTCCTTTTCTGCTCTCTTGGGGGGAAGAGTGGCCTCTGTCAAACATCAAGGTCATACAAATGTAGCAAATTCTAGCCTGAAAGAAGGAAAACCAATTCGCTAGACAGAACAGAGTAGCAACAAAAAGGCTTGTATTCAACATAACAGCAGAGCTCTCATACTGCAACAGCAAGATAGCCCTCCACCAGCTTTTTGGCACTGCTGTTTGCACCACTGCAAGCACTACAACAGGAAAAGATCTTCCAAGAAGCCTGCCAAATATACAGGCACCCTCTCACAACCCTAGGGATAAAGGCAGAACCAGAGCTGCGGATCTTCAGCAGGTAGCAAATATTTCTAATGCTCAGCACTCTACAAAAAATTAGAAACCCATTTATGTGTCGGCTATAGAATTGGTTCTGCAGACAACTAGAAAACTTTGCTTTTGGGCAGAAAATAAAACAGGACCTGAGCTGCAGACCAGGCTATGAAAAAAAAAGGAACTTCCTAATCAGAATGTCAATATGAAGAATTCTTTCAGAGATAGAGATCAGAAACATCCTCTAGATCAAACAGTTTTTGCCTATGGCATTTCAGTAGGCAAATGCGATGCTGTGCTAAAATCCTTCACAACATGAGCTTTAAACAAACAGCTTACCTTAAAGTACTTTGTTGTCACCATTGTAGTCCTTTTCTGTTGCCACATTCAAAACTTTTATGTCTGACTGCAACAGCTCTGAGAAGAAAGAGGGATATGGGCCATTTCCCAACCCCAGGGCATTAGCCTGGCACAGGGATTCCTAAGTTCAAGTTCCTGCCCTTAGATGGGCACCTGGGAGAAGCATTTTGTCTTTTAAGGATTTGAGCAGCTCTGCATGGTACATCTTCGCTGTACAATGTACTTCTGTAGGGTACCTCTTCACCTGCACCACTTGTGTACATACATATCCTCATACTCTTGCCACTTTTCTTTAATTGCTCCATTTTCCCTGAGTGTTTCTACCCCCTCTTTGTTTTTCTCATTAAATTGAGAGCTCTCAAGAAAGAACTATCCTTAGTTACAGCTCCTAACAGCGTGGGCTGTTGATATGGATTCCTAACAATCATAGATAATAAAGTATTCCTTAATGGAACGTAAGCTGGCTTTATCAATCACCATGCTGCCATATGCGGCTGCATTGTTCTAATATTTTAAATGGTCTGGGCCAAATACAAGGAGCTAACTGGTGCCTGTGTGTGTCTTTGATAACTACACTTACAGACAATGCACAGGAAACGGCTACATTTTACTGTTTTACAGATGGGAGGTGAGGCTCAGAGAAGCCAGAAGAGAATCCCAGGGGATCAGTGGCACCACAGGGAACTGGTTTCCACACCTCAGGCTAATTAATGTTTTAAGCAAAGGACCCCCTTTCCATGCCAGCAGGGACATGACATCCTGCATTCTAGCAGTTATGCACTTTGTTTCCAGTGAGGCTTGTAAAATGCAAATTCCTGGTAAACACATGACCTTTCCTTTCAGATATGCGAATAAGGTTTTATGTATGCTTTTTATTAATACTTCCTGCCATTCTCTTCACATTCTGACTCACAGATACAGCTTTCCTTTGATATCTTCTTCATTTGTGCTTTAAGGCCATAATCCATTCTTCAGGAAGTTTATGTCTATATATTTGCACCTACATATATATATATAAATATATATATATACGCATAATATGCATACATATATAAATATACACACACATATATATGTAACAGATGTACGTATCGTATGGAGCAAATGCAAATGAACATACAGTTTTGATTCATCTCCCACTTTGTTTGCCAATAGGGAATTACTGAGACATAGCAGTTTCATGACTTAAAAGATGAGATCATGATACTGCTATTTCTGCACTTCCAAGGAGAGTGCAGGTGTTTCAAAGCATTTATGAAATTGCATGATTGACTCATATAGAAATCTATTGACAATAAGTTGAACCTTTGCAGCTAGGCTGTAAAAGATTTGATTATAGTAACAATAGTAACCGTCATGAATGTCATAAATCTTAAGAGAAAGGACACATATGTCACATATAATGCATGAAAAAGTTGTCCTTTTATCATGGATAACTTACCATTGTGTAGATACTCAGCTGATCAGCTACTGCATTATTTGAATAAGTATCTGATGTCTTGTTTTCTTTCAAGGAGGCAGGTGCAGGATGAAGCAGGAAGCCTGCCAAAATAGATGATAAATTGCCACTTGGTGCTGGGGACCAGTGCTTAACATTAATGCAATGCTGCCAGGAATTAAGCAGTAGAGTAATAAGAAACTAGGAAGAAAATAACTTCTCATCCCCATTAAACAGATCAGCTTCTTTTTCTTTCTCCATTATAATTTCTAGTACATCTAAAACAAAACATTGCCATCGTCTCATCACAAGCAAAACATAATAGGACTGGAAAACATCCTATGATTGACAAGCCATGGAACTATATAATAATGATACCAGTTGCTTTTCTGCTAGGAGAGTATTTCTGAAGCTAAAAAGTTCAAATAAAATTATAAAGAAAAATAATTGCAAAGAAGTGTGGCCCAGATTTTGAAATCCCTACCCACTCTGGCAAGTGTTACTCCCTGGCTGAACTGGCTCATTCACTTAGTGGATCATGGTGTAGTCAGAAATGACAGAGGGTCCAGAATGCCCCAAGTTTCCTTGTCTACTGTTTATCCCTTAGTGCACTCAATTTGGACTAATATGAAATAAATTTAAAAATAATTTTGTGTGGTTAGTTATGTGAGAAACAAAGAGAAGCCTTGTAGCAAAATTGAAATTGGGTACCTACAGGTGAGTAAGATATTGCACAAAATGCCGATTGAGCGAGAAGCTTTTCGTTCATGCTGACCAAAAATAAAGAGAATCTTTCATGAAATATTTGTTCTTAGACATATTAGACTTTCCACTCTCCTAAGCCAGCAAATAAAAGCAAAACAAATACATGTTTTATTTCTCCTTTGCATGTACAATAGAATATGTGGGGAATATAGAAGTTTATAAACAGTCTGTGTCCTAAAAACTTTGACTTCTGAGGCAGCTAAGGGCAAGTTACAGTCAGAGACAGTGATGTTCTGCTGGCATTTTGCTTCCCAGGAGCAAAACTCTGGTAGGAACAAGGATGTTCCTTGCAGGTAGAAGCAACCCTTCTGTTTTGGTGTGTTCTTTCCTAGGTTGCCATATCATAGGTATTCTGAAAGAACTGGAAGACTTGGCCTTGGAGAGATGCCTGGTTTACTTGGTCTGGGCAGTGGTGCAGGATCAGGCATACATGTATAACCAGAGACCCTTTACAGGTAGTAAAATAGGATTAAACACACCGTAAACACGCTATGCTGCATTGTCCCCCATGATTTGGGAACAAGACTAGTCCTGCTCATATAGAGCCAGTTCAAGAATAAACCCTGTTTCAAACCAGGTGTTTTAAAAATAATCTGTGGTTTGCCAGCTATGGAAAACACAGATCTTGGATTCTCTTTTTCCCCGATTGTCTCTTTGTCTGCCTGCCGTGGCTGGCTGGCTCGGGGGTGAGATTCCGAGCTAGCACAGCAAAATAGCAGATTTTAGACCACACCTTAAAAGCTGGCTATGCTATCTGTGATTTTCCCTTATCTCTGGCTATCGGATCTCTCTTTGGTGAGCAGCTGCATCCACGGTGGTTTGGGTTGGACCCCCCGGGACCCCAGGAACAAAGGAAGGCGAGAACGGAGACGCTGGGGAAGCTGGAGATGTTTATTTGCTCGTCCCCCGCAGCAGTCTGACTGGGGACTCTCGTTTCTCCCGGGTCCTGGGGACTGGGGGCGGGGCTTACAGCAACAGCCAATGGGGAGGGAGAGAACCCGGGGCCAGCCCAACACCCCTGGCACCGCGGGGGAGAAGGGAGAAACCAATACACATTTGTATGGAGATACCATAAACCGAGGGGGTTCTCCCAGGCGCAGGTCTGTCCCCCCAAACCCTGGGCTGGCAGGTTTGCCAGGACACCCCAACACCCGATAATTAAAAAATAAATATAGATATCACTTTGGGACATCCAACCCCAACCGTATCCAGATCAATAGGTACTAGAGAAACCCACATCAGCATTTTACTGGAATGCTGACACATAAAAACTAACTAAGGTTTTTTTCAACATTCATCCATCAGAAAAATTAAAACTAAATTGAACAACAGATGATCAATGTCATTTCTCTTCCTACACCACAATAATTTACAGTAATCTCTATATTTTGAAATTGGGCCATAAGTCAAATATTTCATCCTCAGAAATCTTCATCTTGATATAGGAAACCTACCTTAAACTATCAAGATGAAAACCATTTAAGAAACATTTTTTTTTAAAGCTTGCACAAGATCTATATTCTCATCTGTCTTATGACCAGAAAAGTGCATGATGTTCAGAATGCAGGCTGAAAAGCTGCGTGCTATTTAATCTCATCTGCATTTCCTCCAGAGATATGCATCATACCACCAAAGCAGTGCTGGGACAGAGAAAGATAGCTCACCACTTAGGTGTTCATTTTTCAAGTTGTACATCCCTATGACACAATTCATTAGCAGCTGTAGATTATGTCCTAGTTTTACTTGTTACGTGTGCCGTGAGTCTGTGTCTCAGTTTATTAAAGTAAATTTCCTCTTTGCAGATTTGACTATGTCATGATTAGTTCCGTTTCTCCCACAGTGTACATAATAGGAAATCAAAGACAGCAAAAACTCTCAAATTACATCTCAAGACAATATGATAAAATTTAGAGGAGGGAGAGAGTAAGGCTGTAGCAAATCTGAGGAAAATTGTGTCTGTGGCTGAAATTGATGTAGTGAACTGGTGCTGGGAACTGTGATGGTACCACAAAAGAGGTAACTCATTACCACAGGAGAAACACAAGTGCTAAGCTGAGGACCAAATTCCTTTCTCATTTAAACTCAAATACCTTCATGATGCCATGAGCATACACACAACCAAGGAAAGCACTGGTCCTTGAGAACATGAATTACAGGTTGGCATTTCAATGCTTCTGGAGGAAGGAGGAGTTCCCAGGCTCAGTTTCCAATTTATGAACCTTGCCAATAGGCTCATGATATCTAGAATGAATACAAATATGTATTCCTAAATAGCATTAATGATTTTGCATCCTCAGCCACTGAAGTGTTACCCGTAACCACAGGGACTATATAAGGGTGGCCTTCAGGACTGGCTTTATAAGAGCTTCACTAAAAGGAAGATGCATCTGAGCTCAATGAAAACATTCTTGGCCTCTGTAGATTGGTACAGTTCACACAGGTGACTTCCCTGCCAGATAGTCGGATTTAGCACATTTACTGGCAAATATATTAATTGCTGTCCAAGTGAAGATTAGATTTACTTCAGAGTAAAGTCCCATTGATGTGTCTTCCTACCATTTATGTTCAACAGTAGATTGAAGGTAGTGGGTTCAATAATATTTTGCCTCTTATATCCTGCAAGATCTTTGGAAATTTTGCTTTCTTCCTAAATCATTTTAATTATACTTCTGTGGTGTATCTTTTCCTATTTCTGGTGCTCCATTAGAGAAAGCTGATACTATCCATTCATGTATTCATTGTTGCATACATAACTAATACTCAAAACTCAGTTCAGACTGGGAAAACAATGCTATTAATTATACTGACATTTTTTGAAGGGCTAAAGTAATTTGCTGATTTTTTTGTGAATAGTTAAGAGAATTCCTTAAAAGTATCCCTTCCATTCTGACTTCTTAAGAGAGAAAGAAAGAAAAAAATGCCACAATAATAAATTACAGCAAACTAGGGTTAAAGAATGGATATCCAGATTTGGATATCCAGATTTGGATATCCAGATTTTCCAGTGCCTTTCTGCATTTGCATTTCTCTTTTTTGCAGTAATTGCAATATTCCTCTAAAATGCCTTTTGCAACATTCCTCTAAAATGCCTTTTGCAACACAGTACTAGAATGCCTTCTGTGATCCTTTTCTCTACAGTCGCCATCAGCAAATGCATTTCAGTTGAAGTCTGAAATGCTTTTATACTGCTATATTACTATAGATAATAATAACCAAAACTGCCAAATACCTCATTTCAATTGCAACCAAATAAACTCTACACATAAATATATAAACACCAGTGATTTAGTGTCATTTCACTCTAATCTGCCCCAAGGGAATCTATTAATAAGAACTTCAGTCCCTTCGCCTTCAGGGCCAGGTCATAACAGTCATGTTCCAAAATCAGGCGATCCAGACTAGCATTCATTGAAATGAATGACATTATTAATATAAATCTCCTCTAAATAATGAAAAAATTTATTCCTTCAATTTACCTAGCAGTTACCCTACTAAGGCTAGTGCTCACCCTCAAGACCTCAAGACTTCAAACAAGCAGATTAAAGCTGAGACAAGCAATTGATTTCAATTCTCAGTCAAGCAATAAGACCAAAAAATCCTGAGACAGCAATCTGTACATAAACTAAACTCAGTGGAAAGAGAAAGCAGAAACTGTTTGTGTATTGGTTTTCTTTATATCATATTCAAGTCTGAGAAACCTGAAAAGAAAAACATACGGGAAAACTGATGGGCAGCACCTATTATGTATCTAACTTAAAATACATGTTGATATTTCCCATGGAAGTAGAATCAAAAAATTTTATTGCAGAGGTCCATGCAATGGCGGACCTTGTTTTGACATTATCAAGTATTTCATGGTGATATTTCATATTTCCTTTTTTTTTAATCTTATACCATAACATAAATTATAAAATAAAGATAAGTAAGAAAATGTGGAACAAATTTGAACTTGCAAAGAAAAAAATTACTTTGGAATTTCTGTTAAAAATTGTGATAAAATCGGTATGATTTTGGGGAACACACTCTTTTTCTAAAATCAGTATTTTCTAAAAGGGAAATACATCAAAACATGAAATATTCAGCCCAAATAAAAAGAGCAAAATCATTCAGAAACATTTTAGAAACCATCTAAATCCTACATAAAATATTTCAGTAGGAATCAAAGTCATTTTGCATAGCCCCTGTGAGTCATCTCTTTCAATTCATCTTTAAATTCCTACACGAGAGAAATCCCCCATAGATGGAAAATCTCAATGGTTAAACATCGTCATTATGATGGAATGGAATGGAATGGAATGGAATGGAATGGAACGGAACGGAACGGAATGGAATGGAATGGAATGGAATGGAATGGAATGGAATGGAATAGTATAGTTTCAGCTGAAAGGGGTTTATAGCTGTCATCAGCTGCCTGACTCAGCAGTAGTTTCTTTCTCACCCCATGATCCTGGAATGGTTCCTGAACATCAAACAGGGAAAAAGTGCTATTTCTCACATTCTGTCACTCTAAGAAAGCTGCGTCAATCTATTGTTGTTTTGCCAGACAGGTGAAATGATTGCTGTGACAAAAGCAAGCCCAACATGGCCTTCTTGCTAACCATATGATGCAACTTCTAGCAAATTGTTGGAAAGATGCAGAGTTGGTGCTAAATGTCTTTTTGTCAGTGGATTCCTCACAGATTACTCCAACACTTCCAAGATAATGGAAAATGCTATCAGGTGGCAGGTGTACCTTTTAGTGAGGACTCGGGAGTCCAGTTGATTACCTGGAGAGCAGCCACAGCTTGTCTCAGTGGTGGGAACACATGACTTGGACTTAGCCCGCCTTGGGGTGAGCGTCTTGTTCATACTGCCCTCGCTCACAGGATTAACATGGGAATTAGCACAGTCAGCTCCCATATGAGCAGCATTATGTTACCCAATTTGCATACTCTCCCCGTGCTCGCAACACGATACCACCCCGACAGTAGGAGCCTATGTGTTTGGAGCAGAAGGTACAGCGCTCTATCTCCAGTGACAACCATGACGTCTATATGGCAAGGGCAAGCAGAACACTTGACAACCATGAAGTTTGCATAGCCTGTGAATTGTTACAGTGGACATATTTTAGGACATCAGCAGTCTGTGAGAACTCTTTGCATATTTTCCTACTAGACCTGATCAAAAGAGCAACCACCTTCATTTTGTTTATGAGAACCCTTTAGAAATTTCAGATGCTGATCAAGTAATAAGTACCCATCTCACTGATGACCATAACAAGGACTCTGCCATTCTTACACTAGACTCCTGTGAAAAAGGCGTGGGTTCCCCTTCGATCTATTCAGCTATGCAACGTCCTCAAACAGTGAAAGGGAAACCATAAAACTGAATGTGATGTACATCATCCCTAGAAATTCATGCCCTGTGAGTCCCTTGGCAAAATTCTCCCAGCTTCAGAAATGCTCTACTTTGCAAAAGAGCCTGCAGCAATTTAACATTGGATCTGCTTGGTCCTTCCTGGAACAATGTCAGATCTCTTGAGATGAGAGCTTCCCATGACATGCTCCAATTACAGCTGGTGTCAGTAAATAGGCCTCTTGTAAAGAGCATCCAACAGTCTTCCTGAGAACCTGTTCTTAGCTGCCTACAGAAAACTACAGTAGATAACTACAAAAATCAGTTTAGAAATTTCTGGTGTTGGAAATATATTTTCTACTGTTTAGAGATAAGGACTTTCAACCAGTTATCAGTCTGATAACTAAATAAATTATAACCAGGAACTGTGGTAACAGGTGAGCAGAGAACAGAGATTGTTGCGGTGACCCAGCCCACCTCAGGGCTGGATGTCATTAAATGGATCAATTTTCCTGCTCCTGACTTCGATCCCGAGGGCAGCTCTGAGGCCAGCTCATAGGATGACCATCAGACCTAAGGCCATCCTCTTCTGGGTGATTGCCACTGCCACATCTCCTCCCCTCTTTATAGACCCTTCTCTTGTTCTTTAGTCCTTATTGGTTCATCTGTTTATGCATATTTATTAGTTTAATTGCCTATGTATAAGTTCCAGAAAGTTCTCCCCTGTTCCTTTCCCTATTGGCACCTGTCATTCCCATCATCTCCCTGTTGGACTGTTTCCCTTAGTTCCTCCCTCTTTTAGAGCACCATAAAAAGGCTTCTCGGGTTCCCCCCCCACCGCCTTTTCTTGTGCTCTCCCTTCAGCTTCGCTCCTTGTTACTTTGTTATCAATAAAGCTGGATTTGTGGGCACCAGAGAGGTCCCTCTGCCTCCTTCACCACCGTCCCATTGCTAGGCAACATCCAAGCTGCAGCCTGCTCCTTTGTGTGCCTCTGAGCAGAGCGCTCCGACCAGCCACGAGGACTGTGTCCCTTTGGTCGCCGACCAGGACACCGCCTTGCCTCCTGCCAGGCCACCGGGCGGCCTGTGGCAGCGACGCAAGAGATGGCAAAAATACTGTGTTTTCAGCTAAGAAGAATAGCTAATAAAACAGGTTTTGTATCTTGTTTGCGTGACTGATTTACAAAAGCAAGAGTTGCAATGTAAGCAGGAATTACTTGAAGAAAAGGCAACTGTAGAGATTGAAAATTTCCGTGATCTCAGAGAAGCACT
Organism: Struthidea cinerea; assembly: GCA_013397865.1. Taxonomy (NCBI): domain Eukaryota; kingdom Metazoa; phylum Chordata; class Aves; order Passeriformes; family Corcoracidae; genus Struthidea; species Struthidea cinerea. The sequence goes on along the minus strand of VZTI01000537.1, from coordinate 771,152 downwards.
TTTACAGTCAAGTATAACAATTACTAACAGCCTTTCATGGCAGCAGACTGAATTTAAAACAATGGTTTAGCCATCTATTTCCCGTCTATGATCTCAAATGCTTAAATACTACTGTAGAACACTTTGCAGCACTAGTAGAGGCATCTACTAGTAAAGAGAAAAATATAGCTATTTGCTGTTTGGCCTATCATAAGCACAATTCAAAAGCTTCCCATAAATGTTATCATTTAGAAGAAGTAATTATATTTTTTTTTCTATTCAAGATTACCCACTATATAACATAATAACACATACTATTTTAAAATTGCCTTGTAGGCTAAAATGCTAGAGTGAGATACTCTCACTCTGACTGTGAAAAACACAGTTTGATGTGCTCCTGCCATTTTCAGAAATCGGGCCACCAGGTCAGCCAACTATGGTTTACAGAGATTTAGCTGCTAGTCCCTGATTTTAAAAAAACTTGGTATAAATATTTTAAACACGTATTCCATGAGCTATTAAACTGAGTTCCCAGATGTTCTGCAAGGATTCATAAAGCAGCACTTTCCAAGTCACCTCTCCCTGTTACAGTAAATTATGTTGTCCATTCCTCTGTTTGATTGGCAGCCTTTAAATCTTTCTTCCCCATTGAGTTGGGCCATGTGAAGCAACTGCAAAAGAAGATCTTGTTTTCAATTTTTCAGGGTCAGATTGTCTTTCAGTAACACGGATGTCATTCATGACACAATGAATGAGAGTCTTACCCAGGCCACCAAAAGAAGGGATGTTAACTCTGAAAATAAAAAGAAAACATCAAAGGTAATAGTAAAAAACTCTGTTTAAGTCAAAAACAGGCAGGAAGGCAGGCAGGCAGAAGCACGGACTGATACAGAAAGATAGCATCAGGCACAAATCCCAATATGTTCTCTACATGACCAGTTTACCAGTGCTGCTATTTGCAACACAATAATTCATAGCAAGACTAAAAATCCCCAGAGCTGACACTTCAAAAATATTCACCACAAGCATAGAACATGCTCTACATACTCCAAATAAATTAATCTACCTGCTTGAGAAATACTTTTTGCAGTAAGTGTAAGAGTATTAAGAAAGAAATACAATATCCTTACTAGAAGCAAGACAAAATGTAAGTATTAAGACTTTAACTTGGAGTTCTTTTCCTCTCAAACCAGTTTTGATTATGTGATGGGACTACAGTTCGTTTTCACCTAGGTTGGTGCTCAGATGAACAAAGCTAAATATTTCCTTCTCTGAGGTAAGAGCCCTGAAACCATATTTTTCACCCAAGCATAGCTCATTGCAGTCAGAGATGAGATTTTAACATTATTTTATTTGAGGTTGTACTTTTCTGTGTCTTTTCCAGCCCTTTCTCTATTACCATTATAATTTCCTGAGTTTTAAGTGTCAGTTATCATGATCAAAAGTTTGGAGAGAGAGGTTTAAGTCATGGTCACTCCGCCTTCCCATCTGGGTCAGCTACATATATGCAAAGACCCATTAAAAAAGTTAGAGAGGGAGAGAGAAAAGGAGGATGGAAGGCTTCACCACACTAAATGAAAAGCAAACAATATGCATATCAGCATCCTAAGGAGATGTACCACTCTGCTGGGAAAAACCAAGACAAAAGAATTATCTGACACAACAGTTCAAAGCATATTGCACCTGTCAAAACGTCTGTCATCTTCTATAGAAATGCACCATTCTAAAAGAAAAAAGGGAAACTCTAGCAAAGTCACTCAGAAACAACAGACCACTTTGTCTCCTTCCTTCCAGCCAACTCCTCCATCTGAAAGCCATTTAACTCAATGCTAAAGATTGCCTGGAAGGACCAGACAATAGGAAGGTCTCTTTCATTGTCAAGGACAGTTACACTTTGAAGATGATGCTCAAAAGGGGTTAAAATGGGTCAACAAGCAATTGTTGGGTCTATCCAAGGAAATGTGAACAGAACATTGTTAAAGTCACACACACAAAAAAATCTAAAAGAGCACATCTTTAGGCTGGGGAAGTATGGGGGAGCACACACAAAATGCTGATGTAATGTCATACTGAAATGGAGATTAAAAGCTCCTATCAATACAAATGGTAAAACTGAATTTCAGCAGATATGTCAGTTCTTAGCAACATGCATCCGAAGCACAGTAAAGGCGAGAGACATACAAATTGACTAACAAAGGAAAAAACAACAGCAACTCTGACAGAATTAGATGTCATTTTTCCATAACTTTTCATTTGTCTGCTTCCAAGTTTCACAACATGCCCTTGGGGATCACTGTGAGTTGTACAGTTAGATGCAGTGGGTACATCTTAGGTACTGAAATGGACTTACTAGTTTCTTTATATAACAGCTGTTTTAAAGGAAAAAAAAGTGGAAAATATTTTTGCGTTTGTGCAGATTATCTAAATCAATACATATACAGCCTATTGAAACCTCTTTGAGTGTGCATGTTCTCTTCATGCTTACATGAAACACAGAAGTTGCCATTTTATAAAACCTTCTAGACTTAATTTACACAAATCTAATTCCTAAGATAAATCTTCCATGAAACAGAGGATTCATCTAAAGCCATTTATTTATCCAAATCCAATCCTTATTTTTAGTATTAAAAGTCTAATTCTCTTTTAATCGAATTTTGGCTTGTTTTTGACTCTTAAATGCAGCACTGTATAGGAATATAGGCACCAAGTCTGAAAAAACCTCAGTTTGGCAGAACTAACCATGAAGCATATTCATTTGCATCTGCATTTGTAGCAAGGGGACATTCCATTATGAGCAGCTTCAGACAGGGAAAATGCCTAAAAGTTCAGTTCTGTTGAAGGTAGCAGCAAAACTTCCAACAATTCCTCAGCAGGCAAGGAGTCAGTTCTGTTTTCACAAACTTGTACCTCTGAAGTAAGTCAGTGATCACAGAATCAGAGACTAGCATGAGTCCCAAGGGACCCACAAGGATCATTGAGTCCAGCTCCTGGCCCTGTACAAAATCATGCCCAAGAATTCACACCATGTGCCTGGAAGCGTTGTGCAAGTGCTCCTTGAACTCTGTCAGGCTTGTTGCTGTGCCCACATCCCTGGAGAACCCGTTCCACTGTCCAATCACCCTCTGGGTGAAGAACCTTTTCCTAATATCCAAACCTGCCCTGTCACAACTTCATGGAGTCCCCTCAGGTCCTGCCACTGGTCACCAGAGAGAAGAGACCAGTGCCTGCCTCTCCTCTTCCCCTCACGAGGAAGCAGCAGGCTGCAATGAGGTCTCCCCTCAGTCTCCTCTTCACCAGACTGAACAGACCAAAGGACCTCAGCAGCTCTTCATATGGTTTCCCCTCTAGACACTTCACCACCTCCATGGCCCCGCTTTGGACACCCTCTAAGAGCTTTAGATCTCCGTTACATTGTGGCACTCAAAACTGCCCCCAGGACACAAGGTGAGGCCACCCCAGTGCAGAGCAGAGCAGGATAATGCCCTCCCTCAATCGGCTGGCAATGCTGTACCTGATGCACCCCAGGACCATTTCTTCAAGAATGAGAAATAATGGACATAACACTGTTTACCATTATTATCCCTTCCATTAAAAAAGCAACTTCAATCACCTATAACTTCTGTAACGATTTTTCCCTTGTAGAGCCAGATATTCCTAAAATGCTAATCAAAGGTCAACATTTTCAGGAGTTTGCAAAATAATTTTATGGTATAAAATGTATTTCAGATGTCTTTTTGACAAAGAATTTCATCTCAAATAACACTGGAAACTTGTCTTGTAACAAGCCCTGATCAGTTTTTAGAGATATGATGAAATCTCTTTTTTGTCTGCTTGTTTTCTATACTTCACATCCATATACTGGCTTCCAACAGAAAGAAATTAAATACCCAGAAGTATTGATGTTTCAGAGTTCAACCAGCACCAGCATGTCTATGAATGTGAGTTGAAACAACCTTGTAGACTTATCCTTGGTACTTCACACCCTTTGTCTCTGAATTCCGAACTTGGTTTTTCAGAAGCCTTTTATAGCCTTATGGAAGTGATTACCCAGTACTAAAATGCAATAGGAGTCACAATAGTGTTATCAGTGCCTCTTTCAAAATTAACTATTTTTAAGATTTTTACACTTGCTGCAAAAGCTGTCTCAAACTAGACCTTTCAAAACAGTGATGAAAATGATCGTTACACAATTCAATTGCACCTGCTGTGCAGTTTAGACTTATAAGGCTAAACCAGCTTCACAAGAAGTGCTTGACAGGGGTCAAAGTACAAAAACTCCCCCTACCAGCAGTGTGGGGCAACTCAGGTTATGGCATTATTCTGGTTTCCCTCCTCCTTCCTGCATTTCCACTCATATTCTTCCACTAACCTCCACAACACTGTGTTCCCCACTCACTGCAATTCCTTCAGGTGACATCTAACCCTCTACAGCTCATGAGTCACAGAAGACCATGTCCCAGAGAATAAGGGAATCATTGTCCCCTTGGTGGGTTTTGATGTTGGGGATGAGAACAGGCTGCACCAGAAGCAAAAGAGAAAGAAAACAATGTTTGAGATCACGAAATGGGGATGCCCCACACAGAGTTGTCCTCTCGGGACATGTGAAACCTCTGTGTGCTCAGGGTCAGTGACAGCCCAGGAGAATGAAATGCTAAACTCTTAACAGAGCTACAGCACACATGGGAAAATCCTACTTGAACAATCTAAGACTGAAACTAAACTCATATTCCGTATAAGATTCCAACTGTAAATACAGACCCAATTTTTTTCCCTTTTTCTACTTACTATCATGATCATGCACATTTTTCTCACTGTAGAGAATAAACAACATCCTGCCTGTATCTATTTCTATTGGAGGACATTGGCAAGTAATACCTGCTGAAATTTTCCAAAATGCTTTATCCTAACTTTGACACCTGGCAAAAGAAAAATCAGCGTTAATATTAGCTTGGCTAAGTGGTGCAAATGAAAAAAATTTGTGATGATGAATGTGGATAGATGTCACTAACAGCACCATAAATTGAATAAACTCAAAATTCAGTATCAAGTACAAAGACTTTTCATGACAAATGTGGGTTTGAGTTTGGTATGCTTTTTTCTAATTAGAATATAATTAGGATTTATATTTCCCTGTAGCGCTCCGTAGATAACACAAAAATGCTGGGTCAATTTTTCTGCTGGTGGGTCTCTGTGAAAGGCAGCTGACAAGCAGCAAATTTGTCTTTTTTTCTTGGCTACAATCATGTGTTTGTCATGTGTGTCTGTACAGTGTTAAGGCAGACATATCCTCCAATACTGACCATTCTCCTGTATTCATGTAGGAACACGTGACCAAGAACAAGCTTTAATTACAGATCATTACCCTTCTTTATAGAAAGACCAATCCTTACATCAGGGGAAGGAGAAAATCATGTGTGACTTTAAAAGCAATTATAATTCACAAATAATGACTAGCTGTGGATCAGAAGGAACAGTTCACAAAAAACACAGGTGTAAGTTTTCTAAAACAAAATTTTTGCAGGTAGTAAATACATTCAAAAATCCAAAGTCTTCTAATTAGTGACTAAAGAGCAGAAGTGCTACGTCTACCTGATAATGTAATTGCAATGAATCAGCCAACGAGAGCATTTCAGATACACTTCTGAAGATGACAAATAAAAAAAGTCCCCCTTTTTTTTAATAGTTTTTAATGAAAACACTGATAGTTTTTTCAGTGTTTTCATAAGATATCAGGGGTTTTCCTCACTAAAAAAGCCTGTTTCATCTGATCTCCTGACTGGCACAATGCAATTTGATTCTGTCACTAGAAGAACAAATACAACTTTGTTCTCCTTTCATGCGTCACCATAAATTTGATTAGATAAATTAATATTACAGGATTTTTTTAGGATTTTTTTGTTTCTGTCTACCAAAGAGAACAAAGAATCACACACAGGATCCTCCTTGTCTTTCCAAATAATTCCCCCCAAATCTAGGTCCAAACGGCAGCAGGGCCAGGTGCACACATCGAAGTCCTGCCAGCCGAGCCCCGGCAGCAGGGGCATGAAAAGCACACAGCCAAGAGCAGATGCATAACACCAGCCAAGCTCCTGGCTGAGTTTCACGTAGCTCCTGTTCTGCTGCCAGAGGAGAGCTCTGGCCACCTGCCTGGCCAGCTCAGGGCCAGCCAGCCCCACACCACTGGAGCCCCGGCAGCATCGGCAGCACCTCCTTGGGGCTCTGCTGGCAAGCAATACATTCACACTGACATTAAATAAATGTGAACTCAGGAAAGAATACCTGTTAGCCATGTAGCTGAGCAAGGAGGCAGCAGAGGCTTAAGGTACCTTGGGGATTAATGACTGGGAACAGAGACCCACATGTTCGAGTCAGGATAGCCACCTCAAGTGCCAATGAAACACAGCTTCAGCATGGGCTACCTGCCCAAACACTTACTGGGACCCATTTTACAGTGCATTTCTGAAGCGACTACATTAAAGCAAGCTCATACTCACCCATCCTGTGTGCCTCCAGGTGAATTGTGGTTAAATGTCTTCTTCCTCTTGAGAGCAGAGACCTCAGCAGGCCACAGCTCCTGCTTCTGCGTGGGAAAGGCAGAGACACAGCAGATCAACACTCCCACCCAACACGGTGTCACCTGCGAACTGACTAAGGGTGCATTTGATCCCCTCATCCAGATCGCTGATAAAGACATTAAACAGAACCGGCCCTAGTCCTGATCCCTTGGGAACACCGCTACTCACCAGCCACCAGCTGGATGTAACTCCAGTCACCACCCCTCTCTGGGCCTCGCCGTACGGACGGTTTTCTAGACATTAAACAGTGCACCCATCCGAGCCATGAGCACCCAGTTTCTTCAGGATAATGCAATGGGAAACAGTGTCAAGGTGGACTAAAGTCCAGGCCGACAACATCCAGAGCTTTTCCCTATCCACTAAGTGGGTCACCTGTCATAGAAGGAGATGAGGTTGGTGAAGCAGGACCTGCCTTTCACAAACCCATGCTGGCTGGCCTGACCCTCTGGTTGTCCTGTATTTGCTGTTTAATGGCACTCAAAATGATATGCTCCAGGACATTCCCTGGCACTGAGCTCAGGCTGACAGGCCTATAGTTCCCCAGATCTCCCTTCCAGCTTTTCTTGTAGGTTGGCATCACATCGGCTAACCTCCAGTAGCCTGGGACCTCCCCAGTTAGTCAGGACTACTGATAAATGATGGAAAGTGGCTTGGTGATCTCTTCTGCGAGTAAATACTCTAGGGTGGATTCCATCTGGCCCTATAGGCTTGTGTGTCTGAGTGGTTTAGCAGGTCACTGACCATTTTCCCTTCCTACAATCATAGACTGTGCTGAACTGGAAGGGAGCCACAATCATTGAGTCCAGTTCCTGGCCCTGCACAGGACACCCCAAGAGTCACACCATGCGCCTGAGAGTGTTGTCCAAGCTCTTCCTGAACTTTGTCAGGCTTGCTGCTGTGACCACTGCCCTGGGGAACCTGTTCCAGTGCCCAACCACCCTCTGAGTGAAGAAACTTTTCCTAATATCCAAACTAAACCTCCCCTGACACAACTTCAGGCTGTTTCCTTGAGTCCTGTCACTGGTCACAAGAGTGAAGAAATTGGTACCTGCCCCTCCTCTTCCCCTCACAAGGAAGTTATAGGCCACAATGAGGCCTCCCCTCAGTCTCCTCTTCTCCAGGCCGAACAGACCAAGTGTCTTCATCCACTTCTCATACAGCCTCCCCTCCAGACCCTTCACTGTCCTCACGGCCCTCCTTGGGACACTCTCTAATGCTTAATGTCTTTTTTGTATTGTGGTGCCCAAAACCGCACACAACACTCAAGGCAAGACCACACCAGTGCGAGCAGAGCAGGACAGTCCCCTCCTTTGACCAACTGATGATGGATTATGGGGGTTTCATTCTGCTCCCTGTCCCTGTCTTTTAGTTCAGGGGGCTTGGTATCTAGAGAACAGCTCATCTCACTATTAAAGACTGAGGCAAAGAAAGCACGAAGTACCTCCAGTTTCCCCATCCTTTGTCTCTGTATCTTCTTCCTCACCGGCTTGTCTTCCAGCACGTGGAGACAGACTGCTCCTATACCTTTAAGTTCTCCTTCTTGGAGAATGCCCGTTCTTCCTGGACTTCTTTGCCCTTCAGGACTGCCTCCCAATGGACTCTCCCAAAGATGCTCCTAAACAGGCCACAGTCTGCCCTGTGGAATTCCAAGGTAGCTATGCTGTTAATGTCAGCTGTAAAGAAATGAACACAGATCTAAGTCCACTGAACTGCCACTGGGAGGATTAGAAGCTTGATATATCAAGCCCCGAGTGAGTTTCATTCTCTACTACGATTGTAGTAGTAAACTTTGGTTTAGACCCTCCATGTAACACCACGAAGAACCAGTTCCAGCTGTAGATCTAGCATTTATTGCTACCATAGTGAAAAAAAAGCTAAAATGTCTCTTTTATGAGACATATAAGTTATCTCTTAAATGAGATAACTAAATAAAACCCCACAGTATAAATAGTTGTTTTAATACAGATAGCACCCAACAGCTTTCATGCCACAGAGAAAATGAATGCAGAGAAATGCGGGGTTTGACATTTTTCCCCAGAGCCCAATTAAAATAAGCAAAGTAAAATGCACAGAAATAAAATATGTCTAGCAAATATGTTTCTCCTAGCTTGATTTGCTACACACTACTGCACCACTGAAATGGGAATATTATACACAAATTATACTTCATATTAAAGACAGATGAAACGTATTGTTAATATGTGCTATATAAAGCATAATGAATCACAGACAGTCTCCAATTAGAGTTTTTTCCAGAATAAATAGTCATTATGGTCTAGATTAATAGATATTACGGCCAGAGGGGACTACTACGATCATCTTTGACCATTGTTATCATTGCTTTTCAGTGCATAAATCAATTGTTAAAACCTTACTCTAGACATAATTTAATTATGAGTTATGCAACAAAACACAAAGGAGGTTCACTGAAATAGCCTATAATTAAGTTCAATGATTTGCTTGCCTCCCCTTCATTCCATCATTATTAAGATTTGTTCTTCCTGTAGTTCGTGAAATTTAGTAGCATTTACAGCACTGAAGTTCCAAGCGGTACAGTTATTCAAGAAAAAGCAACATTTATGTAAAGAATTAGGAATACCTGCCCAGGAAAGAAGGGTTCACATGTTAAAATAAATTTAAAAAAAAAAAAAAAAGGCAAAGTGGCACGCGATACACCAGATTCCTATTGTGAGGCACAAATTCTTCACAACACTGGGAGACATTGCAGAACAAAAATACTATTAGAACTGTTTCAAAGGGAACATTTTTGGCTAGGATAGAGACTTTTGACATTATTTATTAGGTTCAAAAATGCTTAACAAAGGCCTAACAATAGTCCTGTGGAAACCACTACATCTGAGCCACTTTCTGTTGTTATGTGCAGGCATTGATTTGAAGATGGCCAGCATTAGTAGAACAATTCCCTCACAGCAGTCAATGCAAGTGAGCATTCATACACACACAAGCAAAAGCCTGTGAACAAACCATATGGAAACAAGAAAAAAAGTAAACATTTATTAACCTCTTTGTGGGAAGATGGGTGGAAGAACAGGCAAGCAGCGAAGGAGACGGTCATGCCAAATTTCTGCTAAAGAAGGTGTTTGCCCTGAGCATTTTTTTTTTTGTGGAATATGAAAAAGGCTGGAGAATGTCTTCAGTACCATGGAAACTGGGGCTTCTGGGGCTGCCAGCAGTGCCACCACCCTCGGCCACCCAGACACACAGACTGTATGATGCTCAGGTTGGCAGGTTTGGATGCTGCTCCTGCCCCCTTCCTCACCTGTGGCTGAGAGGACTCTGGCAAACATGGAAAAGGCTAAGGAAATTTATGGGAAAATAAATATAACTGAGGATTTACCTCAGCAACTATGACATACAGACACGCACAAAAAACCAAAGACTTACTATTCTCACTGCAGGGATACAGAAATACATAAAACCTGTGCAACTGGTGCGCACAGAAGGTTTGTGAGTGGTGGAGGCTGATGAAATGGTGCCTGTAGGCCACCTGACACAAAGGAAGACCATCTTCCTACCATAGTTGGGCCAGAAAGTCACCTCCATCCTCACCTGAAGGTGGATATACTGAGACAGTGACCAAAACCTCATTTGACTCATAAGATCACTGGTACCTGAACATCTTATGCCACTGAATAGCCAGAGTAATGCCTCACAATTAAACTGTTGAGGGTTACAGATCAGTTCCTCTTCTTTTGTATTAACCTCAATATAAGCTTCCTTATGATGGAAATTTTCATTTTCCAGTGTAATCAGTATTAAAATTGATGTTGGAGGAAAGGGAGAGGAGCTCCAAGCTTTGGAAAATGCACTCTAAAGATAGGTCTTTCATTTGCATTTAAAATGTGATAAATGGGGTTACTGGTTTCTGAAATATGCTACAGAATATTAGCTGATATAAAGAAATCTCAAACAGGCTTGGTTTGGTGCTGCTGAAGATGAGATTGAAAAAGCAAATGAGTCCATTCAGGAAAGGAGGAGGGAGTTAACACAGAACCAGTATGTCCCTGGCCCAGCAGATGCTCTCTCACAGCTGATTAACCTGGGCAGTCCCCTGCCACAGCTCCAGGAGCAGCTCACCTCTGCTCTCACCAAGCCACAGCCTCCTGAAGCTTTGCTGTTTCACCAAATGCAGCAGCATTTTCACCCAGTGCCTGTACTGGCCCACAGAGTATAAGGAGGTTTGGGTCCTTCTTTGTCCTCCACATGGTAGGGAAGCCACCCTGGATTGGGGTCACTTGGAAATGCCATGATGTCACAACCCGTTTGTCATCTCCTCTAAAACAGACTGAAACAGATGGAGAAAAAATCGCAAACATTATACAGCAGAGCAACAACCACGCAGCTAAAGTTAATAACCCACCACCTGTCTTCCTTTTACATGAAAACACTGCATTTCCAGTATTTATAAAGATCCTGAACTTCTAAATGCCAAGAGGTGATGGGAGGCAGAAATGCTGCCTGCTTCAATCCAGCAGCTCAGAATGTTTAGGATTAGCCCATATAGCCACACATCTATCCTTACTTAATAATCAGGTTGTATGCAGAAACCCTGAAGATCCAGACAGAATCATAGATTACATATGTTCTTCATTTAATTTTCCTTCTCCTCATTTAGACCATTTGCTGCCAACAGTTTAACTCCCCACCCAGTCTGTCTCTTTTTCTATTTGCTTTTAATTTTGGGTGAGTTCAGTGTTTCAAGCCTGATCAAAACAGGGGGTTTGTGTGGCTTACTTCAACTCATTTCTGAAAATGTGAAGATTTCTAGCAGTGAACACTCCTGTCTCCTGTGCACTAGACCTTGAAAAGCAGCGGCTGAACATTTTCCCACACCACCTCAAGCCTGACTGGGAGGAACATGCTTTTGTATGGACAGTTTATTATGTTAAACATACATACATTATATTACTAGGGGGGTAGGCTACAAACAGGGCTTTAAAAAAAGGGCATAGCAAACATGCAATTTGTATTAATCACTATGTGCACTTAGAACTGCAGAAAAGTTCCTGAGTGCATTCAACAGTTCCATATTTTCTGGGCATATCTCACTGCATGGCCTTCAAATACAATGAAGAATGTGCTTAAGGATTCCCATTCCTGTAGAAAGTCATCTCTTAATTAAATCTCTGAAGGCAGTTCGAACACATGCTTTTAAGCCTGACTTCATTTAAAGTCAAGGCCAAGATTAGATTTAAAATATCTTTTCTCTTGAATGATAGCTTATTTGAGCAGACCACCTGAATATATTAGTGTGATCATTATGTTACAATGCATGTAAAAATAGTAATTTGTATTAAATTACGGTATTATAATTATAGAATCATAAAATATCCTGAGCTGGAAGGAACTCACGAGGATCATAGAAGTCCACCTCCTGGCCCAGGACAACCCCAGAAATCATTCCATGCTGAGTGTGATATAATATACTATTACATTATATTAAAATACAATAAAATATACTACTATATATTACATTAAAATATGTATAAAATAATAATTTTTATTAAATTTGTTTAACTAATTGGAGTTAAACTATTAAAATGTTGTTTCAGTGATTTTAATTATAACAAGAGGCAATATTTTATGGTTTTTTTAGCTTAAAGTAAATTTTAAAGTTTTTAACATTTTCATAAATTGTTTACTGCCTGTACAAATTAATTTCTAGCCTTACTGAAGATAATGATAGCTTTATAAAATAATTTTAAAAGAGATGGTATTTATTTTAGGTACTCTAGGTGGCTTTGGCCACATGGTATATGTAAAAAAAATTGAAACCAGTAAACATTTATTATAGAAACAATAATCTAAATGTAGAGATACCAGAATTTAGAAATCCGTAGGATGGTGGATCCAAAGAATCAGAGTTTTGGTCAGAGATTGAAGTCCTCAGCTTATGTGCAATTCAAGAGGAATTCATGGTTAAGAGCATTTCCCAAGAGCTTCCACAAGACCGTAGTAGAAGCTTTAAGAAAAAAAAAAACAGTAATAACAGGTCTTATACAGAACTTCTTATGCACACATCTCTTGAGAGGAACATATACGACTGATTTGACATTAAAATTACACCATTAGCTGCTCCATCATGCATTGATTTCAGTCAGGTTTAAAATACTGTTCTGGTGATGTCAAACCAAAAAGAAAATGAAATGTCATAGCCCAAGACGTGCACAAACAGCAAAATGGAAACACTCAGGAAGTTTTGAAGCATATTAAGGGTTAGGAGAAGGCCAGGAGCTCTCTTAAGTCTGTTATTTGAGGATTGCTGTGGAAATGTATGTTCAAACCCTGGTTTTGCCAGCAAGCACCTGGGAAGTGGTCAGCAAAATAAATGTGACAGCCCTATTCTTGTCCCAAAATGAAGCAGTATGTAAAGAATGAAAATAACCATCTATGCTTGATTAATTAGGTTTGTAAGTATTCTTCAAGAACTAAACAATATTTCTAAAGATTTCAATAGTTCAAAGATTGCCCTATGGCCGCCTGGCCAATACATCTTCCAGCACACACAGTTTACAAGCATTTTTCTTCCCAATATGTTGTCTTCGTTTGGTGTGACATTGTTTGAGCACAGGTCTGTTTGGGTCAGCGTGGTTTTCTTCGCATCACAGCAGTGGTGCTGAGGACAGCACTCAGACCATACATCTTCCATGTCATTTCAGTCAAAGGCACATGATGCTTCCCGGTGCCCAATCAGGAAGGGTCCAGCGCTGGAACAGGGGGGCATATTGGCAAACTCAGCTTTCTTAATGACAGCCATTGTTGCAGACAAACAAAAGCACGGTTCTGAATATTAGCGTGCGGCCGTGTGTTAAGGTCATCTGTGTGGCACATCCATCATCTCCCAAAACAGGGGGCAAAACGCTTTAAAAAAATCTGTCAAAACATGGTATTTTCAGAATATGCCTTAAAGCTGGCAACCGATACAAGTGCAGCGACCACTTTGAACAGTCCTACTCCTCCTCCTCCTCGGCAATTCTGCACAGGGGCAGTGGAGAAAGAACACAAGATAATAGATATAGTCTTCCTAACTGCATGTAGGGGGGCTACTTTAATTAGGCTACTCAATTAAAAAAATTAATCTAATAATCTGTAATAATTAGGATGAACAGTTGTTCTTCCTATAAGTTAGAGCTCCGCAATAGCTCTCGTATTGACTAACTACTAATGGGTAGTCAGCAACGCGCTGGTTTTGAGGCTCACTGTTACACTGCTCACTTGCGAAAGCATCTGAAAATTGAAATAAAAAGGATATAATGCAGCAGGCTAAAATATTTGACTGATCCTTCAGTAGTCATGAACGGTGAGGTTACGCCAATTAAATGTCAGTCATATTACTTATATCACCAACTGCTTCTCAGTATATGACATTCACAGTCTGACCCTTAGATGGCATGGAAGGGACAAAACTGTGACAATCATTTTTAGAGGTCTCTTTAGTAAAATTAATAGATGACAGGAAAATTCCATTATCGGTGTTCATTCATTTAGTTAAATTATATAGTTGGCTCCTTTGTTCACTGAACAAATAGTGACTTCCCAATAATTTTCTGCCCCACTAAACAGTTAGAAGCCAGAAATATTATTTATTGGTCACTTTGGTTTTAATAGCTGCTCAATGTAGAACAGGATTGTACAGATACATATTCAAAAGGAAAATCTGAATATTAAATGTCTGTAAAATTTCTGTTGGTTTTTTTGGGGGGGGAAGATTATTTATTTAACAGTGGAAGAATGAAGAGGAACAACACTAGAATACTCACAAGCATTTCATGTGAGCAAGGCTGAACCTGACTGATGCCTTGAGCCCCTCCAGCAAGGGGGCTGCAGCAGTGGGGCTGCTGGAGGCTTCCCCAGCAGTGCTGGTGTGGCAGCAGGTGAGTGCCTACCACTCTGTGACAAAGACCCTGGATGCATGGCTCAGCTCCCTGAGTCCAGAAATGCTTCTCAGAGACTTTTCTTATGGTTCCCCATTCCCAAAAGCTTTCTCCTAAAACCCAGTAGCAGATAGGTTGCTCCTGGTCATTACTGTTCTTACCTCCCTGGGTGCCTGCCAGGAACAAAGGACAGGTTTGGTCACTACCTTCTCAATCCACCCCTGGTGACAGCTCATCCCACACTCCATGACTGCAAGCAGAGGTCAGTGGTCCCTGCCACCCCAAACAAGGCTCCCACCTACATTTCAGGTGGACACCCACCTGCCAGTCAAATAACACAACCATACGAGAGGCTTTCACTCAGGTCACATTAATGAAGACCCAGATGCAAACCCAAGCATCCCACGCAACAAGTATTTCCAATATTATTAGAATGATTGGGTCAGCTTCTCCATTGACTGCAAAACAGCACTTGTTCAAAGACTGAAGGAGCAGCCAAATAAACAAATGTGCATGGAAAACAAATCTAGGTATAAATGACTTCCCTGTTTGAGCCACAGAACTGATTGCATGTTAAAAGCTGGAATTTGCTTTGGCAGTGGGTGCTTTGCTGGATTAGTGAGTGTCTGACTTTGTGTAACATTCTCAGAACAAAAATTGGATAACTACACAGAAGAGCCACTACATCCACACATCCCAGCTGTCAACATACATCTCCTAATTTTTTGAGAAAGATCAATTTCTCCTTCCAAAAAAAATCATATATTTTGAAAAAAACAAAAGCATGTAAAGTTTTCATTAGAAGAATAGGGAAAAAGTATTTGCTTCCTTCAAAATAATGATTTTGGCTTCTGGTTTGTTTTGGGTTTTTTTTCCCTACAATATAGTTCACAAGGATTTCCCTAGGAGATGGGAAGTTCCAGAAACAACTGTTGGATTATGGAAAATTGTCATCTGCACTAACTGACCAGAGAAAATTCAGTTCCTGTCTTGCAACTACAACCATATCGCACAGTTGTACCAATAAGTTCAGAATTTATTGATACTTGTGAAATCTACATGCTTGTGTCTATCCATACATGTAAAGTCTGGGTGTTGTAAGTGTGCATGAGAACTAAGCTACATGGAAAAAAGAAAAAAGAGATGCTTGTTGGCTGAACCGTGATGGATCAAAACTGATTTTATATGCAAAATATGCAGACTACAAATACTTAGATTCTCATTCTGCTGGGCCATATGGGTACCACTATCATTTAGGCCATTAGGAAATTTAATACACCCCTGCTTTTGTCACTGCTATCAACTTACGACATTTTTTTCAATCCCAGTGTCCAACATGTTCAGCAAGTTTATCTACACAATAAATAAAATCAACTTACTGTAAGCACTTCTTCTATTTAATTGGTGGATGTATATATACATCTACACTCCTGCTATTTATGAAAGCATCTGAAATTTTTTCTGACATCCCTTCCTCTTATACAGAAATCTGCTCCCCAGTCTTTCTGCTTGTGTTTTTATCAAATTTCAACAATATTGAAGCACATGATCACAAAGATTCATACAGCATAAGCTGGTCTCATGTCCATGGCTAACTCATCATAGAGTCTTTGTAAAATGCAGAGAATGTTACTGTAAATGGAATGGCATTGCACACTCCCTGGAAAATACAAGAAAACCACAAGACCTGTTTATCATCAGTCTTCTTTAGGTACACTTGACAGGTGATAAAAAAAGCTGGGGCTGACACAGACATCAAATGAAATATGTGTAAAGGTGACCAGTTCAAATGAGAAGTGATTTGGTGGCATTAGGGAGCATAGGTTTAGGAGACCACAGAAGTACTGGCAGCACAGTAATGGGATTAACCATATTTGAGTAGAAGAAACATCTCTACTGTGCTTCAGCTAATCTGAAGCAGCCTGCTCTGAGCTCTGACTGCCAGACTCTGCTGCCTGCAACTCAAAAGTCTTGCAGGGCTCCAAGTTAAACCACCTTCAATTGCAGCAGCAAACCCATGAAACAGTCCCATGCAAGGAGGATACATGCAATGGGGTACATTGCCTGAGGGGGTTGCAGAGACCCCATGTCCTGGGTTGCAGTATATTCTATTACCATCCTCGTGAGCTGTTGAACCAGGTGGGGCAGTGTTTCCTGGCCTCCTCCCTCCGGACTATCTTCTGATTAAGGGCCCATCAATGCTCTGCCACATGACTCAGAGATAACTCCCTCCAGACTATCTTCTGTTAATGAGCCCATCAACACCTGGCCTCATGACTCATCATCCCATTGTGAGATGCTCCACTGAGAAGGATGAACCAAGCATTCCATCCTGGATATAATCTGAGATTCCGAACACCAGAAACCACCTTTCCACTGGATTCCCAGAGGACAGGAGCTACACAGCCACCACTGGACCTTCTGAGGAAGAGCAGACCCTTCTACTGGACCACCGCTTCGACAGAACCACATCCACCACTTCAGGAGGACTGCAGCCACCATTTTATCAGACTGCTACCGCCACCCTGATTGACAGGGTGTCAGGCTGTATCCTGATTTTGTCAGTTTAACCCACTGGTTTCTGCCTTTACCTTTTCTTTATTTCCCTATTAAATTGTTATTATGACGTGGTGCCTCCCACTGGTTTGTTTTCAAACTAGTACACCCCACCTCTGTAGGCCTCCACCAGCCCATGAGACAGATTAGTTGGGACTAATATACAAGTATATAAATAATANTATAATATAATATAATATAATATAATATAATATAATATAATATAATATAATATAATATAATATAATATAATATAATATAAAATAATATAATATAATACAACATACACACCTGTGCCTTTACTGGGGGCTCCCAGACACCCTGAGGTCTCTTCTGACCATCTGAAATTCAGTGGTTAGTGTTAGTTTTGTGATAAATTCTCTTCTGAGAAAATGGATAACTAACAGCCGGAAGGTTTGCTCTCCAACCCCAATCCAATGAAAATAAAATTCAGACTGAATTGCTTTCTGAGATATGGATACAAGTTTTGCCTGAGATTCCCAAAGAAAGGGGCTGCGAAGTCCTTGCTTAATCTCCCATTTAAACCATCTGCTTGAACATAACTGCTCGAGAAAAAAAAAATTACAGTGTAAATAAAATAGAGGGAAACACAGAAATAACAATTTTCCTTTTTTCTCTTTTCATTGGTAATGACCCTGAAACTGCTGATGTGTGACAGGAGAATGGCAGCAGAGTATTTCCCAAACTATATTGAGTTCATGGCCACTTCAGCATGTTGAAGATGGTAGCAAAGCCAAAACATCCGACAAACATTTGTGATGATTTAGCAAACAAGGCTGACAAAGCTAAAACAAGGCTAATTCAAAAAGTATTTAATATGTTTTGTCAGAAAAAAATTCCTATATTCTGAGTAAGGATTTCTTATCACTCTCTATGTGAATGGACTTAGAAAAAATATATGCAGCAAGATTTTAAATGCACAACCTAACACTTTTTGGCACATATAGTCACCCCACATCCCTCATTAATCTCCCATTTAAGCCAATTTGGTTCATATAATCTACGTAAGATATGTATTAAACAAGGATGAGAACACCAGAGTTCAGCTGTTCTTAAAGTGAGATGCCTTTTACCCTAGCAACAGAATAAACAGTACATCCTATCCAAATGTGTGAGTCCATCAGCTCAGCAAAGGACTATGCCATGATTTAGGAGAACTGGATGAAGTAGACAAGTCTGGGCTCCAGGACTTAGCCAGAAATGGCTGCGTTGCTCTGTAACCATAATATTTGGCATTTTATAGGGACATTTTTTTTCTTGCCAGGCAAGTTTTCACCTCTTCCCAGTATGAAGGTCATGGCAGATCTTGTGCCTTGACACAAAAAGGAAGCTTTTCATTATATCTGGGGCTTCAAAGGTCTTCTCTTGCTGGTTGCATAAGAGGGAGCTAATCAAAAACTAAACCCTGTATTTCAATATCTGGATGATTGGAATTTAGTTCAATTAAAAAAAATTCAAAACTTTTTTCCTACAATTCATCTTCATTCATAAACCAAAATGTTATGCTCATGTATCATCATCTGAACACTTTGATAATGTTCTTGTGAAACAAAGTTTAAATCCGAAACTGTACCATGAACAGCAGAAGTATCAAAGCACAGAAACAAACTTATTTTCACGAATGGAAATGTTGTACAACCCATCCCCACTCTCTAGTTCATGTAGGAACCTGAACAATCAACAGCAAATTTTGATTTGAGGAATATTTCTGCCAAATTCCAATCTTCTGAGCACTTCAAGCAAAACAGTCAAAGTATTAAATCCTGCCTTTCCCACAATGTGTAGTATTCCAGCTGATTACAAAAGAAAAAATGTATCATTTGAAATCTCTTTAGCTATTAACACAGAGATGAACTAATTTATGTCTTTTGCAACTGGAACATAATCTAGGACACAGATAATTGGGCTGTTTAGCTCATTCATTTCAAACCATTTTTGAGATTTTAAAGTCTAAAGATTGCCTTGCATGCTTAATATATTTCAAAAGCAGGTGAGGAACAGATTACAATTGGCTAAATGCACTGTAAAAAAAGAATATAACATACTTTTAGTAAAATACCTAGAAAAGAGTCTAAGAACAGACAAAGAGATAAGTAGTTGTGCGTGGGGAAATCACTTCCAAATCATCTTTTGGTTAAGAAGCACTTTCTGAAGAAATTGGTTTGTAATGTTTCTCCATCATTGTCTTAGGACAACATCTGGTGTTCTAAGAAAGGATTCCTCTTACACTCAGGTTCCTTGCCTTTGCTCTTTGTAATACAATGTTGTTCATATGTACCTTTTAAAATAAATTATTTTGCTATTCTTGTATATCTTCATGTCTGGAAAATGGCACGGCAGTGTATATGCCTGTGTATGGCATGTTTGAGTGTAACTGTGTATACAGACACATTTTTATGCCACCTTCTCCTCTCTCCAATTCTGCAAAATGCCTTTAACACCTCACCTGAGGCCTTAGGAATTCTGTTGAATTTTCCTAATAATCATTTATCCACTTATGGATTTTTCTCATGGAAAAAGAGACTGTTGGCCATTATGCCTGGCAGGCATTCAAGGTTATAAATTCCAATTATTAGAATTCTTTTCAAATCTCTACCCAAAATCTGAGGGACATTTTCCAGCCAGGTGAGCAGAGAATTCTGCAGCCTCAGATGGGCAGCAGGTGGAGCACACATTGAGGAACAGCTGAAGAGGCACTGGGGGTTTGGGCATTACCTCCAAAGGCTAAAGAGAAGCAGTGATCTGAAAATCCAGCCCTCTTTCTACCAGCCTAACACTGGCAGTGCACTGAGATGTAGATTTTCTGCAGCATCTGCTGGATAATGGTCCTAATCTTCTGCTGCACTGACTTCTTGCTAAAAACACAGGTGTTCTTTGTCTTTAACACAGATAGGGATATCACTGAGGAGAAGTGGGATATGCACTGGCAGAGCAAAAGAGCAGCCATCATGAACCAAGGAGATCACAAGAGCTCAGAAATGCAGGTAATGCATGACAGGACCAAGGGGAATGCAGCATATCCTCACGTTGTGCTTGCTCAGACCACTGCAGGGGAAAAAAAGCTGATTACGAGGTTCATCACATAAAACACACTGGCTTACTCCTTTCTCCAGAAGAAATAATCACTGCTGGAATCATTATGGACTAGCGAACTTCCTCCTCACAAAAGAGATAGAGCCAATAAAATGTGTTCCCCTGCTCACCTGTGGGAGAGTATCATGGCCTAGTGAAAACTAGTTCTATTTACCTCCTCACCTGCAGAAATTAGCAACAGGGTAATTCAAGACAAAAACACATTATTTTCTTTTTGCTCAGTCTCTCCTGTGTGTACTTGCACAACTGCATCAAATGTCTGCCTGCACACAGGCTCTCTGTGAGCAGCTCTGCAAGAGCAGCAGATCTCACCTCTGGAATCAACAAGCCTGGTTTTGGTAAGTAAGAATGAAAAATGGGGGTTGATGGGAGGACCCTGGAAGCCACATGATTGGTGTTCACTTGACAGTCTGCCCAGCAACACCAAGGTCACGAGTTTGCCACATGGGCTGTTCACTTCAGGGCTGGACTTGATGATCCTGTGAGTCCCTTCCAACTCAGAATATTCTGTGATTCTGTGTCACCATGTCAAAAGACAAAAAAAAGGCTTGTTGCTTCTGAACAGCCAAGAGTGTAATGCCACAACAAGGCACATGAGCCTTTCTGCTTATAAAGAGAAATTTCAAACCCAGTGAATTGTAAAATATTGCTTGAAGTTTGCTTTGTAAGATATCTTAATTTCTTTCTGCTTTTATTTTTGGAGAGAGGGGGAAGAGGGTGGGGAGTTGGGGTAGAGGAGGTCCTGTGTATGTAAAATATGATCGTAATGAATGCTTACATAACAATAATCCTGAATCAAGACCTCACATACATTTCACCTGAGAAACTTCGTGTGCTGCTCCTGACAAGATGGACCCAAACCCCAAATGACTGTGAATGATTCACCTGCAAGCTCTCCCTCATGCAGTCTTTCACTTCACTTTTGCTTTCCCATTCTCTGTGTTCTGCAACCACTACTACCAGCATTCCTCGGGGAAGGCAGTGCAGCTTCAGAAAGGATCTGGCAATACTTTCACTCCTTGTCAACTCTTCTTCCAAACTCCTGTGAAAGAAGACATGAGAAAATTCTCAACTGACACAATTTGCTGTAATCAATTAAAATTTAATTTGCAGATAGCTCAAACCCACCTGATTTAATTTTGAATGACAATAAAGCTCAACAAATCTCTGCATGGAAACTTTCAGTGCCTTCCCCATTCAGGCACTGTCTGGTTGATATGAAATCCAGAAAGCACACAAGTTGCAAAGGCAGCATGCTCAAATTAATCTTACCCTCCCATACTAAGCTCCTCTGGAAAAAAACACTAACTCATTTCAGGTTTGAGTATTCTGAATCTAAAACAGCTCTTATCTAAACTTGCCTATGTGAGATTTACAAATGAGAAAAGAACAAATAAGGCGTAATTTAAATTTTAATTTAAAACCCCTCCATTTTCTTATCCCTTATCAAACTGCCAGCATTTTTCCTGCTAACAATGAGCTGAGTGTCATGGGCACAGCACAGCCCCCTACCACAAACCAAGTAATCTCTTTCATCTAAAACCCTGATCCCTTTAATAAACAAAATACGAAAAGGCAGTCAAAATTACGCTCTGGCTTTATGAAAGAAGCAGGGAAATCCTTAGAGCACAATCCCCTACTTGTTATTTTCACAGCCCATGTGACCCAAAGTCATTCTGAAGGATAAAAAGACAGAGGCTGCCACCAGATCTCTGCCATGATTTTTCCACAGTTCCCAGCCTTAGCCCATCTGTTATGCAGCGGCCACATGAATGGCATGTGTCAAGAGAGTCATCACTGTGCAAACTGTCCAAAGAAATCAACCAGCCAACTTCCTTTTGCTTCCATGGCTTCAGCAATTGTTGCTGAGCCGGCCACCATATGGTGAATAATTAGTTTTTCGACCCCACTCTAGAAAAATGTTCGCTCCATTGCCAGGCATTAGCAATGTGTGTGTTAATGAACAGCAGATGATGAATGCCTATACATTAACAAAAGTTGAGATTTTCTGGCAGCAAGCTGCACTCATCGCAAAAATCCCAGTTCCTCTTAAGAAACCGAGAGATGGATGGCAGCAAGTCCTGGCTGAAAAGTGCAATTCATCCAAATTTCTCCATTTCTCAAACACTAAAGGAACTTTGCAATAAACCATCCCACTCCTCTCATCTTGCCGCTCCCTTTCTTAAAATGATCAATTCCAGCCACGTAAAGGATTGGCAATGCAAAGCTCTCAAACAGACGTCCTCTGTTCTCGGGCAATTGAGGTGCATTGTGTAAATTCCCCGGGACACAGGTTCCTCCACACTTCTTTTTGTCTGAGGGCTTGATGCATATGAATTTATACTGAGTACCTGCAGTGTGCAAGCCCCTTGAGGAGTCAGTCCCAGACCTCTGAGCAAACACTCACCTCCAAGGACCAAGGCTGGTAAATATGTCTGATGGTTCCATCAAATGGACTTAAAAGCTCAGCTAAGACCTCTAAGTACACTTTGCTCCATGAAGTAATTTTTTTTCCTAGCCCTCTAATTAAAAAGAAATCTTCCCTACATTCTTGTGTAAGATATATCCCCATATTGTGCAGGCATCATAAACTGATGATCACATTCAGGAAAGCTGGTGGTTCTGACTCTTGCTTGTCATTAGGAGAGTTCCAAGTGCGGCCCAGAGACATTTTTAAATAAAAACAACTATTTACAAACAGACTTGTTAGGAAACAACTACTTGTCTTGGGGACAGCTGCAATTCTGGCATATACATTGTGTATGTAGAGACATTTTAACGTGCATCACAGTCATAACACTTAGATGAAACCCATTCTTCAGAAGACAGGGAACAGTACAGGTTCCAAGACACCTCAGTTTCCTTCTTCTAGATTCAATGGTGAAAGGCACAGAGACAGGTGTAGAGCTTGATCCCTGATCAGATCCTGTTGCTGTCACTGGCAAACTTTGGGCAAGCTTTCTGCACCACCTGGACCACCATATCAGTGATACCCAACTCTCTCCCCAAAGCATCTTTTTGGCCATATGAATAACTCAGAAGAAAGCAGAAGTCAATTGGACCACAAAGGGCAGCTGTACACACCTGTGACCTCACTTTCCAGATCTGACTAGCGGGCAGGTTTTGAAATCTGTTATTTTATCATGTGTTAAGCCTGTCCATTAGTCAGGCAGTTTTTTCCCAAGACTAATTTTGGACACAGCTAACACAATGCACAGTACTGACATCTTTTGGTTTTCTTACATTTTTAGCAACAGAACTTGGTTGCAGATTTAACTCCATTTGGTGCAGTCTCAAGCACTGAGTGTACCATTTAATTTGTGCAAGAGTACCAAAACAAGAAATTATCATCTGACAGCCAAATGTTCCACTAAGTCTTGCGGACAACTGTCAGTACAGGCAAGAGTTCACCCTGTTTAGTCCAAATAGTGGTATTGCCTATTGCAAAGTAAAATTTACTACCTGCAGGAGTCTAAAATTTACAGGAGAAAAGGACTGCACATTTATAAAGTTAATCTAAATGATGCCACAAGCTCCTTGGTAGCACTTCCCTACGGCAAACACTCACCTTTTTTAGACATGACCACCTTCTTTCAGTGGATCTGAGTCGTTTGGACATTCTGGGGACAGTATTTTAATTTTGCTTAATGAGTAGCAATGGCATACAAAGAACACAGAGTAGAATTATCTCTACACAACAAGAGCTGGAGTGCCAGGACTCTGGTATAGAGCTCTGCTCCAGTAGCCAGGCCAAGCTTGAGACTGAGTTAGATCAAACTCCAGGATACAGTTTCATGACTCTCAAACTTGCAGGCAAAGCTGGTTTGAGACATTCCTGTCCGCTGTGCTTATCTGTGCTACTGCCTTCAGACTGCTTCTACCACATCCTCCCCTGTGCCTCACAACATACAAAAGTTGTGTCAAAAAAAAAGTAACTTAAAAAAAGTAACTTAAAAAAAACCCCAAAATGCCTTGGAACTCCACCCCAATCATTAATTAGCTGGGGGACTATTTGTACTGCAAAAATTCCCAGCATTCAAAATAAAGGTTAGTTGTACCGATAGACACACATAATAACAACGTTTGGCCAAACCATTAGGCAATTATTCAATTCTTTACATTAATAGTATTTACATTAGTAGGATTTTTACATATACAAAATGAATTGAGAAGCCACATCAACAATTGTATTTCAGGTCTCAGAACTTCTGTATTTTATTAAAATGGAATTCTGATTCTTTGTAATCCAAGTGATACCATTTGTACCCACGACATTAGCTAATTCCCTGTAAAATCATTTGCCTGGTAAGCAAATATCCATTTTACAACACACATTATGATTTAAAGACAGTGAACCTTCAAAGAGTTTATAATCTGCCAGCTTTGATTTTGGTTGAGATAGTACTTCCAATCAAATTCTTCCCTTGTTCAGGCAAAAGTATGCTTCGTAGAGTTACAAGATTTCAAATAATGCAACAAAAGTTTTCAGCCTCCTTTAAATTGTTCAAAGAGAGACATCCATCACCTTGTGGATGTAACATTTACTGGCTGTGAATGGTCACAATGAGTATTTCTGTGTCCCTAAAGAGCTGGTATGTTTATCTCTTCACTTTATGACACAACCAATTTTCCAGCACAAGCAGAACTACTCTCTGCCCACAGTCATCAAAATGTTTCTAAAAATCCAACCACCTAAAGCATGCCACCAGGAGAGGAGCCACAGCAGCTACAAAAGCTAACCATATTTTGCTGAACAAAACCCATGCTTTCCTGTATTCCTGTCAAAATTTCAATCCATCCCCAAAGAATGAATATCTATATAATTCTTCTATCATCCACGATAATCTCAAGGCAGACTAGGTGCCTTCACTCCTGTGTGCAGAGAGGGCTCTCCATGGCTGACCAGGGACTGTAGGAAACTACAGAGACTCAGAGAAGGCCACAGAATAAAAAGACTGAAATGACTGTCACAGTTTATCTTTGAGAGGAGGTAACAACAGATATGATTAAAGTGCATAAAACAATATATGGCATGAAAATCAGGAGCTTTTATGAGGGTTTGTTCAACACCGACAGGAACCAGGAGACAGTCAGTTGCAAAGTTCCTCCAGTCATTAGAGTGCAAATATGGTGATATTTTTCTAAACACTAGCCATGGAGAACACTTCAGTTGTCACAAACAGCTTGGGATTGTATCATCTTGCATGTCAACAGTAGTAAGAGAGAGAAAAGTCAGTCATTGCAATGATAACAAGAGTTTTGAGAAGGTGGTTTTGGTAATATCTGTGGAACTCCACTATGCCTTAGAGGGTTTGAGTACCAGGTAAAAATAACACTTTTGCACAAGTAGAACCACAGATCAGTTTTTCTCCTGCAGGATTTCTAATTCTATTGATGGTAAGTGATACAGGACGAACACATCTTGAATCTTAACAGCCAAGAAACTCTATGGCAGAGATATCTTGAAAAGATAAATCTTATTTGCTACCTAATTAAATTCAAAACCAGTGTGTCACCCCATGAACCCTGAACCTTTCATGCTATTTTATTGTCAGTGTTCAGGTAGAACTAGAATTTAAATAATGGGTACCTGGGAAATCTGTGAAATGTGATTCTTGTGAAAAGAATAGAAGGAGAAAGAATTAAGTACCCTTATTATTTTTACAGAAAAAAATTAAATCTGACTTTTAAGAAGAATAGCATATACCCAGAACAAAACAAAAAAACTGTGAGAGTATTCATAACGATGTAGAAGGTAAAAATATTCTCAGAATAATTGTAGAACACACAAAACCACAAAATCATTGTGCAAACTAAAAAGTTTAACTTTTAAAAAAAGTCAGAGAGATGGAATTAAGATATTGCATTGAAAATCTGTGGAATACCTTTTTCAGCTAGGCTTTGAAAAAAGGCCCTTCTATTTCGAAAAGAATATCTTTAAAAGTCATTATGTAGTTAAATGATCTTAAAAGACTGCATAGAGGCAGCCAAGGAAAATTCCTGACACGCATTTTAATGGCACTGGTGCAGTGGCATTTATAACAATGTTCAAGATAAGCAGTAAGAATGTATACCTTTATTTTTGTTATTTGTGGTTTATTTAACTATCTTTAGGACTCTTCTAGTGGTTAAAGAATGCATCTGGCTAAAAGATAGAGATTTTCTTAAGTATTTGCCTTTAAAATAGTGAAATATTTGCCTAAACAAAGGCCTTTAAAGCGAAAAGGCTAATACCCCTCCACCGATGAATCCAAATTTTGCCAAAGAGGGCTATGCTGGCGACCTGCCAGGAGCTTTAAGGCTGAAGCTAATTTGCATGAAATGGAGGAAATTGCAGCTGCCCTGAGAATTAATATGGAGACACAGACAGCCCCAATTGAGACAGAACATTGCACAACGGGATTTGTGAATACAAACATGCCACACTTCCTTATTTAAGATGAAAGTAGCTATAGGCAACAGGATAAGTCTCCATGAAAGCTACTTAGATACCTTTACCCCCACCTTTCAGGCCAAATGACCTCATTTCAAACCCAGGTGGGGGCTGTCACTAGACCACAAATGGAAATGAAAGTTGATTCCAGAAGACAACCACTTTCAGAAAAAGTGCTTGAGCATAGGATTAAATCCCATTCAAATACTCTCCTGGAAAAGAATGCAACTCAACGCGTCCTTAAAAGCACTCAAAAATTCTTTAATCAGGGCCTGAAAAAGCTCCTCCTAGTCATTACTTGTTGTCACCATCAACACATGGTTGTATGGCTCAGGACCACATGAATCACTGAAGCTGGATACAGGATGCTTGCACATCTGCTCTGAACAACTCTTGAAAAATTGCATCAGTTTTTATTAGTTTGATCATACTGACAGGATTTCATGCTCCTCATATAAAATAACCTCTTGATATTATTATCAAGATTTCTACAAGATGTCTCTAAGTGATGTGTTTGTGTAATATCTCAATTTAATAAGTACTATTGTTATGAGTTGCCAGGGAAGAAAGGCACATTGCATTAGGTTTTCATCATACTTCTCATCCTACACAATTGCTGGCTGACTCACAAAAATATAAAAACCTGTGAAAGTACATCACAAGCAGTTAAATGCACGAAGACAATCTGAATTCTCAGTAACCAGACCTGGTATTATCAGCCAGTTATATTTATTCTCAGTTGTAACTTCCTACATCCCTTCAGGAGGTTGGGTTGATTCCTTACTCCTGTAACACACATTGTCTCCATACGAAGTCCCAGCAAAATCACACTCTGCCCTTCCTTTCCTGGCTGTAGCAATTAGCTTTTCTAGTGCTGGCTGTTGCACTGAAACCAATCGCTGCTCCAGCAAAAGGGGCCATTTGCAGCATGGTCAATTGCACACTTTTGCCGTGTCTTACAGAGGCTGTGAGGCTGCTTCTTTATTAAAGGAACACTCCTCTTACCTGTGGCTGAGGTTGAGGCTCTTCACTCCCTTTATCTCCTTATCTTTTTTCCATATCCCAATTTGCAATAGCTTTAATCCACCCCAACCAGATACCCAAATCTTGTTTGACCTTGCAATAGTCATTGCTACTTCTCTGTAATTTCAGAACCCATCCAGAGATGAAGGACAAGATAGCCACGCAGGGTCACTGGGCAGAGCCCTGAACTCCTGCTTCTAAGGCAGGTATCTAAAGCAGAGAGCTGGGATCACCTGAAAAGGTGTTTATCATTCGCTCCTATATATAAAGAGAGTTTGGACAAGTAGATTAGTTCAGATTTGTTGCCTGACCTCTAGATAGCTAAAATCCAGGGAGAGAAAACAACACAGCTAGAGAAATTAATGGAATAAGACAGAGCAACTCCTGATTTCCACTATCCTGTTTTCTTATGGGCCTCCTCAAGGAATAGGCACAAACCCACGCTGGTGTCCTGCAGCAGTTCCATATCTCTCTACAGACAGGCAGCTACATTTTTTTCCTCCCCTTGCTGGACTGGTGTTTCTGACCTGTTTTCTGCAGAGCAGAGCTTGGGCCAGGGCTGCTGCTGGGTACATGGGGGCTCTCCCCCTGCTGGCTCACCAGGTGCCCTATACTCTGGAGCAGCTCTCTCTCTGTCACAAAACGCTGCACAAATCCTACAGAGCCAGAGTGAAAAGCATATATTATGTTATCCTTTCATTTACTAGTAACCAGGATAGCCAGAGCAAACTCTGATTGTAGTAATTTTGTACAAAATCTGCAGGCTGTTCAGCATACAGGCACTAAACATGCACAAATAACCCACATACTTACCATCCTGGACCAGCAGACAAAAGCCTTAAAGCACACAAAAAAACCCCAGGTCTAAATTCAGAAAGTAGTACTTCTGGAAATAATTTGGGAGCCTGTGAAGCCAGCTTAAACTGTACTTTCAATTTTAGAAGTTGAGACTGACCTAAAGCTGGACTTACATTGTTTCTTCTGTGCTTGAGCACATTAACTTTTAATTTCAGGCAACAACAATAAAGAAAAACACTGCAAGAATGGACAGGGGCAATGATTTTGCTATTGGCCCTTTCAGCTACAGTGATGCATCAAATTAGTATTAAAATAAAATTGAACAAAAATTATATCACCACTCCTCTGCCAGCTCACCCAGAAACGTATTTGATATGTTAGAATAAAACCTTTATGTCTTTTGTAAACTGGTAGACACTCAACAGTTGTGAAAGATGTCTTAGTCAGATGATGAAATATGGATTTAGAACCTAACCCAAGGCAGTCAGTTAAGAAAATAACTTTATTTAGACCCCCATGTCTTTAAAGAAGCCCTATTTCAACAAAACATTAAACCTTGGGTTTATGAGACTGCCTGATGAGAGGCAGAATGCCTACTCCAATCCTGGTGGGAAATGTGTCGGCAGTATCAAGAGAAACACTTCTAAATGCATCTGTACAGGACCACAGGAGGTCAGACTTCATCTGTTCCATCCCCTGGTCCAAGGAAGGATCAGCTTTATAGGTCCTAGCCCTGATTTCTACTAAAGTTATTCTGAGAAATTATGAGCACTCAAAGTATGTATCCTTGCCATTAAAAAAAAAAAATCCAAACTAAATTCTGAGGCTGTAGTTTCAAAGTATTATATCTTGCCCTATCAGTCATGGACAGGAAGAAAAACATTACTCCCTTCCTCTTCGCAACAACATTTCATGTTCTTAAAGATTATTTCCTGATTTGCCAAGAGTCTTATCATCTTTTCTGCTCCAAAATAGGCACTACATCTCTCCTGCGATCTGCACCCCAAGTGAACAAAAGGCTCCAGCAACCAGGGCTGAGGAGTGCAGACAGTGTTTGCACAGCGTTTCCCAGGACATGCCACACTTACCAAGTCATCACCACCATCACTGCAAACTGTAGCTGCTCACCAGGCTGAATACCTGTGTAGTCAGTTTTGCACAAAGTCCCTTCTAGAGTAACCCAGGCTGTAATTCTCTGGTTGCTTAGGAGAGTGTTGCCACATCAGCTGCTCTCGAAAGCCCAACATTTCTCATCTAGTAACAGAAAGGAATATACATGTTTCATTTATGACACAAACACTTGGGGGAGGGAATTGGTTTTTTTCACTTTGGTGGATAAGAAATGCCTCTGAACAAAGAAACATTCCTGCAGTACCCAGCAGTCATGGCTCCCATTTTAAACAGTACAACTCTACAGTTGTGGCTCGTGTTGGCAGTAGTAGCGATCTACGTGCAGATATCATATGTGATTCCCTTGCAACACATCACATATGTCAGTAGCCTTACCATTTTATCAGGGACATTGCTTCGCCTTTCACCACAGGACTTTGGTCAGCACCCAAGAGATGAAGGGAAAGATGTAAAAGGCTTTATAGTGGATATTTATGTGACACCAGTCTGTAGGGGACTGTGTTTCTACATTCATCATTAACGAATGGCACTTACCACAGAGTGAAAGATCTTATGCCCTATGTGTTTAAAATTCTGTTTATTGAGCAATTCTACCCATGTCAATACCCTTTTTGCTTTTAGAATTTCTATAGGAAATGATGCTGGAATCACTCATCACCAAGAGATAATAGTCTCAAACAATATTTTAACATTATTGGCTACAAAATATGACAGCAGAAGAAGGTGCTCAGCACAATTAAAATTGCAGAATAAAGTGCCACAATTTCTGCAATCCATGGTAGAAAAATGATTATGTAGCATGAATCAATGGTACAACACGATTCATAGGAGAATTTCTAAAACTCAAAGAATAAAGCAGGCTATAAAAAAGGGAATCCTAGGCAAATCAGATATACTATGAAAATAAAGGAGGAGCTCACTGCAGGATATCCTGCTGCTTGAAATTTGCCTTATCAGCCTGAAAGAGCTTCATTTTCAGAGCAGCATTTGAAAAGAAAAAGTCAGACCACTGGTGGTTTAATGCTACAGTCAATCAAGTTCCCATCTCTGGCAGAGGGAAGGAGAGTTGATTTGAGCAGAAGGAAATGGTGGCACAGAGAGAAAAGGAGTCTGAAGGCCTGTGTCCTGCGAAGTCCAGGGGATGCTGTAGGACCGAAATCAGTGGGGCTGGAACCTGGAGCATTCTGTAGGTGGTGGGTGCAATATGACAGTCACCCAGCACTGCAGCAATGGGTGCGTAAATGGGAGGCTGCAGTACACGTTGGGACAAAGACATGGGTAGGAAGGTGGGAACAGAAGGAATTTAGGAAGCCTGAGAAACAATAGGAATAGTGAGAGAAAGATGTTTCCCAGGTCCTGGGAAAAAATGCCCATCTCCAAGAGGATACAGAAATTCACTGTTTGAAAAAAGCACTCTGCTGGACTGATTTGCTATGGCACCTACATCCTTTAGAACAGATCTTCCAGAAGGCGTAGGATAGAGGATATCAGTTCATATGCATGCTAAGTTTCTGTAAGAGATCATGACACTGTAATTTGTTAGGTTCAATGTAACCCAGGTGTACTGAAAGGCAGAATGGCTGTGAGACTGAACTAACAGACAAAGGCCAGAATCTCTAATTATGGTGAATAACAATAAACACAGGCATGTATGTAGATAAAACATGGATATGCAAGTCATGAGCAAAATATTTTAGAAAGCCTTCAAGGTATTTTTTATTAGGACCCTTTTGTTTCATTACTGTATTCCCAACCCTATGACTGATAAACACATGAAAAATATTCAAGAATATTCTACTCACAAATATAAAGTTATTTTGCATCTTTGAAATTAACTCTGTTAGGGTCATCCAGGGACCACAGTATATCCTCTTTTCAAGGGTTAAACCTTCAATTTTAGCTCTGCTAAACCCTGAAATTTCAGACCTTTAACCTATCTATAACACAAGATTGATTACTACTCATCCTACGTTCTGCACTGATGAAAAGAAGTGGGGGCCAACAGCAGAGGAAGGGGTCAGCCTTCATCTACAAGGCAGAAAAGAATGCTTTTTGGAAAGAAAAGGTCATAAAAAAATACAGAGAACTGGAATCAGTGTACAGAGAGAGAGTTTAATAATCAAGTGCTGGATGCTGGCATCTTATCACACAGATTCCCAAAGGCTAACATTGGCATGTATTTTCACGTGTGAGTATATATTAATGAAAAGTGTGAGTCTGTACATCCCGAGTCACTTCTGTGCATAAGAGCTGCTAGAATCGTGTG
Source organism: Struthidea cinerea (assembly GCA_013397865.1). Taxonomy (NCBI): domain Eukaryota; kingdom Metazoa; phylum Chordata; class Aves; order Passeriformes; family Corcoracidae; genus Struthidea; species Struthidea cinerea. The sequence goes on along the minus strand of VZTI01000537.1, from coordinate 739,382 downwards.
TTACTCTGAAGCCGCCCCTGCCCACCAGCTCTACTCTCCAGCCAGTGACTGAAATGATACACAAAAGTGTTTGCTCCACAAAAGCAGCTAGATGAGAGCATTCCACATGTGCTCCCTGTCACACTCTGCAGAACTAAACAGAAACACAATGAAAGAAAAAACACTGGATTTAAACTGAGTGTATTTCAGGCAGATAGGGACACTAGGGCAGGGTTTAGTATGCAGACAAATCTGCAGTATATGATCCATGGGGAAAAATTCAAGAAGCATACCTTATAGACAGAGAGGTTTATAGAATTCCCAGTGCCTATGGTACTCTTATAAACACGCCGTCTTTTGTTCCTGCAGGGCTCTAAAGAATAATAAAAGAAAACACAAAGCAGAAGAGGCACCACTGAGTGAGTGCAACAGTGTTTTATTAATCCATGTGATTAATCCAGCATGCTGAGGAAGATTCTTTACAGAATCAAAACGTTCATGTTTTTTGATCCACACGGATTAAGGGAACACTGTGGCATTTGCTCAGTGGTGCTGCCTTCGCTTTGTGTTTTGGTTTTATTCTTTGGAGTCCAGCAGCAACAAAAGAGGGAGCATTTATATGAGTACAGCAGCATGGAGACTTGGATAACCTCCCCTCCCTTCCTGAAGGATGCTGCATGAACGTTTCTGAGGGCTACGTCTCTTGTTTGTGTCTACAGCCTACCCTTCAGAAACCAAACCACTACCAAATAATAGAAGGCTGTTTCTGCAAATCCTGAATGACAGTCGTGCTGCTAAGAGAGCTTTCTATAAATCAGGCACATACCTGTGTAAAGTAACCAGACAATAATTAGAAACACTGGATACATGCAAAATTTATGTTGGAGGGGAGGGAAAAAACCACAACACAATTCAGCTGACTTCTTTTTGGCAAGGCAAAGGATTCAGGCATCATACACGGGACCTGACAAAATACTTAAGTCTACGCTTAGGGTTAAAGCCAGACCCAGACTTAACTGCTTTGCTTTTAACTTTTTTGTGCTCAAATGCTTTGCTGTAGAGAGCCTGAATTTCCACTTGTTTGAACTGAGAGCGACCTGCAACAGCAAGTTTGCATGTAACTAAATCAGGTGCAAGGGACAGCCCTTCAGCCTGACAAAAAAATTTAGCATCTGATTTCCAGTGAGCCATCCCAGTCACATTTAGAGGACCACTTATTTGCTAAGCATCCAGGCAAAAGCACGAAAGAGTTTATAAACTCTATCCAGTATTGTAGCAGCTCATTTTCTATGGTGGTGTCTCCAAAATTCTCCATTGCCATGCTCTAAAGCCATCAGCAGTCTCTACATCTATTTCTGAATTTTACCTTCAGGCTTTTTTGTACGCTCTCCTTTTGCTTGTGAATTGCTTCTTTCCTACTTCTTGGATCTGGCTTCTCCCTATGACTCCCTAATCTTGCTGGGTTTAATCAAGGTGAACTTTTTCATGGGAAATTGTCACTGTCATCCTTCTTGTGCTCAGAACAAGGGAAAAAACTCCACATGCTATCAAATACAAAGGCTAACTTGACCAGACCACGCCAAGAAGAACAGTTCTGTTAATGCAACTCTAAATAATAACATATAAATAATTATGCTCTTTGCAAAGTTCAGGTCTCTGGCAAAAGGCAAATCCTGGACAGAGGTATAAATCCTGCTTGGGATCTAGTCCCTGCTCCCAGGGAACTCCAGTGTTTCTCAAAGAAACAGTCTCAATGTTTCCCCACTAGCCCTGCAAAATTTTCCCTGACACTTCTCAGAAGCAACATGACTGTTTCAGCTGAAACTGTTAAAAAGACAAGACACTATCTAAGACAGACAGTAAATACAAAACAATTAAGTCTGAGAAGTTAAAACTTGGCAATGTGTCCCTTTTGCCTTCCACAACTGATAACATAAAACTTAAAGAGTAGGATGTCCATAGCTTATAATAATGAATAAAGATTAAAATTTGCAGTAGCAATATCTGATAATCCATATATCAACAAAACCTTTTCCCTCTTATTCTAGGTATTACAGCTTGTTTACACATTTCACGTAGGTTGAAGTTAGTTCATGTAAAAAACTGAAAACTACTCAGAATGCTCCAGCTTGTCTGTTTTCCCAATATTCTTCTTGATGACCATGCATCAACTAGTTTTCACATCTGACGGTTTTCTCCTTATGTCAGACATTCAACTTGCAATCTATACATAGAGGTGGTCTGAGAACACTTTAATACATTTTGGATTCGTTCTAAAGCATCTTCTAACCTAGCACAAAAAGCGCATTTTCCTTTTGCCCTATCCATTACTGGAAATTGTATGCATGGGTCACACTTGCTCTGTCACTTTCAAAATGCACTTCAGAAGATTCTCACAGCTGTCAGTCTAGAAGACATAAAAATCCAAATTTATGTTAAGGAAACAGCAGACTTGCTAAATCAAGAAAGTCCTCTCCTGTTCTCAGCATATGTTTCCAAACACCTACTGCTAAGGATTTGACTCAGCCCCTAAATTTGAGCTTCTTATCAAGACTTCCCTTATGAATCTCTGCCCTCTCTTGGCAATAATCCGAGATAAACTGTAGCCCTTAGTCTACCAGGAGAAATTTCCAAAGCACTTGGCATTTGGCCTCACACCAATTCTCCTTTGAAGCTGGAGACTATACAGAAAACCTCTTGCTCCCTACTGAGCAAACATTTGACCCTAGACTACCGGGAAGAAACAAACTGGACCTTCTGCTTTTCAGGGTAAGCTAAAAGGTTACACAGCCCTTCCTGCTGAGTCCTAACAGCTCAAGGCAATATTCCTAAGTAGGTTCTGCATGCCGAGGTGTCGTCATGGCTCTTTCCAAGACACAGAATATGGTATTCATGGAAATCAGTATGACATGTTTCTGGTGCACTTCCAGCCCATCTCAAAAAAAAAATGGAATTTTGTGTCGGAGTCATACAGAAAGATGGAAAAGAGAAACCACGATGAAAGCTTTCTTCACCTATGGACTGCACCATGGCAGGAGAAAAAGGCCAAAATGTTTACTTGCAAAAATTATCTAGAAGGTGACTATCTTTAAGAGATCAATAAATACACGGTGTTATCCAAAAGTGGGAAGGTGGATGTAGAAAAGCAAAAGGTGCTGCTGATGATGTTGCTGTTGGGAGAGCTGTTTTGGGAGAAATACAGCAGCCTCCTCACTCCTGAGAACTCTTATAATGGAAATCAGACTGCTCTATTTCAATGCTACTGCCATCCACCAAGTGAACTAGGAGGCAGATTAAGCCAGATAGTTAAAATAGTTCTTGTCAGCATGAAAAAAAGTACTGGTATCTTCAGGCAAATTATAACCATAATTTTTTAAAAAGACAAGGGCTGCAAGAAAACAGTGCAATATGCAACACATGATGACTTTGTGCTGCTAATAACAAGCAAGAAATAGAAATTCATTGCCGTAGGTTTTTTAGTCATTCACAATTATTGAAAATTTAAAAATTACCCTAAAGATGGCATGTGATCTGATTCTATTGTATGTCTATGTCACAAGATGATGCTGCCACATACAATGCAAGAATAATTTTATCACACAAGTATAGTTATAGTAAATAAGTCCTCTCCACTTTGAGTCTTATTGGACACTAATCCCTGAAGGGTTTTGTATACAACACATGCTTATGTGCCCACATGTATTTTTCTGAGACAGGGAAGCTCCTCCAGGTTTGACTCTCCTGTTTAGCTAGATTGCCCTGGAACCTGGTGCTGAGCCCAGGACTACACAACACCCTCAGCAGCACCACAAATCCAGGGCCAGGCAGGAAGGCTTCTCCTCTCTGTGTGCTCTATAAAGTGAAACGCCAGTGAGATTACACACATCTCTGTGTGTGTTGCATGAGACGCTGTACTTCCACCCTGGACAAACAGCACTGAAGAGGAGGTGTAAGAAGTATTTTCCAGAAAATTCTGACTTTTTAAAATTCCAGGCATAACAAGAGTTTATAAAGAGAAAGACGATATATAGTTTTGATACAGTTTGAAACTCAGACAGGTTTTTCCAGTCATCTTCACTTCTTTTTATCTCACATTCATTTTCAAACAAATAACTTCAATTTCTTATTTTAAGATGAGCTTTTTAAGTCTAAGCATCAGAAGCTGGGTAAGATAAGGCCCACAGATTTCCAGAAGCTACACAGAGACCAATTAAATATCACAGCTTGTTGACTGCTGTAGAATCTGTTTTGGTTTATGCAGAGGTAGTGTTTATCAAATGCACAGTAACCTGTGCGTTTAAGTTGGCATGTTAGCCCTCCTGTGTTTGCAGCAGCTCTCACTGAGTCCTGCCCCCACAACTTAAGAGCCTGAGTGAGCATTTGTAACCTTGACCAGTCCCCTGAGTAAGCCAGGCTTTCCACCTCCCCTCCACATCCCTCCATGTTTCTCAACCTTCTGGCTGTCAAAAGAGGTGCCAATGACTGAAATAAATTTTTTGCCTACATTATGCATGCCAGCCCTACAGTTTATACCTTGGGTATTTAACCCCAATCTCTTGGATAAGCCAGAGAAGCCTGGGAAAATGCAAGGGAGGAGATTTTGGCAGCAACAGGAGGTAAGGCTCACGGGGAGTTAGTGGGAAGAAGTAGCTCAGTGGAAGACATCCCTCCACCAGCCTCCAAAGTCAAGCCTTGGTCTTTGAGCCAGGCTCAGGATTTGCACTTGCTGCAGCTTCCAAGCTCCCAGGAGACTGAACACCCACCTTTGGTACCCTTCTCTGCAGGTTGTCATTCTCTGTGTATAACATGTTCAAAAACATTTCCATCATTTATTTGCATACAGATTCCCTCTTCCCCTCTGGATTCCCAAATCCTGGCAAAGATGACAAAATCAAGTGCACTGAATAGCAGCAAGGGGACTGACTTTGGAGCCCTTACACTCTTCGCCACTCCAGTTCTCCATTAAAGAAGCACTCATATTTTCTGACATAGTCAAGAGCCTTGCGCAGGTTCAAGAGTTTTACGGAGTAGAGGTTTATGCTCCTGCATAGCTGCAACTCATAAACATTTGAAGTGTGGTACTGCAAACAGTATCTGCCTAATAAACCATGGAAGACGAGAGAGAAGAGCAAAGCTGAACAGTGAAATGAGCAATCATTTGCATTCCGTGAGTGCCTTCCCGTTTCACCAAATTGGCCTGCAAACTTCACAGCTTCCCTACAGCCATTTTCAGCATCTGTTTTCCTCATTTATACTCCACCTCTATGGGTTAAAAAAATAAGGATGAAAGGCTCAGTACAAGAAAAGGTAGGATGCAAATTTATTGCAATGGATGAAACTCTCTTTTTATAATGCTGGTGGGGGAGGGGAAAATCAACTTAAAACAAAGATCCAAGTCTTTCCAGCAAATGAAATCTCAAAAAGTAAACCATTATTACTGGGAAACTGTTCCTGAGATTTCTTAATTGTCTTATTCAATATGGATGCTTCCTTGAGGGGAAAAGTTTATTTCCCCAAGTAGACAAGTAGTGCATAGACCTGTATTTCTCCTTACAGTGAAATGCAGATTTGATGCCTCCTCCACCAGCCCTCGCTGCGATCATTGCCAGGAGAACTCCACTCTTGCAAACTGGCAGTGGTCAGAGGGTCTCTGCTGGGGGCTGGAGACTCATTCTGCTGCTGAACAAATTACTGCTTTTACCGTGGTTATTAATCATATTGATGATGTCCAAACAAATAGTTTTAAGGATAAGAACAATTGCAAGCACCTCTCAGATCTAACCATTCAGCTGATTTTGGTTTGTGTAATAAATGAACAGACCAGAACTATAGGACATGGAGGGTTAAGTGTGACTCATTGCAGAGAACATGCCCTTTTCAATAACACCCCTCTTCTGGTCAACTAAAAGGCCTTATATATTATACACAATCCACTTTTTAAACAAGGCAAACTCCCACACCACAAAGATACTAGAACAGTAAATATTGATTTTCTTGGCTGATGGTACACCTCATGCCATACAGGCCACTCAAGCATCTGCTTGTTACCAAAAGCTATTCCCTTTGTAAGGGAAGAAAGAAAAGTGGCATTATGTGCTATCAGCTGTGGATTGCAAATATTTAAAAGAAATAAATTTCTCAGAATGAAAGGTACCTTCTTTTGATTTAAAAAAAAAACAATTAACTATTTACTTTAGGTCTATACCCACTCCTAGCACCTGTACTTTTCAATTGTTGGCTTGCCAAGAACACTGCGGTTTTCTTCCTGGCTTTTCCCTTAAATAACTCTTTATTATGCACAAAATATCTATTAAAGATGAACAATATTTTACTAGAAAAAGGAGGTAGCTTGAAAATGCTGCAGAAAACTTCAACTATTCATGTAAGTTTGTATGTGTTCTGGTACATTAACAAAAGCTACACATACATATGCTGTGAAACAAAAAGCATTCACTAAATAAATAATTTACATAGTCTTAGTCTTCTGCTTTTTTGGTAGACTTAGAATTATGTTTTGCTAAAGTTGCATTTTACTACAACAGTTACAATAAAAGTATATTTGCAATTATATCAGAGTGGAGTTAGAGAGATCTTGTAGCATAAGATAATCTTTCTGGCTTTGTACAGAGAGTAAAACTTATCACTGCAAATTAAAAGACTGTATTTAGTGGTGGAAAAGGAGCTTCCAAACCTCTAAACAAATAGGAACAGCCAAATACAATGATTTCCCCTGTTACATATTAAAAAAAAAAAAAAAACAAAAAACTTTCATTAAAAGTTCCGAAACAAGGAGCCAGTAAATACAGAGGATTAGGAAAAAAAGACAAATTAAAGTCTCTAGTGTTTGGAAAGACAGAAACAGGCATTCGCCAAATGCATCTTACAAGAAAGTCCTACATACAAAGAACAAGGCCAGAGAACAATGTGTCATTACTTGGCCTCAACTATGGTATGGGGCTTCCTATGGGTCTCCTTTTCTGCTTTATTAATTGGATAAAAGAATCATAATTCAATTACTTAACGATTTATTACAAAATACTTTGCCCGCACAAGATTTTTCAGCATGTAAACGCCACGCTATTAGACTATCTACTATTACAGGCCCAGCATTTCAGATTTCATTAGTAAATAAAGCCAGGTTTATTTGTAATAAAGTTAAGCCCTTCCAACCACTGACCATGGAAACCAGATTTTGAAATAATTCAGATTTGTGTTTCTGTTCTTTCTAATTAAGGGTAATATCGGGAAGGACAGACAGTGGGTAGCATTGTTCAAGCACCATGGATTTAAGCAAGAAAATCTGATTATCAGCTCATGTCAGAAGCCAAGCGATAATGCAGCTTAGCATTCGTTTGGGCTTTTGCTTTAGCCAAAAGATAATTACTGTTCGTTAAGTCTTACGTAAGTGTATCTAATATCTATGGTTCTAAAAATTATGAATAGTAAAAGCACACAATAGGCAAAGAAGAGTTATTGTATCTATTATTTACTTGGGCTGTTCCATCATGATAATTGTATTAGGCAGGAAAGTTAAAATTCATGTCAAACTGTAATTTCTTAAAGGCCAAAAAGTTAAACATCAACTCTCATGCAAGTGACACCAGAAGTTACATTTTTTAATGAAGACACAAAAGCCGCATTAAAATGACCTCAGGCCCCTTGCTGCAGGATCTGCTCTTTGGGCTGACTGTCTGCAAGGTGCCCAAAACTCTCTGCTCACACTAAAGTCAGCCTGGCTAACTTTTAAGTGTTGGAGCCCCCTGACAAAATGCTAATATTTTATACACTTATGTAAATATAATAATATTTAATAAAGTAATAATTATTATTTAACAAATATTTATTTAAACTAATATTTAATATAATAAAAGCTTGTGCTTTCCTGGGTATCACATCACTGACATGATGTGTGAAACGAGCTCTGCATCCTGATAACTTCTCATTGTACCAGGCAGCAGATCTCATCTGAAGGAAGGAGCTGGACTGACACTCTCTCTCAACAGGTTGGAAGGGACTGGGGGGAAGGAAAAGCCCCCCTGAACAGGAAGGGCTGCAGCATGGTGGGTGCAGGCACTGCAGGGAGCAGGGTACCCTGGAGAGGGAGCTGGAAGTCCCACAGCAGGGGTCTATCTTTGACAGAAACCTCAGGATATAAAGCAGCAGAGTACATATTTAGATGACTAAATAAGGAGGCTCAGCTGCCTAAATTATGATATAAATCAAATTGTCTCTGGCAGACAATCCAGAGCAGGGACCTGACTTAGACACTTGAAATTGCAGCAGCTGCTCCCTTAAAACCACCCTCTGCTGAGCACCTCTTGGGCACGCGACCCTGGGTCCTCAATGGTGACCTTGTGAGGAAGCAGCAGCAAGGACCCACCTATCCCACCAGTCAATGACAGGCCAGCTACCAGTGCTGAGGTCTGTAGGAATGTGCTCTTTGAGACCTCAAATTGCCACTGAAAAATAGAAAAAATTCAGTAAAAAGCACTGTCTGCCAAACCCCAAGTACCAGCGACCTGAAGAGCCAGGAGGTAGGTCCCTTGGACTAAGTCATTACTGACCACCTGTATTTATGCCCAAACCCCTTCCTTAACTCAAATACAGCCTTTAAAGGACAGCCAATGACGATTGCAATTTCTGTGTAGTGCTTTATGGGAGCATCAAGACTTGATTGGGCCTGGTGTACACTAGAGGTGAGAAGTGAGGCAACGGCATGTGCAGGGCAAAGAAATTCCCTGATGAAAGCATTTGACACCCATATTAACACAGGAAAGTCATTAAAAACTAGGGTACGTGTATAAAACACAGATAGTCCAACTGTTAGATTTACTTCTTTTGACTTCTGGCACGGTCAGACCAGGGTGGAGACCCTATTGCAAAGAAAACTGCGGCCTTACACCCTCACCTGTGGGGGATTTGCACTGAACTCATGGAAAGCTGAAGGGACTGATTGCTGAGCAGAGACATCTTGCCCCATTTGCCTGCTAAAAGGTAGGAAAGATGAGACTGCAAGACAAACAAGAAGGATCCTGAAACTGGCTCTGCCCAGGGCCTGATTTAGTACATACAGTCACACCTGCTCGAAGTTACAATTCTGATCATGGTAATCATTACCCTTGAAATAATAAATAAATTTTCCTAATGGAAGAAAAGCACAAGCAAGCTGGAAGATTCCTGTACCTGTAAAGCATGCTGAGAACTCATCTGAACAAGGTGATCAACCAGAAATGAAAGAAAAAAGGCAGCTTATTTGGCCCACAGGCCTCCCTGTTAATTACATGTAATAGCAATTTGGAGACAAAGTAAATGGAGGAAAAGAAACACTAGTTTCCTTATAAAGTAAGTCACTTAAAAAATATGCCATTTTCATTAATATTAGAGTACTATGCAGGGAAAACAAAATTATCAGGCAATGAGAAACAGGTGTAGTCATGAAACACCACGTTATGTTTATTTTTTATGTGTAGATTTTATGGTTGACAGGGATAATTAGGATGACTTACAATGACTTTCACCATAAGGCAGGGCACATCTTTTTAAACCAAATAAAGATTATTTTTAAAGGTTCTATTAGCTTATTTTAATTTACACTTGGTAGCTAAATAATAATTAGCATGAGAAGGAAAACTGCAGTGACCAGGGAGATCACTGCTACTGGTAAAGATTAGCTCTTACACATGGAGGATTTCAAGCATTACCTGGAGGTAAATGGGAGTCTTCTCATTCAGGCACACAGTTCACAGTACTCTTTGGCCCTGAAGATCCTAACTTCATACAGCTCTGAAGAAGTGGCCCTCGCCTCATGTTCTCCAGCAAGGATGCTGTTGCCTCAGAGGTAATGGACAAAGCTAAGCCCAGCGTGGCACAGGCAGGGTGAGTATCACCCATGTGGCTGCACTGGCCTTCCTCATGGTCCTGGTAACAACATCCTGGAATCAGCACCCCACAGTGTGCGAACTTCAAAAATCACACTGGGCTTTTCAGTTTTAGTTTCCATTATCCTGATACCCAGAAACATTTTATGGTTCTAAAGCCCATCGCAAGACATAAATTTCTTCCAACCTAAAATTGTAACACATCTCATTACTTTCACTATTCTTCATATAATGTTATAGTACTGTTAAAAAGCTCACTGTCATTAATTATAAAATAGTTGCTCCAAAAATTGATTAAACATCTTTTTCCTTTCTCTTGCAAACACTCATGGCTATATGGTGCCTCATTGTTTTCCCTCATTGAATAAATGTCTTTAAAAAGCACAAATAAAGAGAATTAAATGCTGTGTCAAACTCCTGGTACCGCATGTTTAAACACCTGCTTCCCTTCATCAGTCCTTCATAACATTGTTAAACGATAATTATACACACTGATGAGTAACGAATCAAAATACTGTAATCTATCCTGAAAGGGGTTTTGCTAATAATACACATAGGCATTAATGGAATATTTAGACTGTTCTTGTTAGAGAAAACATACCTTTCTATTCCGAGAAAGAAAAACACTGCGAGCTTACTGCATTTTTCTCTCATCATACAAAACATGGGTTACTATTCCTCCAGGATTTTAAATACAAAAAGAGGGATTTGGGGCTATTCTTATGTCTTGGCTGGAATTATATATTGCAATTTGTTCCACAATTTTTGCTACAGTAACTGTGGTTACTGGGTTGGGGATACGAGGGTGATGCATTGCCCACAGGAGAGGGATGGTGCCACCTTTCCACTCATTGATTCATCTCATGGCCATGACTGCTCAGTCCAGGGATTCAGGACAAACAACATAGCTGCTCCAATAAAAACTGAAATAACTTTCATCTTCTACTCATCATTTCATTTTCTAACAGCTTTAAAAAAAAAAAAAAGTCACAGCAGTTCAATTTCTTCATATTTTATCCAAGCTTGACAAGTTGTATAGTTCTAGAGGAAAAAGCAGTCCCTTTCAAAATGGTAAATGAGAAATAGGCAAATATTTTACTGCTATTTGCCAGTATCCTCTGATTTCAAAGTTTTGGGGTTTATTCTGCAGTTCTTAATAAAAATAATGCAAAAAACAAACTCCAGACAGCTGTGATGAAAACATGTAAACTAATGTGCTGAAACCTTGCAGGCTGGCTGCCTTTCAGATCATAACCTAAATAATTCCCTTCAGAGCCCAGCCATGAATGGGAGTGTCTCAATGCCTTAAATTCACCTGGCAGATGAATTTAAGTTGCTTATACCTGGAGGGAAATTGCACAGTTTTACCACTGCATCTCTTTTTTCCCACCATCTATCCCCCTCACACCTTATCATATATAATAGCCTCACACAGTTCTAAACTGCAATTTCATCTTATTTTATCTTTAGAGGTGTGATTTTCCCTTGTCGTTTTCCACAAAAAATAAATAAACCATCACGGAGTTCATCACTCCAGAGTGGCTCCAGCGATGTGCCATTATCTCATTCAGCAGTATGTCTTAATCCATGCACCTTAAACCAATACAACTGTTTCACACTGTTCAGAGAGTAAACTTGACTGCTGGTTTTATGTTGCATTCACAGCAATTTAAGATGCTGAATAGGGTGTGCCAATGCACTTATGCATAGTTAGTCCTGCTGGTTATAGGAATCAGACAGCACTGACGGGATTTTCAAAACTTTCATTTAATCTAAAGCCAACACTAAGCATTTGCTTTAAATGCCATGCTATCTGAGCCTGCTGAAAACCTAGGAAGCAATTTTACAGTCTGGGTCCATAGGTTTTTAAGCAGGCAACCCTACAGGCCTAATTAAGTTTGTTACTTTCAGAGGTGTAAATGTGGAGCTACTCCTCAGAAGTCAGCAAAATTACAGCAGGTCCCACCTGAATTCTAGATACCTTCACCATGGACAAAACTGAACTGAACTGTCTCAGGGTTTGAACAACAAGGTCGTACTTTATAACCTTTTCAGCTGTTAGCAAAACAAAATTATAGAAGCAGAATAAATGTTGGTTTTTGTGTACAAACAAAATCAGAAGTTGTGGAAAGTTTTTGCATTTAACTGGATAATGAAAGGGATAAATACAGGATAAACATTGATACATTAAACATGGATACTAGAAGATCAACATTGACTTCTTCCTCGTATTTTTGGTTCTGCAATACCTATAGCAGTTTGGTTTTCATTTATTTTTTAATAATATAATTGCTGGTATATTTTACGTGGAAATGTTTCCCTACTTGCAATACTGATAAAAATCTTATAAAATAATGTCAAATTATATTTACTGTGTTATTATATAAACAATTTCTCATATAGCTTTTTGTGAGTGAAAGCTAAATTGTAAAATTTCTCAAGAAGCCAAATATTATAGACTTCCAATATAGTTTCTTCCTCCAACATAACACTCCAGTTTAAAGTAATATGCTTTACTTAACTAATAAATTATTCAAGGTGAAGGCTAGAGATTTTCTGGTTCATGTATATTAGCCCTTTCTTGAGCCTTTTCCGTGACACTGATATTATCTCATAACAAAAGAGAGGCGTCACAGAACAGCAACATATCTTAGTTCTGTTCCTACTGAAATTAATGTGGGTTATAAAGTAGTCAATATGCCAGAGTATTAATTACTGACAAATATCTAATTGTCCCAGTATAGCACTGCTATAAATCTTGAAAAAATACCATGCAACTTTACACTTGAAAATGACTTGGGGGTGGGGAATATGTTTTGGTGGTGTTCTCTTGTTTACTTATTTATTCAACTGAATCCCCATATTTCCATTTCTATTTCAGCAGCAGAAATTCCAGTGTTCCCATGGAGTTTTCAGAGAAGTGGAAGAATAATAGCAGCGGGAAAGAGCACACAACAAATTCTCACCTCTGTTACTTGCAGTCATCAGGAAAGCACAATTTTAGAAAAAGGTGACCAAAGAAAAGGTGATAATAGCCTCTATCCTGTGTAGCTATGCATTACAAATTGAGTGTAAATTACTTACTTTGCTCCCTTGTATAATACTAAGAATTATGTAGCAAAACATTGGTCAGTGCTACAGAGCTCTGCCCGCCTAGTAACAGGGGCTAGGAGACGTGGAAATAAATTATATTCTCTAACCATCACAAATGTAGAAGCAAATTGTTTCCTATACACAATCTTACAGCAGCTGTACAGTATGTGATAAAGCCGTCCTGAAGCTGTTCAAGTTGGTGCTTGAATCTGCTGGCAAACCCCCTTCTCTCGCTGGCAGACCTCTTGTCTCCACTAGAGGGTATTACCAGTATGTCTATACTGCCACAGGCACACCAGCACTGCCTCCACACTTCCCTTTCTAGGCTCAGAATTTACACCAAACCCAGCCGGTTTTGCCCATCATGGACCAGGCTTCTCCCGGCAGCTCTGCAGCTGGTCAGAGGGACATTCCCGAGCTCTGCATTACAGAGACGTGCACCACGAGCCTGCAAGCTCCTGCTCACCTTGGCCAGCAAGAAACTATTTATTTCTAGGTGCTTTAGAGAGTCAGGACTTCAACTATCAGGGCAGCCCTGCAGACCTTTACACACACGGGCTGCTGACCCCAGCAGCACATTGCACACCTCAGGCCTGTAAGACTATGGAAATTACTTTTGTTTTTGCTCTGAGAGAGAAGAAAACTTACAAGTCTTCCTTTAAGAGCCATTTATAACAGAGGAAAACACAACATGAAGCTGACACAAATGCTTGGATTATTTGTAATGCACAGGGGGAAAAATATATGGTGACAGAAAGGCAAGTAGGGAATCTTCCAAATGTTGGGCAAATAAAAGCCCCCTGGAACAGTGATTTGTGTTCATATAAGGCAAATGTTGACTAGGCAATTCCTTAAGCTAAATTTTACCAGACCCTCTCCTCTCCTCTCCTCTCCTCTCCTCTCCTCTCCTCTCCTCTCCTCTCCTCTCCTCTCCTCTCCTCTCCTCTCCTCTCCTCTCCTCTCCTCTCCTCTCCTCTCCTCTCCTCTCCTCTCCTCTCCTCTCCTCTCCTCTCCTCTCCTCTCCTCTCCTCTCCTCTCCTCTCCTCTCCTCTCCTCTCCTTCCCAGACAGACTGCCATGATTTTTATAACTACACAGCTTGACAAACAAACACAACCAAGATCTGCCATGTAAAACATCAGACAGAACACAAGGGTCAGTTCCTGCCCCAAAAACCTCACAGTGAAATTGGACATCAGAGGCAGGGAGAAAGGCCTGTGCCTGAGGTGAAGGAGCATCAAAGCCAAGAGGCCAGGAACAACTACTGTTCCAGCACTGTCACAAGAAACGTTAACAGCAGAGTCCACAAAGGTAGAGGAATAGCATCTTATGCGAGGCTTCATCAGCTCCACCAGCTTTACTTCCCAACTGCCTCTGCCCTCAAAACCTCAGGGCTGAAGGAATGCAGAAAATTAACATAGCTTGGGACTACTGTTGGGAAAAGAGGAAGAAAATGGAGTAACTGTAGCCCTAATCCTGCCTCTTTGTTCTACAGTGTTGGGACACTTCATTGGATCATTATCTGAGGCCAGACTGAGTCTTTTGGGTTACGTGCAATATTAAAAAGCTTAGATGCTGTCAACTGAGTGAGATGCATGTTACAGCTGAACAAAAGAAAGGAGAGAGATTGGGTCTCACTTTCCAGTTCACACAGACTTGAATAAATGAAAGCCAGCCAACAAGTTGGCTTTTATTATTAGCACCATTAAGAATCATATAATTATGCACAGTAAATTGATAATAATTACCTATATTATTTTGGCACCATTACTAAATATTGCTTCTAAGTGGAACAGCCTTAGACATCTCCAGCCATAGCAAAAGTTGCAATATTCATCCTCAGGGTAAAATACCACTTTCAAACCTAGAAACAATCTGGGTTCATCTACATTAAAGCAAATGCTTCCACTTCATGAGAAAAAATGTTTTTTAATGTAACAGTAAACTGGACTTACATCACTTGAAGTCACTTTACATTTTCCTAATTCACTAGAGTAAAAAGGACTTTATCTGCAATGAAAACAAGGTCTAGCAGCTCTTCTGATTCACAGTAATTCTCTATTGATAGAGGAGAAGGTGTGTAGAAAGAGACAGGAAGCACTTCTGCATAGATATAGCTCACATGGCCCCTGAGAGGGAATATGTGGAGATAAAAGGTGGAGTCTTCTCCACTTCACCTGCGGTGGAGGTGAAGTTCAGCTCAGCACAGACTAAATACCAAAAATCTGATTCTTCCCATCCTGGTAGAATTTAACACATTTCCCATCTTTTACTGTGGACCCCATAGGAAGGCTATTCTGGGGAACATGTTTGGACACAGATGTTTTATTCATGCCTGTGCAAGGCCAGCTGCCCGCTGACATTTTGTCACCGTGGCAGCGCCCCAAAGTGGCACAGCAGCAGCGGCCGCAGCACAGTTGGGTACCCACACAAGGCAGCCTGCGTTCAGTATACACCTGGGCTTAATACAGAGGGCAATGCACAATATTAAAGGGTGTATCTCTCTGTCTAAAACACTGGTGAATTTAAGAAAGTGCCACAGTTGACCATGGTGGATCATTCCCCTGAGGTGCAATTAAGCACTGATTCATAAAACTAAGGCCCAAAGCACTGTCAGTTCTCACACAATATGAGTATGTACATATCTAAGGTACAGCACTTTGTGTCCCGCAGGCAGACCCAGGCAGGCTAAATCTCTGCCGTGCCAGAGCAGCACAGGGAGAAAAACATGGGCAGAGTGTGTGGCCTGAGTTCGAAGAGTGTGGTGGTCACCACTGAAGGCTTACTCCTTTCACCATTCATTGTAAATAGGAAGGAAATTAGGACAATTAGAACAGTTAAAATGTAAATGACAGAAATAGCTGAAAACCTTTTTTTTCCCCCCAGTTCCTACTTGTTTAAACAAAGCCCTAACAAGCTACAATCAGAGGGGCCTGCAATGGATCCATGGCAACAGCAAGCCTTGGCCTATGGCTACCATCTTCCCCAGCACACTGCCATTAATTTACCAGATATACATGTACACATTGCAGGAAAAATCACCAGGCTCAAGCTTCATTCACTGAAAAAGGAGATCATTAGCAAATGAAAGAAAAAATATAACAGGTCAGCAATTTCCTTGATGAACTCATCTATTTATTTTTATTTGAAAGAGAAAGATGAAATTATTCTTGTAATTTTTGGTCTTTGTAACTCTAGTGAAGAGAAAATTGCACCTATAAAGCTGATTTTGATTCTTACACAGCAGATGAATAATAAAATCAATGCTTCAACATCTATGTATTCCTAAAATATTCTTCACAGAGCATCTGAATAGCACATTAAATGCAGAAGGTGATAGTACTAGAAATACTACTAGAGATTATGCCAAACGAGGTTTTATTTGTTGTTGTTTTGTGTTGCTTTATAATCCTTGTGTGTGGAAAAGGGGTTATTTAATCAGTCAGAAGATCAAGAGCTATCCAACAGCATAAGAACACTTGTTCCAAACCTGATCAGAACATAAATTCCTAAAAACCACCTGAGAAATGAAGTACACACAAAAAATAAGCAAAGCCACCTCCCACAGATATGATGGGAATTCTGGATATGCTGTATGCTACTGATGTAGAAATAGTGCTTATTAAATAATAAGATAAAAAGCAGTTAACTTTGTGGGTGGAAAAAGGGAGACTGTGTGTGAGACTGTAAGTAGAGCACAGCAGTAAACGTCTCCAACCGGTGACACTCCATTCACATGGGCTGTGTAACAAGGGACAGCCTCCAATGTGTTTAATAAGTAGTGTGGTTTACTTTTATTCTGGTTTTGCAGGCTCAGCACACTGCTTCTAGAAGAGATTTATAAAGCAGATTTCAAAGATATAACTGATCTAAGGAGGCTCTCAGGTGTGCACAACAGAAATTTTAGCTGACGTTTTTAGTCTTACCTCATGTGAGTTTGAAGTATGGCAGGGTGATCTGAGAGACAAAGCATGAGATGGCTCCATCATATATTGACTGATATTCTTGACCCACTCAAAATAATAAATAAATAAATAAATAAATAAAATCAGATACTTGTGACTTAACTCGCTGTTATTCTCATAGTAGATTGAAGCCCTATGTCAGTATTAATTGCTCACCTTTCCTTTTCCAGGCCGAACCCAGGAACCCATCATACATGTGTTCTAAAGCCATGCGCAAAACACTTGCCTTGAGGTACCACCATGCTCTTCCATATCGCGTCTTGAAGCCATTCCAAGCTGTCTTCGCCCAGTGAGCAATGCCAGCATGTGCCTGCATTTTGGCACTTTTATTAAAGTTCTATCATGCAAAGTGCTAAGCAGACAGAGAGGGAGTTGATGAAATCTGTGATGCTGGTAGAAATTATTCCGAAAAATCCCACAGCACATGTTTGACTTCCAGCATACGATATACACCCTTGTGAATCACTCTGACAATCAGCACCGCTAATTACTGCTGCTAGAGATCAAACAACACATGTAACACACTCAGCTGTGGTGTTGATGTATGACTCTGATCCTGACTGGGGTTACTACCAAACTACCAACAATAACTGGAAGCAGATAATGCCCTCTGATGGAGCACTGTCACTTACATACTTTCACTAAGCAATAAATACAATTTACCATCTTTCATCACAGAAATTTTCTCGTCTTACTGTTGTTATTTGTTTGACAGGAATATTATAAAGATCAACTACATTTTAGCTGTACCGTGTTTCTTTTTCTTTTAAATTATCTGCAATGTCTGACAAACAGCAGTCTGCACAGATACACTGGGGATTCTTTTTCACACTATTTATAATCAGGGCAAATTTATTCTTTTAAGGTTTAGTTACTAACAAGGTGTAATTTCCTTATAACCGTAAAGAGCTGTTGTGGTTGGGGTGTCCAGCAGGACCATGTTCATCACCATTAGTGCTCAATCTGTTTGTGAAGTTCCTTAAAGGTCTAATAAGGCAGAACAGGAAGGCTGCTGATGGAAATCAATACAAAAATGAGTTCTCAGAAGAGCTATAGCTCCAGCTTTAATGCTTGTAGGATCTCCAGACCTTCATGTTACCATGGCAGAAGCAACAGCAAACAAAGATGAGCCAACACTTTATAAAACAGAATATGAAATATAGCCCAGCTATTATGGATATATAACTTCAAATAGCCAAATCTTTTTTTGGCAGGCAGTCCTTATAAAGCAAAGCAAGAGATATTATTCAATGTTATTTTTCTCTAAATATCTAGGAAAAGACACTACACATGCATGTACATACACGTTTACATTTGGATAATCGAGCATAATCAGGATTACTGAACCCTTCTAGGTCAAAACATAATATTTTAAAACATTTCACTATAGCCAACCTCTAGGAATTTCTTCATCCATCAAAACACAACCACAACAGGAGTGGGAGATGGCAACCATGCTAATGTTTGACGTAGCATGCAACAGTTATAGAGACCACAAGTAAAAACACACTGCTCTGGGAGGGACTAAAAAATGCTGTCAGCCAGAAAGCAATTTGGTCAGGGCAGGATCTCATCTCTGTCCTGGGATAAGTTCAAGTGAAATTTGAACTACAGCAAAAGTCAGGGCCCAGTTTTACCTTTGATTCAAAGAAGGTGTTTCCCAAAGCATATTTTCTGAAGGTCTCAGGTGACAACCAATATTCAGAGCAGAACTGTATTTCCATGCCCAGAACTCCAATAAAGCAGATCACTTCCTAGAAAAATTCCACACGACATCAGCTATCAGAGCAGAGTGTACAGCTGTACAGATGTATTCTTCCAATGCTGCTTTAGAAGTTCGTGGGAGCAGATCATCCTCATGGGGTGAGAGGACACATAGCAGCTGAGGATCTGTGGTTGAAACCATTAAAGACCTGCTCATTCCCACTGATACTTAACAGCACATGAATATATACATGCCTGTGAAACAGTATTATCTAGTCAAAGTTTAGGTAGTATAAAACATCACTGCTTTCAATTTGAGTGCTCACCTGTCTTGAACCTTAATTGCTTGCAAAACTCTGTGGAAACATTAGTTTGCACCCATCCTCTCACAATGAGAAATATGCTTTCTTATGAGAATGTCTATATGTCTCTGTATGTGCCAGCTACGGATACTAATCCTGCATAATCATAATCATTAAGGTTGGAAAAGACCTCTAGGATCATCAAGCTTAACCATTAACTTCCTCATGACAATAGAAAGGTATCTAGGAATGATCTTTGTCACCTTGATTAGCATAAAATGGTTTTAATAACATGAGCAGTCCTCCCAAGTCTACTAATCACAAACTGAGGATAAACTAGCAGTTACAGGTTGACTGTCTTTGTCAAATATCTTTAGCACTCCACCTAAAGAAAAAGCATCTATAATATGGGAATGGTTGGGGGCTATTGCACAGTTTTGACCTCATCATGTTTCAGTTTGACCTCATCATGTTTCAATCACACAGGTATGATTTCTTTGTAGATTAAAAAAGTATTGTAATCAACAAGGGAAAAAACATACTTGAAAGTAACAAGTATCTCAGATATTCATTACTAGCCATTAACCTGATTTTCTAATGAATACGACATTAGGCATTCATTAACAACCATTTGTGTTTATGTGGAACAGTGGCTGTATAATGAAGGTTGATAAATGAATAGAAATGAAACGAGGGAATTTTGGACACTTGTAAAGCAATTAACTTGTTTGGCATTAATTACATATTGAAAAGCTAAATCAAGTACATTTGGAAAGCCACTAGGACAGAGGCACAGACCAAGGGTAGATATAAAGACTAGATATAAAAGAAAAGCTTTATTTCTTTTAAATAAAGAAATACAGCCAGAAGTATGGTATTAATGACAAACAAAGTCCATTTCTAGCAAAAGAAATCAGATCGCAGCCTGCATGTTAATAACAATAAAAAACCCCCATGAAAAGTAAAACAATGAAGCCAATAAAATAACCCCTCACAGTTGACAATGAAGTGCAAACAGGTGGTGTACTAGAGGGTTAATGTTTTTGTTTCTTAAAGAAAGAGCCATACAAGTGCACACACACTTGAATGTATGCTAATAAATGAAACCACCTCACAAATTAGATGCTAGAAATGAGGGAATATGGAAGCTCATTTTACAGTTACCAGGACACATTCCCTCTAATGAGCTGGTAACCTGATCTTCCCAGGCAGTTTTGATAGCATCATTTCTGCAGTGTGGCCCCAACCCCAAAAACAGATGCTTTCCAGACCCTTTGCCTGCACAGACACTTATTAACTACAAGGAAGGCCACAGCCTCAGCAAACACTGTCCACACATTTCTTTTGCAGTATCAAAGATCAGGGGCAAAAGGAGGAAAGAGAAGACTTCAGGGCAAAAAATGGGGAAATTTTTGCTTAGCTGGGATTTGCTAAAGTGAATCTCCCTTAGCAAAGGAGAAGGGATCTCCTATGGCTTATTGTATTCCTTTCCCCAGTCTTTCCACAGCCCACCCCACAGCTCTCAATGAAGCAGTGCCATTTCACCTCCCATGGCAACAACCCAGGACAATCCACAAGTGCAGGAGCTGCTGCCCTGCTTCCGGCTGACCTGAAAGCTCACAGGGAGCTCCTGTCCCACTGAGAAAGGACTACCAGCAGAGCAGGACCTCAGCTGACAGAGAGTCTGTATTGTTTGACCCAGGAAACTGCAAACTGAGAACCCCTTGTGCTATGGCAGCAGGTAGAAGCTGATGAGAGCTACCCCTCTTGTCAGGACATCAATTCCCCTGTCAGAGAGCTGGGCCTTCTTCCCTGTCCAAGCCAGTGACCTAAGAGCTGCCAACTCCCAACCCATGCCACCAAGAAGAGGAAAGGTCTTCTCTCTGCCTGTTGCTACTAGAGCAAAGCTAAAATTTTAAGCTTGTCTCCGTCAAAGACTCATGCAGACACTCACACATCCTGAATTAGACCAAGAGACCCATCGGTAGTGTTTCCTGTTCCAAAAGGATTCTGCAATCATTAAGTACGTAACACAGTTACGTTTCCAAGAGTTATTAACAGTCTTTCTCTCCAGTCAAATGTCTGCCGTGGTTCCACTTACAAAATGCCAATCGGATCACACTTACAAAAGCATACAGAAGATTACTTATAGCGGTGTATTTCTCCAACTAAAAGAGCTTTACATGCTTTACCTGGTAGCCGCTATCTAAATTCAGTCAGTGGTCTGGATTTATAAGCTATACCATAAAAACTGCTTATTCTCTCCTGTGTTGCAAGCACATTCCCATAACAGAAGAACTAAATAAATCTTATCTTGCTCGGGGTCACAGTCAAGCCTTGGTGGATACATGTTTGATATTGCATGGTTCATGTCAAAGACATGATCTACCACCGATACATCACCAGCTCTATAGGGAGAACATAATTTTATTTACCTTGGACCATGCTGCACATCAATGAATAGGAGTAGCCTCATTGAAAATGAGTTTTAAACTTGCTCAGTGTGCTTTTCTTCCACTGCTGTGGTGCTTTGGTGCTAGCTGGGAACTCCGGTGAATTTTCAGAAAGAGCCAGGACCACTATAGGAAACCACAAATCCTTAACTAACATATGCTAACTTTTCTCCCCTGAACAAAAGCTGCATCTCTGCTGTCCCCTCAGCAGAAAACACCAATCAAAGGCAACTCTTTTCAGGAACAAATGTTAGCCAGGAACTTCAGTTGTGTTTAATTAAGTTCTTCCGAAAGAAACTGCATGCTGTGGCACTGAAAAGGTTATCAGAGGTCAGCTGCCTGCCATGACTTTGTGACCCCCAAAAGGCAAAATAAAAGATAGTGGTATCCCTGCTGGTAAGATTGGCTTCCGCATTTGTTTCCCTCCCTTTCTGCTTTAATTTAATAGCAATCAGCACAATATGGCTGCTTTTCTTCCAACAATGGGATGGGCAGAAGTTAGATTTACAGCACCGCAAGGGGGAAAGCGGGAGAGAGGGGAAGCACCCTATGGCTCTTGATCTACAATAGGAACATCACTTTGATACCCATAAATAACTTGCAAACCTACTTAAGATTCATTACTGTCAAAAGCTGACAGATGTGCACTTTTTTGAAATTTAGTATTACCGTGTGGAGTCTCTCAAAGACACCCCTGTTTAAGTCAAACAACTGACTTTTAAAATGGGAGATAATTCAGATCCATGTTGAATATACAATGTATTTGCAATACTTCTCTGAGTCACTATTTATAGAAGAGCTATCAACATAGAAGTAAAAATCCACATTTAAACCACTGACACAGTAAGTGAAACTACTGAGGAGGTTGACACAACACTGTCAGCAACCTCCTCCCGGTGACTTTGGTCACAGCAAGTGTGTCCTACAGTCTTTGTGATTATCGAAGTGTGCAGAAGAGACAGAATCCCTTCTGGATTTCTCCTGAAGGTTCCAAGGGAAAAGTCAGTATAATTCCAAAGATTTCAGAACATCAATTATTACACTGCTACCCTGATCATAACTTTAAAGCATTCCATCAATATAAGTGAAATTGCCTCTGAAATTTTGTTATGAGGATAAGGTAAAATGGAGTTTTTCAGCCTTCAAATTTTGTTTATCATTTCAAAGTGCAAGAACTTTAGACATTAGAATCCGTTTCTGTTACTGGCTGAGAAGATGCAAGTTGAGCAAGTTGAGTTGGTTTTTATTTTTTTTAACTATTTCCAATCTCTTCAGTTGCTGTCCCTCATGACTATTTCTCTGTCTCACTGCTGCCCAGCAAACTCCATTCTTTGAATATTTCCATCACAGGAAACTTTTCAGGAGCTTCCTTCAGGTGCAGCATGGGATGGCACCAGTAGCCATGCGGATAGATGCCTCCATCACGTCACACCAAAGCCTGACCTTATCCAAGTCCATGTCAAAACTCACACAGACTTCAGTGGAGACAGGACTGACCACAACTCTTTGCTCAAAATCAAGCTCTGCCTCTCTCCTTCTCCATTACGCCTAGTCTGCTTTCTGAAATATGATCAACTCAACGCTGCTCCTAAAGCCAAGGCAGAGTTGTAAAGGCTTGAAGCAGGGGCAGTCTCAGCCCAGAGAGGGAGCCTGAGACCACAGTCACCACAAACACCCAAGCTGCTAACCCCTGTTTGTTCTTAGCAATTGAACCACTCACCAAAATAAAGAGAGATGATTCAACCCCCTTGTTGGGTCACATTCATTTTGGGTTGAAGAGAGGTCAAGTGACAGGAATTGGCTATAAAACTGCAAAATCTCCCACTGAAATCAGTACGGTTCAAATTACATTAGGAATACAATGTATTTGTACTGTGAATATTACCTTCATTTGTAACCTCAAGAAATACAGCAAATAACTTCTACAGATTATAAATGTATAAGGTGTCGAATCTCAGGTCATTACCATGCTAAGCAGCACAGAGCAGAAAGTTAGATATGTTATAGCAGGACCCTGGATTTTTTCTCAGTAAATCCCCTTAGCAGCAAAGTATTAGTGGTTTTGTTTGCCAGGTGAATTGCTCTCTAGAAAATGCAGTTGGTCTTCCAAGAAGGATTATCTCTGTACTGCCCTGATGTGCAAAATTATTATTGATAACGGCATGAATTCCAGCTGCAAGATGAGCTTTGCTGTTCAGAAACATATATTTTAAAGTCAATCAAAATTAGAAAACCAGATCCAAGATTAAAGTTATCAGAGATAAAAAGACACAAGCTACTGTTAGTTTTCTGTAGCAGGAATCAGTCCTGTTCTTCCCTCTGCTTGAATTTTCTTCTCTATTGAAACACTGTAGCCATGAGGCTTTAATCAATACACAAAGCAATCAGTTTCTAAAGTAAAACAATCTTAGCTCAGATAAACATAATGGAAATCATACAGGCAGTTATTTGTGTCTAAATGCCAAGCTTCTGGTTTCACTTTCAGACAAATCCAAATGACAAGGATACAATATTTGTTTTCCCTAGTAACACAAACTGGGATGCCACAGCATGTACTTTAACTGAGTACAGTCTCCTGTGTTTGTCCTCAGCTTGTTCCACATAATTCAGTCAAATACATAGACAAGTGCCACATCTGGATCTGTTACCTAGGCAGCACATAAACTTCATCTGAAACCTCACAGCAAAACACAGTTTGAAATTTCGACTGGCGTGGCGAGTGCCTCACTTACCAAACTCACAAGGAGAAAAAAAAAAAAAATACAAGTGGACAGCAGCATCTCACTTAACATGAAGTTGCACTGGGGATTTTCAACTTAAATACTTGAATCTTCTAGCTCTTTCATAAACAATGGAATATTGAAGGGAGCACTGTAACCCACCAGTGTGATCACAGACTCCTGGCTCTACTCAGAGAACAAGGTAAAACCATCCCCACAACAGCAATTATATTAGATTAACAGCAGAAATTTTGGTTCTACGTAGTGTATCAGGTGTTTTTAATAAAAAGCACATTTTTTTAAAAAATAAGCAAGCAAGTACAGCTCATCAGTCAGAAAAAACCCTAAGAAAACCTGATCAGTCCTTCATATTTCTGTATAGTTCAGTAGAAGTTAGGAAAACACTTTTCATGTTTTTATGGTACTGAATTTAAGGCTACTTTAAAGAGGTTTACAAACATCTTGGCCTTCAAAAGACTTAGAAACAGTAAGTGAGTGCCATCTTCCAGCTCACACTTACTCTGTTTTAAATAGAGTTCTTTAGTATTACTTGCTTCAAAATATTTTTCTGAAACAAGTGACCAAGCTGCCATATTGAGCCACTGGTCAGTTTAGGATTTTTCTTGTCCCTCTGAAAATAACACATCTTTACTCTTCCCTGTAATAGGAAGTCATTTATACTTCAGATATGAAGCAGATAACTTGGTCTAATTTCTGTGAGAAAGCAAAACATGTGTTTGCTGGTGCTTCAAAGGATTGCATAAGTGTATCTTAACCTTCTGTGCTGTGGCTCAAGACATGATGCCCAAAATCTTCAGAGAGAGGCAGTACAGTGGGGTGGGGGGGAAGCTTACCTCATTATTATCCACTTAATGCCAGTGTAAGCCAAGTGGTTTTTCACAGGTGTTTTCAGGTATGAGCTCATCATGTAAATAATAAACTAAAGGAGGAACGTACACTCCTGAGACCTGATGAAAACCCATAAATGTGATTACAGGCATAAAGGCTGGCTGTTCAAAGGATAAATAACAGTAAGACTTGAACTAACACTTTGTAGAAGATTAGATCAAACCAGTCTATGAAAGTTCAAGATACCATTACTGTTTGTGGTTCATAAAGAAATAGGAACACGTGGAAAACAGACTGTGTACTAGCATTAGTCAGAGATGCTGGCAGTAAATCTTGATTTCTAAAACCTCTCGGGCCTGTACACTATCTTTCCAAGGAGAGTAAAACAATCAAATCTCATTGCTGAGATTATCTAGGATAAACTCAGTAATGCCTGGAGCAGAATTCAAGAGAGAATGGGAGAAAGGGAGGGTTATGTTTTATTAATAATGCAGCTTACATCACCTCAGATCATTTTGCCAAGCGGAAATTTAACTGTGTAAGAAAGAGATGCAATTGCAGACCTATTAGCTTTGAGTCTGAATCTGCAAATGATATGTGCAACCCCACCAGTACCAAGAATGGTCCCAATGTCTAACCAAATAAATCCAGGTTTAAATGCATGCACAGAATCTGGGCATATGCAATGGGAATAATCTGGGAACCCTGGCAATCACAGCTATCTCTACTGCAGAAAAATATATTGGTGAGGGCACCAGAATTATATTGGTATATCCTCAGAGACCAGGCTTCCTTTCACACCTCAGCCACACCATCCCTTTCCTGTTTTCATGCCAAAGCCTTCCCTGAAGAGCCAAAGTCAAATCCAGAACCCTCCCTAAGGGCATGGGTGAGACAGACCAGTACCACAGAAGTCCCAAATGCCAGTGCCACCTGTGGAAAGAGGAGGCAGAGGAACCAGTGTCCCTTTTGAAGAGCTGGCAGGTTTGCATAGCCACCATCTTCCAGGTAAACTGCGTGTGAGGGAGAGACCAGGTCCTCAAACATCCAAATTCCTAGACTCCATTAGTCACCATAACTATGCAAGTCCAGAAGCGATGTCACACCTGCCAGCTACATTGTTTGCCACCCACAACAACTGTGTTCACAAACCAGCACCCAGCACCTTTTTTTCTGCCAAGTTTTACCTGATTGACAATCTGTTTTTTCAAATTTTCTTGCTTTAGCATGTTTGACTTTGAAAGCCCTGCCTCAGCAGAACTCCTATCCATCCACCAAGGGCAGGGCAGAGAAAACTAAACACGTTCATTACCTACTACAGCATTTAAAATTCAAATACACAGGAGCAATATATTTCAGAATAAATCCTTTGAAAAGGTAGATAAATAGTACCAAAAAAAGTGTTTCAATATGTCATGAAAAGAAAATTATAAGAGTCCACAAAGTATTTATTCCTTGTAATTGCTGTACAGTAATAGTTCACATTCAGCTCCTAATAAACAAATATGCAACTTTCTGAAGGTTAAGCTTTGGAACATATATTTTGAAGTCCTGGGATATGAGATCATTGCTAACTGCAGAAGAAGAAATAATGACTGATTTAAATCAGCACATTTCTACCAACCTCAGCAGGGCCATGCTTCTGTGAGAATCTGGTATTCAGATTTGAATATTAACAAATATTCAAATATTTGGCTTCAGTTTGAATATTAACACAAGTGAATCCTGGGCAGAGACCAGCCCCTGGGCTGCTTCAAAAATGCCATGTAATTTGATGGCTGGGGTCTACCCCGTGGGCTTCAAATCGCTTCTCCATCGAAGTGGAGCTCGAACTGCCACTGCCTCAGCTCACTGCCTGAGAAAATCTCTTCTCCCTAATGGAAGGAAGGTAAATTTTGTATCCTTTTTACTTCCTGTAGCCAAGATGTAATCATGTTCAAATATGATATTAAATAATATGAAGTTAAAGTATTCTCTACTAGGACAAATCTTATAAATAACATACATTCTTTTCCAACATATTCATATTACAATATTCATTCAAACTAGGGGTCTCTTTTGTCAATGTTCTTCAATCAAAAACAACTGAAATTATGAATTTCTATGCTTACATAAAACAAAAATTTACAAAGTTTGTTCAGCATGACATCCAGAACAAAACAGAACACAAGCACCAACTGAGCAAGATAGCATGGAAACCATAAGTGTCTATTTAAACCGATTTTTCTACACCTGTGATGGTAATCACAGGCCATTGCAGGTGGAGTTTTCCGAAATGCTCTATGCTGGTCCAGTTTTCAGTAGGCCAGCACAGACTGCTCTGTAAGACACAGTCAGAGGTTATTGAAGATTATGGAAGGCATTGCCATCACTGGCTGATCCTTTCTCCTGACCATAAGAGAAGCAAGAACTGAGCAGGCGAGTGCGGCGAGACCAGGTCACATATCTGCAACTTCACTTCTTGGTTTCTAAAATAAACCCTTGTCTTTCTACGTGGAAGTAAAACGGTTGTTTCTTATGAAAAAAAAAGTTATAAATTGCAGCTGAAAAAATCTGGTTTTGATCAGTCCATGGTTAATGAGAAGATGCTTCCCTTACTCCTTACCACTCCCTCCCCATCCGTTTTAGCAAGATGGTTTGGGATCAATATAACACAAGTTTTGAGGATTCTTATCCTCTCACCCTAGACATAAACAACTGCAAAAATATTGAATTTTCTTTTATCAAAATATTTTTAGCTGCTTTTCTCTCACAAGGAGAAGCCTTTTGAACCTGTGGCCTGATAACCTGAACCTCCCTGATAACCTGTGGCCACTTTCCTCAGCTTTTCTCAGAGTGACTATAGGGGGAGGGACACCAGGAACATTCCAAGAGGACTCTATCCCAAAACAGAGGTGCAAGAACTGTGCACCCTGTGTGGACACTCTGAAATGGTTGCTCTCCCAGGCAGGACTGCAGACCACCTATGACAACAAGGAGTCTCATCCAAGAAACATTTCACACTGAAACCTAGAGCCACAAGGCTTAGCAAGTCCCAGGTGAAATCTGTGCTAAAAAACAAGAGAGCCTAAAGCTCAAATAAGCTTGGAGCTACAATATACCTTGTGGTGCAAGCAACAGCTGAGTATAAATCACATCCAGATTCTTAACCCTGTAGCCAACTGATTACAACAGAGACACAGTTTACAATGGCTGGACTCCATGATCTAAAAGGCCTTTTCAAACCTACATGAACCAATGTTTCTGTGGCTATTCTGATTACTGGCACCCACTCTTCCTGGGTTGTTTTCAGCTATTTTTTTAATGAACTTCTGAATTTCATCTCAATAAATGATGAAAAATTTGTTGGTTTTGATAGCATCAGGTGTTCATTACTCCTTTTTGCTTTCCATTTCCAAACAGCTTTATACAAGAGCCATTCCTGGGCAGTATTTATGCAGCTTTTATTCACCGCCTGAAAGTGGAAAGGATGCTCTGGGCTTCTGGTTTTGCTCATAATTTCACATTTGGTGAAGTTTGTTGAAATCCCTTTAAAACCTCTAAGCCTATCTGCAAGTCAAAAAGGTACAGCTTCAGAAGGCAAAAGAAATAAATCTCTTTGAAATGCTAATGGAGTGGAACATTTTCTGCCATTTCAAGAAATAATCTATCCTTTTGGAAAATTTGTAAAGGGGTTTGCTCTAATGAAGATATTTTAATTTATGACATGCAATTATAGTTCAGTGAAAACAATGTTGCCCTGTCACAACCTTGCTCCTTGTGTTGTGAAAATAGAAATGCCATTATGAGAGAGAAACTGCTGCTTTTAGGAATTCACAATGTTTCACCAATCTTGTCAAATATGAACAAAGCCCTGAGCTCTGTGTAGATGGCTAAAAGGTATAGTTTTCTTTTACAGTGACACTTCAGTTACTTTGCTTTAAGCATTTTTAAAGAGGGGGAGAAAGCGTCTAGCATGTGTCTGTCAAAAGCCTTGAGCAACTGGAATGAAATACAAACAGACTGTACAGCACTTGGTATTGTACCAGCCACCACACGCGTGATGAAAAGCCTACCTAGCACCAGGTTAGGTCTGGTGATGGAGAAAAGATGCTGTGCCCAAATATTGCTCGTTGCACTAAGATATGGATCTGGGAACATGAGAAAAAAAAAAAAAGAAACGTTCAAAAGCAAAATAAAACAATGCTGCTAAAATAGGCCTGATTATGTGGGTCACTAAGTACTGTGTATTTCCCCTGTAGCATTTCATAGTCGTTACTGTTGCCAGGGGAAGCTTGATCCTCTCATTATGTATGTTTGTCTTTCACATCAGAGCTCTTCTCTTTCTTTCCCTGCCCCGGCACTGTAACAGAAATAAAAATAAGGAATGAACCCCCATTATTACCCAAATACCTACAAAGCAGAGGGAGTGACCCTGGCAGGTCGGCGGGTCAGCCCCCTCATCATTGATGCACTTGCTCCAGCAGACCCCTGTCTTTTGTCACAGGGTCAAAGCCAAGACCTCTGCTGAGTGTCCTCAGTGAAGAATTAACAAGTGTGACAATTTGCAGTCCCTCCTCCCCCAGCCCTCGGTCCTGCCTGTGTGAATGCTGTAAATAGAGACATCTGGATGGAGGCCTTTCACTGCAGTAATTGAAAATGAACATGGATCAAGTTCTGGCCTGTTGTATTCATAAATCTTCAGGCTTAATTACATTAAAGGGAAATCTAGGGCCTGGCTCTATGGAAACGGCAGATCCTATCGGGCTCTCAGATCGTGAATCTTTAAGATAAGTGTTTTTCCTCTCTTCAGGACAGTCAGATGAGAAATTTTGATTGGGTCCTTCCAGCATCAGAAACTCGTCAAAGATCTATAATTGTTCTTTGTGTTTTACTTTACCATCATACGTGACGCGTTTCCACCAGCAGGGAGCTGGAGGACTTGGACATGTGAGGTGTCAGGCTGCCGTCATGCCTGGTATTCCGGCAGTTGGTCTTAGAGGGCCACAGACACCCTCCATGTGGAAATTTAGGAGAGGGAAAACGTATAGCTAGCTCAGTATCACAGATCTCACTCGCACAGAGCCCTTGGTCCTGTTTCCCTGTGAAGAGCTGAAGCACAATAAGCAGAGTCTGCAGTTATGCTTGCTTGGAAACCCTCAACACGTCTGTCTTTTGAAAATTTAGCTGTACTTGAAGGAACAAACTGATATTCTGAAAAACCAAAAAGCAAATAAATCAGTGGCGCAAAATGTTTGAAAGAAGCTGCTAGTTGTCAGCAGGTTGTTTCACACAAACATTGATGCTTTCAGCAGCATTTCTGTCCCTGAAATGAGCTCCCATCAGTTACAAACCTCCCAGCATGTTTGTACATGATGCAGGTTTTCAATGCAGCAGAAACTTTGATTAAAAAAACACCCAAAATGGAATAAAGACACATAAGAGGCGAGATATTTTTATGTGAAGGAAGGGTTTTCCAAAACGCTACCCAGAAAAAGTGCTGCTACAGACAGACCTCTTTAATTAAATTCTGCAGGAACTAATTCGATAGCATAGAAGTTGACTGCTGTCTCCACAGCCACCAGACAATGCCACTGATCAACAATACGGCCACGTAAAACTGACCCCTCCTGCTCATTGCAATACCAGGGGGATAATATGGTACATCAAACAAAGAAATTTTACGTCTTGGCCTTCATAAGCACTGTGAACGGTGCTGTGTGGTTTACCTGTGAGTATTTTGGAGAAAAAGAAATTACCATCCACCAGAAAAAAAGAATCCAACCAGCTCAAAACCAGCATGAATGCTGAAGATGTTTTTATGAAAACAAAGGACAAAAAAAACCAAAACCACAAAACCAATTGACTTCCCAATTGCAACTTTGCTTCCATTAAATTTCAGCCTGAATGAATTTCGATATCACAATTAGAAGTTTTCTGTTAATAATAGTAGGGTGAGTTCCATGCAGAAACCCAAATTCAGTTTTCTGTGCCCATGGCTGCAGCTTCCCTCTAACCACAGGGGTTTCTCCACTCCACTCCTTGCAGATCAGGAGAACTTTGCAGCAATAAGTGCCAGCAGATAGCAAGCAGGTCCTCCAAAACAACAGCTAGTCCTGCCTCTCAGCTTAGGGGCATATTGCAAAAAGTAAAATTCCTGAAATATATCTCCTGAACTGGCAACAAGAGTAACCCATCCTCTTTAACAAATCTTGACTTTCTTCCAGGACTTGTACAAACTGCTGTGGCAGAAAACTATCAATAATGTTTGCTCTGCAGGAGAAGAGTGCGGTTAGTCACAGCCTTTTAAGAACCAGTGCTCCAGTAACAAGTGGTTTTGCTGTCAGCATTTGCCATCGTATTGACAGAAAGGGCAGGGTAATGACTCAAGGATTATTTATGTGAAACCCGGAGCCAGCAGCACTGTAAGTCAAGGAAAGAGGGAAAGCTCACAGAGCCTGAATGAGAAGAGACACACTTTCTGCTAGCAGTCCCAGGGGCTGTGCTGGGGATCCAAAACAACAGGCTTCCACCTGAGCTCATACATACATTTCCCAGCAGCTCGGAAGGGTGACAACACTGCCAAATAATTCATGTTGCAGTGAGACCAGTCCTCCTCTCTGCAAGACTTTCTTATCTGGCAGGTTTACTCAAGTTCCTTTTGTACTTCTACAGCCACTCTGCTTCTGAATTCTACATTTCACCTGTGTCTTAATTGTAGTTTTAATTGTTGAATCATTGAGGTGTAATCCATTTTATACAGGTCTTTCTGTCATACATTTGAAGGGAACTCCAGATTCTAGACCCCCTCTCTGTTGCATTTACAACCATGAAATAAGGACCACTGGCAGTAAAACTAGCAAAGGCACAGAACGTAATCCTGGGGGGGTTTAACCACCCACCTTGGTAATAGCATTTGGAAGATACCAGAGTTGTTTTCAAATGTGATGTTGTTTTCAAATCTTCCCCAGTTCTGAAACTTCCAAGCCATGCTGGAGATTAGGGCTAGTTTCTACTACACCTGGGCTCATAACCTGTCCTGTGCCCTCCTTCTCACTGACCAGGTCAGAATTCAGCCGCTGTGCTACACAGCAACTCCTTTGATACGGGCTCAGGAAAGCCTGGAGGGTGGTACTGAAATATGCCGTGGAATGCCCTGCTCCTGCAAATGCTTTGAAAGGAAAGTAAATTAGCAACTTTACATTCCTCTTCTTTCAGGCAAGGAGCAGGCAAAAGCAGCAAATTAATAACAAATTAACGAAATTAACATTATTGTTTTAGTCCTGCTCATAACTAATCAGTGTCTGTCTGGTTACTTCCAGAGCTAGTCGACTTCTATCAAGGTATTTTATTGACTTTAAATTATTAAATACACAATAGAAAGCAGCCATTGTGCATGTGTACTGCAGCATTTTGTACCCTTCATTGCTGCCTGCACTGTTGCTGGCTGTGAGTTTATTAAAGAAGGTAAATTTGTGTCGGCTTATTCCCCCTTTTTATTGTACTATATGGCAATATACTTCTACGAACCGGGAGGCATCCGTCCTGCACAATTTTATTTAAGGTCCTTGGGGTCTGGGTGCCTAACTCTCAGTGACATCTTTGAAAACATTAGTTTATATCACCTGTTTTGGCAAACACAAAAACAACCACAGAATCACAGAATGGGTAATGTTTGAAGGGACCACAGTGGGTCATCTGGTCCAACTTTCCTGCTCAAGCAGGGTCAGCCTAGAGAACACAGCACGGAACTGCATCTAACCTGTTCTTCAATATCTACAGTGAAGCAATGCCTCAAAAATGTAAAATAGGGGGTATTCTCCAGAAATAATTAATGGTAATACTAAAATCCATCAAAATTAGTTAACATTTCAACAGGCACCCTGTAAAGAAAACCCAATTGTAGCAGTAAAATTTG
This sequence comes from Struthidea cinerea, assembly GCA_013397865.1. Lineage (NCBI taxonomy): Eukaryota > Metazoa > Chordata > Aves > Passeriformes > Corcoracidae > Struthidea > Struthidea cinerea. Next base: position 706,543 of record VZTI01000537.1, on the reverse strand, counting down.
ATACAACTTTTGTTTACTTTCATTCTTTACCAATGCTAAATGTACAGCTGTTGATGGATACTACCACGTATAATTCAGGTGAAGAACCATCAATAATATGATGGACACTAATCGAAAGCATCTGTTCCATCACGCTGTACACATCCAGCCAGCTAAAAGCCACACCAGGAGGGGAGGATATAATCTCTCTATGAGTCCCAATTTCCCTACACTCTCAGACCTCCCATACATTTGTTCACATTCCAGTTACCACATTTATCTAGTCACTCCTTCTACCCTCACCACCAACTACTTTTCAAGAGGAAATTATTAGGGCTCCAAGGCCACTGCAGTAACTTCTTTGCTCAAACTTAAGCCAGTTCTTTGGCCAGAGCAGTTTCTGCATGGCGTATTCATGATAGAACAGATCCATCTAAAACACTAGAATATTTGGGGTGAAATTACCACGCCTTGTGTGGTGGGCCAGCACCAAACCCTAGTAGCAAAAGTCTTCAGAGGGAATATGAAATTGCAACCTAAATTCATGGGAAGCCTCTGTAAAGACTTCTGTGAATACTGATGCATTAAGCCATGTAGCACAGAATACTTAGGAAGTGATTCCATCTCTATATTTGACACTAACATTTCTTTTATATCATTCTGCTCCTTTTGACTCTACAGACTTCACAGTCCAGCACTCTAGGCACAAAACAAAAGATTCTTTATGTTGTAGTTGTATCGTGCCTTTAACACCACAGAAATTGAACATATGTTGCAAGCCCAGAAACCTTGAAAGATAAATTTCAGGGCAGCGACGTATTTAATTTCTCCATGACTGTACTGCCTGAAATTTTATATGCCTATAGTTTATATGTAAACTATATGTTATGTATATTCCAAGAACATTTGAAGCTTCAGTAAAACTTACTATGGCCAAAACCCAGAACCCTCCTCCACTGCATGGAGGCCTCACAGTGTCTCTGCATATGCTGAAAAGATGCAGTGACAGCTGGCAAGGTCATTGTAAATGAGGGAAAAAGAGAGTCTTGTCTCCATTACCAAACGGCAGCAACTAATCACTGTCACATCATGATGTGGTTCAGGACTGTCCACAGGTTTATTGTGGCCATTAACCTATTCAAATATTCTACTTGAGGAGAAAAAAAAGTCTGGGGCACAGTCTGGGTCCTTAGATCTTCTGCAGTAGTTTCAACAAAGCTACTGTAAAACAACACTACATCAGATTGTCTCTACAAAACAAATCCAGTGAGGCAAATTAGAGCTTGAATATATAGTATATTACTGTCTACAGCCCCCACCCAGGATTTTTTATCCTGCGAGCAACGCAAAATAGCTTTTGCAGCTTCTGCTGAAACAGGGAAATTCACCAGGCAGTGTCTGAGGCTCTGCAAGCTCAAATCCCACCCCACTCCACAGCAATCTGCTCGTGACACCACACTTTCAGGGTGATAGTACTTTATGGCCACCTCCCTATAGTGCAAATAAGTACCCCAGAGCAGAGAAAGGGTAAAACACACTGCAGGAAGGAAGGAGAGGAATTGCTCGTTTCCTCCCATTTTGGAGTTAAGGACCTTTGTCATGTATTTACATTATCTTAACAACAGGGGGTTGATTCCCATACATTTTCTTCTGGGCTGTCAACATTGTTGCAAATTATACATAAGCAGTGAATAGTTTCTCTATCCACCACTGTTTATTTTGAGTCTCATGAAATCAAAAATTTGTTAAACTAAAGCAATACAGGTTTTTTATTGGTTTGGTTTTGTTTGAGTTTCTTTCCTCAAGGAAATGGACTTCATGAATGTAAGACAAAAAAACATTCCACTGGCCGTATGCCTACACTGCATGAGGCTGACACTCTTCACACACTGCATGCAGCCACTACCCTACCTAGAATAAAACCGTATCTAGGAACCAGATGGCAGGACAACTCATAGGTGAACATCACACAAACCTTTAGACACAGAAAAGTTCCTAACACTGTTTAATCAACTCTCTGGTGGGTCAGACAGAGTGGGAAGCCTCTGCACCTTTGCAGTATGTGGCAAAACAGAGTATATCCTCAAGGATAACTCAGTGAAGGAGGAAGGTCATGGCACAAGACTGAGTTTCAGAAACTATGGCTTAAAATTGCCATTGGCAGGGCCCTCTGTGACACCTTTGGAATGGCATCAGGTTTGCTGATGACCCAGCTGTAGTAGGTGCAGATGTACTCCCAGTGTAGGGCCAACCACTGAGCTCAGGTACTCGGTGGAGGGGTAGCCTGGGAATCAGCACATGGGAACCTCTTAGGCGGGTCTATTCCAGCAGTCTGCACTGCCATAACATCACCACTAGGAGTACCCAAACCACCTAAAGTACTTCCAGGTGATCAACGTTCACATGTCCTTCATAAGGACTTTCAGCTCTTAGAGGCAACCAAGACCATCTACCCAAGGAACCTGGGTGCCTCAGTTTGCCCTCCCAGAACCTGCATAGCTGAAGAAGCCATGCTCCTGACTCTGGGCCTCAGACCTGTACATCAACTTGTTGAAAACTGGCTTTGTGGTGCACCTCACACTGGAAACTTGAGGGGGAAAAAAAAAAAATACTGTTTTAGATGCTTGTCTAGCATATGATCACTTTAAAAGCTCAGTGTCACTGCAAATTTTTATGGTATCTACTTCTGTAAAGATGAGGTTTCAGATGACCTTCCGAGGTGATAATCTAGCAATTGTTAAAGTAATGATCTTTTGCAATAACCAAAGTAGCTATCTCATGGACAAATTGGGCCCTTATGCTCTTCTTAAGATGTCTTAGAAAAGTATTCAGCATAGAATAAATTTCCGGGAAAATATCCATGAAAATCTGAGTAATACTCTGTTTCTTCTAAACTGAGCTAGTCAAAGAAATAGATGCAAATAATACATCAGTGTATGAGCCCAAACTGTCCTGCATGATACGCAGGGTATTGCAGACACTTAACACATCTGCCACTCTATAGCTGCATTTTATTTAGCGCTCTGGAAGTACAAATGCTTGCCCACTAGTGGAACCACATAGTTCCCAAAAGCTGTCTTCCATTGAGAGGACAATTGTTTTCTATAGAGATGAGAAACAAATACCCATGACCCACGTCACCTTGCCCCAGCAGGCTTTTGCTGCGGCTTCCTCTGTGCAAATACAACAAAGTCTGGCAGCAGTCAATCCTGCCAGCCCACACTGAGCCACCACAGAGTGCGGAGCTATTTACCCTTCCTATTAATCTGTCAGTGTTCTAGTCAAACACGTAAAACAATATGGTGTGTGCATATCTTGACTGGTCATTGCTAAGTTACTGAGGAGCAACATGAATGAGTGGAAAACCATGCAACAAACTATAACACTAGATTTTTAAGGTATGGAATATTGGAGTTTTCAATTGTCAGCACGAAGGAAGCAGCCATGGTGTTCGTAGCATGGTGACAATAATGCAAAAGCCAGAAACTATAGCCAGTCTGCCTCTTTCAGCTTACAATAAACGGGTCCTGTTTGTTTTGCTCAGATGCAGATTTAATCCCAACTCTTTCATAGGCTCCCTGCTCTGTGCAGTCAGGAAACAATTAGGAAACTGGGGATCCTGTCCCTCAGTTTACTTCACACAACCAGACTGCTGCCACAGTGCAGAAACCAGTGACTGTAGTTACCAGGGAGGTGGCAGAGCTAGATTTTGAAGTATTTGGAAGTTAAAATACTGTTAAAGTACAAACCCTGTAAGAGAAACCCTATTGAATCTAAAAGCTGTGTAGTGGAGAATGTCGTAGCATCCATTCCAGCACTCCTTACTCAGATATATTCAGCTCACTGGTAGCAATTCTTGCCCAGGAGAGCACCTTTAAGACCAAGTCAGTATAAGCTGTCAGGCTGCTGAGCCAAGCATCCTGCTTGCCCTTCTCAAAGTAATAATGTTATTTGATGATGCTTCAAGGCCCTGTTAGAGCTGAAAATTCACACTGCCTGCTATCTCTTTAATCCGTTTCCTAGCCATGAACAAAAGGGAAGAGAGTGCATATGAGAAAGCAGAAATAGAGGATATAGGTCAAAGAGTATATTCTGTATATTCTGAATGTCAGGAAGACTTTATCTCAAAGAGAATAGTCTTTCCACAGTCAGCAAACTCCCCAGAGCCAAACAGAACTGCAAAAGAGCGTGGCTACGGACATTATAAAAGTAAATGACAGTACCAGTAATACTCTTGAGCTATTTTCAAAAACCTTGACTCATTCTTTGCTTTATGGTCAAGAAAGTTCTACTTTGGCACTGCTGGAAGAAAAGATAAATTTTGCTTACATGCATAAGCACATATATAAATACACATGTCTGAAGGTATTTGTATATATACCAAATTATACCAAGCAATTTATAAAGAACAAAGGAACATTACAGATTTACTGCTGCAACAATTTCCATAGTTTTATACTTTTAACTAGTCCCATCGACTTCAGTAATTATTTATATATGAAGGTATTCAGATGGATAATCCCAAAAGGTTTTGGCCTCATGGTTTCACTCTTGATTGGTAATAGCAGAACTATACAAAGCTGTAAAGAATTCCTGGATAAGGCTGCAGACTAGTGATTTACAAAAGTGATAAATTGCAATAATTAATTATGCTGTAATTGTCCTAGCCAATACCCATTTGAATATGAGGTTCATTGTCTGATCAGCTTCAAGTTGACCAAAATAGGCCATAGTATACATCTCTTTGGACTTCTGAAAGATGAACAGTCCAGAGATGTCCAAAAAACTGTCTGGAACAGATCCAAAGGCAAAGAAAATATCTTAATCTCAGTCTATGCTCAAGCAACAACTAACAAAGCATGCAAAAAGCAGATCTACCCCAAGCTATCTGTCTCAAGTTCTTACAGGCAAAATATCACCCTTCTAGTAAATTACTGCTGGTCACACTGAACTTATTTCACCCCATTATCGCAAAGGGCAGGTGAGCACATCAGCATTTCAAGAGGAGTTAGAGAACCACAGCTCTGCCGGTAACACAATTAAGGTGCTAAATCCCGGACTACACATGGCCCTGGAATGTCTTTAAGCTCACAAGGAAAATGCCACTTATTCAAAACCCTCTTCTGGCAAAGCCCACACAAAGTGGGAGCAGCAATAGCTCCCCTGCTCCATCTGCTGCTCTGTGCTAAGGTCAAGGTTTGATGATGTAATCACCAGCGCACAGAATCACGTTTTCACAAAATATCCCAAAGCTTGTCCCAAACAAAAAATTTTGGTTATGATTTAGCCAAAGATAACAGGATAATTAATGCAGTTGCAGATCCTAAGATAAGCACACCTAACTCCCACCAGGACAGGAACCCACGGATGTACATTTGATTTGGAATTCCCGGATGTGATACACTTACTGTTCTGGTTAGACTTGCTGAAAGGGGTTAAAGCTCACAGAATCAGAGTAATATGGCCCTGCACAGCCATTTCAGTGAAGTTTTAAACGAGCCAAAGCTCACCGAGGTCAACAGAAAAATTCATTGTTCTTTGATTCAATGCTACAGTTAAAGTCCATCTAAGCAGCAAAAAAAAATTATTCCTGTCATCTTAATACAACAGATAACTACCAGAAAAGGAGGTTGCACTAGGAAACAATGTTTTGAACTATGATACTTTAAACTGCAGGTTTAATAGGATAAGACAGACCCCTATGAGATTACACTGCAGCTCTAAAATTTTCATACCACATTCTTCTTGTGCAAGTATCCTCAGGGTTCTTAGATATAACCAAAAAGCTTCAAACCATCTTGAGAAAAAAAAAGAGAGAGAAAAAAAAAGTTTTCCACTTTTACTAAAGCATATTCAAATTGTTTAGGGAACAGAGAAGATAATTTCATTTATTAAGATAAAGTAGAACATATTGTTCAGTTCAACCCTCACCACAGTGGCTTCCAACTTATTCCAATTTGCAGGAAAGTTGTACAGAGGAACTGCAGATATCAGGCTAGTGATAATAAACATTAGTTTACTTTTGTGGATCCCTCAGAAATGCAACTCTCTATCAAGTAATACCAAAATCCAGTACATGCGCACCAGTTCCAAAGGTTTTGCTTGAGTCCAGAATCTCCCCGATGAAACAAGACGTGATAGTTCAAGGCACTGAGGAGTGTCACGCGACAAATGGGTGACCATGCTCTCATTTCCCCACCTTTGATTAATGCCCTCGGCAAAATATCAGATCACTTTCCAAATGAAACATGTAGCAATCTTCTTTGCCTCAAACACACCATATTTCAATCTACTAAGTTGCATGCACAATTACATTTATAATTGAAAAGAGGTAGGAAGAGGTAGGATGAAGTTTGGGGGCAATTGAAGAGCTTTTTTTCTTTCCTTTTTTAAACAAAGTTCTTAGCAACAGAAATAATTGAGACAATGAATTTTGGGGTTTTATGACTTTACCAAAATAAAATTTTTTGGTAAATTTAAGACTGCAGGAGTCTTAACGAATTGAATCCAAAAGGAAAAACTGGAGACATAAAAGGGGCATGGTGAAGGACATAGAGAATCATAAAAAGTTATATTAATTTTTTCAAATGCAGAAAAGTCTGCTTCATACAGAATTTTAATTTTGTGAAATAATGAACCACTTTGGCTGTTTTGGAGGAAGAAGAGTTTTCTCTCTGGACAGAGCTCTCCTGGATGCTAGTAAGGACCTCCGTTACAGGTTTTTAAAGAAAATAGTTGCCTGCCCTGACAGAAACAGGAGTGTTGAGCCCAAGAAGTACTGGGGACCTGGCTCACAATACACCAACTGGAATGAGGAATCTTGGGGGCCAGAGATGTCCCCTTCACCAACCTGAAGTCAGTGAAGTCAGGGACCACTTTCTATATGTCCTCTTAATGATATTTTGTTAGTTTATTCCAACATTGAAAAGCAAGATAAATGTCTTTTTAACAGCCTAAAACAGTCATATTTAACTAGTGTCTAGTACCTGGACGAGAAAGTCTGGACTGTAATACTGAGCCTTTGGGCTGAGTGGCATATGTAAGCATGCTCCTTGGAGTTCAGGGTAGGCCCCGGCTTCACAGGCCACAGGGACTTGGTAGCCATTTCAGAGACAAGTTTCAGAAGGAGCACCAGGCTCTTCATTCCTGCAAGACCGTCACAGAGCAATACTGATGACCTGCCACATCACCAGGCTGAACTTTCCCTTTCTAGTTTCATCTCATTTCTCTGTTTCCCAAGCTCAGCATCCTCTAAATTCTGGCACTTGTGTTCTATAATATTTCTGAGGCTTTTCTAAACTTTGTAATCTCAGATGAGTTAAAAAAACAATCATTGTGCACAATTGTGACATGCAGCATAACTTGAAAACAATGTCTTGCCTTGCTATTTATATATATATTTTTTGTTTGTGTCTTTTACAGCTCCCTCTTTGAAAACTACAGGTGTTTGCAGGCATAATGCTCCCAATGCTGTAGAAAAGAGTTTATTGTGAGGAGCCTTTTCTTTGCCACTTGTCCTGAACCTGTTCGCAAAGTGCTACATGCGTTCTACTGATCACCATAAAAATCAAGGAACAAGAAGTCCTCTGTAAGCCTGCCCAGCAGCCCCACTATGACATTGGTTGCGACAGCTTTGTGACCCTGCATTGTTTTTCATTCATTCACAAGCTTCTTTCTTTGCTTTTTTTTCTTTTTTTTCTCCTTATAGAAAAGAGAGGGGTAAAGCCTTTATAGGCATTTTTATCTACTGTAAAAAAAAGTGTGTGTGTGCTGGCGTAATAGATTAAAAAAAAAAACCACAATGTGACAGCTACTTTAGAGAACACTGTGTGGAGTTACAGTAGTTATAGTTTCCAAAACCACCTGCAAACAAGTGCAGCTACCATAGCAAACTGCCCTTAGGATTTCTTTTTTTCTTTTTCCTTACATGCTCCTTCTTTTTCTTTATTTTAAAGTTCCCTCTTGCTATTCTAAGCCTGCAGTCAGCAATGAATTTATGTGACAGCTATGAAGCTGGTATTAAAATTGTGAATAGTGGCCAACAGTGCTTGAGCCCTCGGTGTTTAGCATCTTCACACAGCAGTGAATGCGGGCTGAGGCTGCTGAAAGGGAGGGAAGCGAGGGGGGAGGCAGGCGGAGGGCCTGGGTTCTCGCTCTTGTTTATCTCTACACCAGTTCCGGGGGGGGAAGCACATGATGGAAGGAGCAAGATGCGAGCGCCAGGGCTCCTTCTTGTGCTCATGGCACTGCATGCTTAAGGAGAAAGGGCAAGACATGAGCACCAAGAGAGACTGGGGACATTTCTGTTTGTCTGTTGAAGAAGGGCATGCAGTCAAGGAGAGGAAGCGACAGGAACAGGCAGTGAAAGGCATCAGTTTTTGCTTCCATTTAAACATGTTTGAGCAGACTGAAGGAGTTGTGACCACAGGCACAGTACTGAGGACAGCAAACGGAGAGGGGCTCCCTGGCATTCTCCCTCGAGGGGCAGGTGGGAGCAAATTTTATACACACATGCACATAAACAAGGTTAAGGGGGCAAAAGGAAGAGGAAGAGCAAGGTGCACAGTGAGGGATGTTGTGCCTCAGTGGGTCGGGCTGGGACAGAGGGGTCTCACTGTCTCCTCGCCCCTGTGCTGAATGGGAAAGAGGGCAGCAGGCAGAGAGGTACAGGATGGACAAGGTTAAAGGGTCTTGGGGAGTAGAGGAGCGATGGGCACCCTTTGGCCCTCCGTCCTTGCAGCAGGATTTT
>VZTI01000537.1:684767-697395 GCA_013397865.1 Struthidea cinerea | reverse complement strand
AAGGGGACAGGGGGGGCCGGGGGCCCAGCCAGGGGCTGCTCCCCCGTGCTGGGGCAGGGACCGGGGGAGGCTCGCCCAGGGTAGGTGGGAAGCCGAGCGGGCTCTGCTATTTCCAGAGGAGGACATAAAACAAATGCAGCATTTCTAGCCAGCAGGGCGGTTTCAGGAAGGCCCTTCCTGCCCCTGGAAGTCAGCATTTTGCTGCACGCGCTGGATTTAGGGATGCATGAATGAGCTCGCCACAATGGACACCCAGGGAAGAAAGGGCAGCCGAGGGGTCCCCACAAAGCCAGGCACTTCACCGCCACAGTCACAGAAGGAAAACAAGGCACAGTGCTCTCAAGTTCCCTCAACCCCAAGAGAAAATTTGCCTTGGAAGATACTGAAATAGTGCTAAAATTTTGCTGGGTCGTTTTAACGCCACCACAAAATCAGGGCATTTACGTAGATTGAATTTAAGGGGGGAAAAAAAGGAGAATCCCTCAGATGTTGTACGGCAATGAATGCAAATAAGGTGTTGAGTCTGTGCATGCGACCCAAAATTATTTGATTTTTGGATAATTTTGGATACGTTTGATATTAAATACCACCCAATTTATAAGCAAATAAATTACAGCTCCCTGGACCCCAGACTGGGCCATGTCAAAGCACTTAACCAACCCCTCAGAAACTGTCAGAGGAGACACGACGTTGCAGGCGTGGTACCCTTGGTTTTGGCAGGTGCGTGAGGATGGGGTACTTCCTGCGCCTCCCTGCACAGGCCATGGGGGCATCTCTGCTCCAGCTGCACGAGCACACTGCTCTGTGCTGTATACAACTGCACTCACTGCGGGGGGAGTTTATATATCCAAACACGGAGATTCATGTACATGGATATGTGCATGTCTGCACCTACACACTCCCACACACGTCATCCTCTCACGAGACCTTGCATCTGCTTTACCCACAGCACCATTGCCAAAGCAGTGTTTTACAGCTGCATCACAGCCAGCCCCAATGCTCACGGGGATCACTGTCTCCAGGCATTTGGTTTCAAACCTCACCTGTGAAGCAGCTTCTCCCAAAAGGAGGCTGAGGTTCTTCACTCATTGGAATCACTGATTATCCACATGGAGTTACACTTCTAAGTCAACAACACCAGTATTTTAGGACAACATCACACTCTGCTGCCTAATAAACAAATTGACAAAACCCTTGGCAATTCTTGGTGGTCTGCTGAGTTTCTCATCAGCCATTTTTTAAAATTTTCTAGCCCCAAATAGGAGGTCCAGGCAGTGATGAGGGGTTTATAAACAGGAGTGCAAGAGAAGCCAAGTTCAACTCTCAGCCCTGCAGAGCTTTCCTCTCTACAAATCCCTCCTCAGGGAACAGATTTCTCAGATGAAAACCTAGAAGCAACATTCATTACAAAAAATTGATTTTGGATATTGTCATGCCTTGCAAAGTTATAACCAAGCAGACTTATCAACAATTTCGGTTTAGAAATACCTCCTCTTACATGGAACAAGTGAATATTCTGTTGACTGGCTGAACATAAGCAGGAAATTATTTTAGGCGTCACACCTAATACACCTCACTACTTGCATGACTCAATTAGAAGAAACCAGACCCTTAAAGATGGGATATTTTTTTCTCAGAATATTATTATTCTTTTACCTACCATATAGTTCAGAGCAATCCTCGCAGGAGGAGGATGGAATATTTGAATTCTGGATTTGGCTTGCATTTGAAAGTGTATATTCTAAGCCAACAAAAGGTTGCTGCATCATTTATAAATAAATGTGGAAGAAATTGAAAGAATAACTTCTAGGAAAATTAAAATAAATAGATGGATAACTAATACTGAGAAACAAAGGTAAAGTACACGTCATGTTGCTGTCTAAAGTAAAACCTTGCAGTCTCCTTAGAGGAAGTTGTTTGTATCTCCAGTGCTAGCTTGTTTTCCCATTTTTTTTCCAGAAAGAATATTTCAATTAATTCATTGTCTACATTTCAAGATGTGAAGCATCAGAACAAGAAAACTAAAGAAACGGCCTGGTTTATATGAATAAAGGGTTTCTTCACTCTCTTATGCACAGATTCACTAAGGCATTTAGAAGACTCCATCCACTAGGACGTGATATCCTGAACATCTTTTCCAACGTTGGAATTCAGTACATCAAGACCTAGCCTGCACAAGGGGAACAAAGCGAACATTTCTGGGGACGTTTCTGTGAATAAGTTAGCAAACCCTGGCACCTTAAGGAAAAACAGCATTGTATGGAATGAACGTGACATGCATTAGATAACATAAAGATTCACTGTTTAAACCATAAGTCATCACAGAATTCCTAAATCAAAGCTGGAAGGGACCTTCTTAGATCACCTAGTCCAACCTCCGCTTGAGGAGGTTGCTCAGCGATATGTCCAGATATGGCTGAGTATCTTCACAGACAGAAACTCCACAGCCTCTCTCAGGTAACTCCCCAACAACAATAACAACAACAATAACAACAAGTACCTCCTTGTGTTCAGAGGGAATTTCATGTGCTCTAGTTTGTACACATTGTCTCTTGTCCTGTCACCAGGCTCAGCAGGACATCCTGCTGATAGCACCAGCTACAAAACAGGAATTATCCCATATTTCCTTCTGAAACTGTAGAGACTTATTTACTTTTATCAGGAGTTTCATTGTTTATACTAAATTAGAATTCAGGGCCCCATGTAATACCAGTGCTTCCTTGGATACTATTATCAGACAGTCTCTGAAAAGAAGGACAGCTTCTGGTCCAAACAAGTTTGTATTACCTAAAGCAGTATACCTTAAAGAAAAAGAACAAATACTGAAATGGTCAACAGAAACAGATGCAGGTAACATCGGTAAGATTTCTTAGTTGCTCCGGCCAGATGTGTGCAGGTTGTCACCCATATGAATTGATGATCATTTGCTCTCAGCTAACATTTTCAACAAAAAAATGGTTGGGCGCTGACCTAGAACAATCAGCAGCAGCAGTAGCAGATAAAGTGTAGCTGGGGGTGGACAAAACTTTTGCCATCAATGAATAAAACAAAGGGGACATAAGATGTTTCTGAAAAGTAGCCTAGATACAAGAAATAGAGATGTTGCAGAAGACAAAGTGAAAATAAGAAACAAAATCAGGATATTAGATATGGAGAAATTACTCCAACATGATGGTGATATTCTCCACGTGATGAAAAACACCTAAGCAGGTATACTGGATGGGGCAGGCATTCAGGAAGTTACAGAAGTTAAATTAATCTGCAGGTGAAGGCCTGGGTGAAAGTTTCAGCAGCATAGACTGGAAAGAGTAGCCTGTCTCCATGAGACACAGCGGAGAGCCATCACAGACAGATTTAGATATAGCACCAAGGTGAAGAACAAATGAAAAACGAGGTAAAGCCTGAAGGTTTTGGCAGGGTATTTTGTTAAACCACTCTAGACATGGCAAGTAAGACTCTTCCTTTTAAGAAATTGTTCTGAACACTGGGTCTGAGCAGAAGCCACCTGGCTGTGCTAAAGCCATGTGCAGGGCAGAAAGTTTCTCTCTAGACTGGGGTTCCTTGTCATCAGAGGGAAAGAAGGCCTTTCTTGCGGAGGTCACGTAGTCACACTTTCAGTTGGGATTGCCTATAGATATCTGTTGGGGTGTCCTGGCAAACCTGCCAGCCCAGGGTTTGGGGGGACACACCTGCGCCTGGGAAACCCCCCGGTTTATGGTATCTCTATACAAATGTGTATTGGTTTCTCCCGTCCCCCCTGCGGTGCCAGGGGTGTTGGGCTGGCCCCGGGTTCTCTCCCTCCCCATTGGCTGTTGCTGTAAGCCCCGCCCCCAGTCCCCGGGACCCGGGAGAAACGAGCAGCTCCCAGCCAGACTGCTGCCAGGGACGAGCGAATAAACATCTCCAGCTTACCCAGCGTCTCCGTTCTCGCCTTCCTTTGTTCCTGGGGTCCCGGGGGTCCAAACCAAATCCCCGTGGATGCAGCTGCTCACCAAAGAGAGATCCAGCCGCCAGATAAGGGAAAATCACAGACAGCTTGGCCGACTTTTAAAGTGTGGTCTAGGATCTGCATCTTGGTGTGCTGGCTCGGGGTCTCGCCGCCGAGCGGGCCAGCCACGCCAGGCAGAGACAAAGAGACAGATATCACCATTTTATGTAATCATTTTTTTCTGACTCACATCACCCAAAAGCCATGGTCTACCCATGCAATGCCAAGTAGCCAATTTTAGTGAGATCTTTGCAGATAATCAGGGACTAGCAACAGTATATCCTTCATTCCTCTATTTATTGGAGCCTGAATGAGCAGACTTCAAAAAATCCTTCTTAGAATACATGAGGATCAAAACCTACTTTATACCATGTTGTGGTGGTCAGTCTCATGAGAAGAGAAACTTTTTCTCCTCTCCGTATTCAATACTCTCCAGGCTTCTGCCACCCATTATGGCTATTCAGGGTTTCCAAGCAAACCCTCTGAACAACATGTTCAGGGATATATTTGGCCATTTTACCTCTTTAGCTGGTTTCCAGCAGATATCAATGATGTGTAGGTTAGAGCCTTGTTTGCTCTACTGTGGAATTTACCAGAATGGGTCCACTGTGTTCACACATAGGTGAAAACTGAGCAACATCTAAAAGCCAAAATATGCCACTATGGTACAGGCAGCAGTTCTGAAGCTAGAGGTCACAATAATAAACTTCTTCTTTTTTTTTTTTTTTTTTTAATCCCAGGGATCACAGCTACAGTCCTGTGCAACTCTGTTTGGGATAGGCTATCCTTGTTCTCAAAATGGATTCCATCCGCTCCACTATCATTTCCTGGAAGTTTATTGTTTATAAGTTCCACACAATTATCTATAAAATCACTAATAAATCAATGAAATGCAATACAATTTCATTTTTTCCTACCACCACACCACAAAAACATTGTCTTATGTTCTCATTTGCACTCAAAGAATCCATCTGTAAGTAACACATAAAGCACATAATACCAAAGGCCTTCTTTTAGCAGTTTAATTTCTAAAAAATTATCACTGGAAAGATAACAACTTGTTCATGTAGAAGCTAGCCTACAGTTCCTTGTAGTAGATCTGTGTTTTCACCCTCTTACTGCCTTTACTCTGTGCTCAAGGATTTGCTATAATTAATTTTTTGGGGGCAAAAAAAAAAACTTATTAATGTCATGCAAATGATGGTTCAAACTGTACTAGGATATGGAGACGGGAGCCTGGAATTTATTCCCCTTTTTGCAAAATTACCTATGGCTGACAAACAGAAAGCAGAGCAACCTTGTGTCCCCGAGCGACTTTAGTCTAATACGCCAGTGCCGCCTCTGCTCTGACTGAAGCCACGAGCACGCAAACTGAGACGATATGAAACTCTTTCACATATGAAAATCCGCCAGCACAGGTAAATAAAAATATTTGGACTGAGTTTAGTCATGAGAAAAATGACTTTGAAAGACGTTGAGGCAGATAATTAGGTGGTAATGAATGCAGAGCTGCACTTGGAATTCCACTCCAGCACATCAGGGGTGAGTACGGGCGGGATGCGGAGCTGGGGCTCCGCGCTCCTGCCATGCATCACTGAGGCCATACACAGCATGGCCTCAAGTTGATTATTGCTGCTCTCCAAGAGGTTGTCAAAATATGTAAACTGTCAGCAGGAGACACACTTTTAATAAAACTGCCTATTCTCCAGTGATATTTTTCAGTTATGAAAAAGAGCGTCCTTTCATATAACATGTGCACGAGAGCAAGAGAGCATGTAAAGCAGCATTCCCAGGAAACAGCATTTTCATTACAAGTAGGCAAATTGGATGTTTATGTAGACTAACATGCTCCATGCTGCCTGTTACATGACAATGAGATGATTTACTGTGAACTGACAAATACACTGTATTTGCTATGTGGGTCTGAAGTTTGATACTGTCAGCCAGCCTCAATTTTTTCAATACACGTTTTAACTTATTGTTTCGGGTGAGAACATACAACCCCCAATTCAATATTTCTTTTGTGCCTGTGAGAGAGAGAATGGATGCGACTGCAACATCAATGTTTTAATGTATCAGCTCATAACACTCAGTGCGCCCCAGAGCTCTGTGGATTCACTTGACATCATCTCCTGTTTTTCTCTAGGAGAAAAGGTGTAAATGGAGCCCAGCTGGTCTACAATGCCTGTGAAAATAACCTCTGGAGATGTAAGGATAGAGCTGATACAAGCAAGTCTTGTATGGCCTATGTCCCATTTCAAAACCAACAGAAGCATTTTTAACAAATGCAAATTTCAGATATTTCTCTGAGATTTAGAACTCCTACATTTCTCAGCGGCTTTAAAGAATTACAGCCACTGCTGGGGGTAGAGGAGCAGGAACCAAAGAGAGGTTATAGATACCCATTCAGAAGGGGATGAGGGCTGCCTCCTTTTAAGCAAAGATCAAGCACCACCTGCCCTCCATTTGCAGAGGAGGAACGTAAATGCAGGTGAGTGCATAGGTGAAATTGCAATCAGTGGCCTAAATGTGGACACACAGATTCTGAAGGGCTGTATGGGTATGGTAGAAGAAGCTAGAAGCTCTTTTTCTAAGTCTCTTGAATCACAGCACTTCAGTTCAAGAGCCTGGCATGGGTTGTAGCGACTCGTGCGTACAGTCATTTCATCCTGGGTGCAGAGCAAAACCAGGAGAGCAAATACACACTGACCTTTACCAATAAACAGCTTTTCCCCCTTTATGGTATATCTTGTTACAAGCATCTTCAAGACAGCTAAATACATAAGAGTTATCTTGTTACTGCAGTCTATTATCATGGCCTCGTCTTTTCATGTTCTCCTACCTCCCATGGTCACAGACTCAATAACAGTGTCAATGCTTCCTTAACTAACCTTCAATGTTTTTATCCTCTAATAAACAATCTTACTTGAAAACAGGCTTTCCATTGCATAGATCAATGCTAGTGGGAAAAATAACAGTAGCCTTTTCAAGAAAGACGAAGTGAAAACGGAAAGCATGACTGCACACTGCATCTTTCACAAATATAATTGAGATATTTGTACTTGCAAGTTTGTTTTTTTACAAGAGTTTATCTAGGGTTTAATTTCCGAGTCTTTGTCTCTTCCATTAACTTGTTTTTCTTATTGCTTTACTCTTCATTTGTGCATCATTCTGCTCCAAAGTATCCTCCACCTATCCCATGTTTGATCATTGCATGGGTTATTTTTCTTCTCTGCATTGCTACAAATGCCACAGAACTAACAAAACCCCATTTACTTTTTCTTAACTATAAGAAAGACTTAAATTCATGTAGAGAAATAAGCTGACAACAAGGGAATTTTTTATTTAAAGGGGAAGAGTTCCTCTAAAGTGGCACTGCAAAAACAAACACAAAAAAACAAATGGCCATATTTTCCCATGCCTCTTCTTTTCTTCTTACTACCAAAAATAAACTGTCATAATCTCTGTTGCCAAACAGAGCAAGGAGTGCAACTTTGCACTTCAGCATCAATGATCAAAACAAAGCTGGTGACAGGCAACCCTACACTAATATTTGTCTTCATAAATAATTGCTTTGTATTTAAATTAATCATTTTCTGAGAAATGTAGGCTGGATTTGCGTTTTTTACTGCCCCTGACAATGCTTTGAGCAACTCTCTGTCAGAGTGCCCTGAGATTAATAATTCATCACAAGCAGCCTTAGGTGAGTGTTGTGCTTGATTCCTCAGATAATGGAAATGTTTGTAAACATAATAAAGAGAAGAAAAATCACATTATGCTGTCACAAGCAGGAAATTCAAGCACGGAAACACCCAGGAGCCAGGCAGGCACCCAAAGCAATGGTTTCCTCTCTGCTCAGCCAGCTGACAGCAGGAAAAAAAGACTCAAACTATCTTTCAGTGCTTTTCTTCATGGAGAAATATGAATGTTAATCAGGAGGCTGATAGACAAATCAATAGACAATGTCTATCAGAACCCTAATTAGCACACATAACCCAGTAATTCTCTCTTTATAAGAGACAATACTTACCACATTGTTTTGGGAATCATGCAGCAAGGAAGGAGACTCAATAGGTGTTTTCAATCTTCTTTCAATCAGAAGGAGCTCTGATTTAACCTCTCCCTTTCCTAATGGCTTTAGTTTGTTCAGCCAGACTCCTGCCTCTGCCAACACAGCGGTTTTGCACTAAGGTCCTCCTGCTCACCAGTGGGCAGTGTGGTACTCACGGGGACAGCATCCATGGGAGTGGTGACAATGGGCACCTGCACCGGCCTCACCTCCCCTGGCTGCAGGGCCCTGCTTCTCACAAGCCAACCCCACCTACCCCAACTTTTGTGCACTTCCATCCATGCTGGACCTTGTCCTGCTTTCTGCTTCCTGTGACAACAGTGCAGGTTTTGTCCTCTCTGGGCTCTGACACCAACATCTCTCTTTAGGTCTCAGCCTCTCTTTTTCTTTCTTGATGTTCTGACTGCAAATCCAACACAACCATGTTTCAGGGAACTGTTGATCCTTTAATGCAAATTTCATCCTGAAAAGGGTAATTCTGTGGATTGGCAAAGTCTAGCTATGCTGTTTGGCATTTTTTCTGAACTGCTCAACATTGTGAGGTGTTCAGCTCTGAGATGCAGTCACGAACTAACCCTCAAAAAATTAGTTGCTTCTCACAACGATGAAAGATATAACCTCAGCTCACTCAAAAACGCTTTATCTTTCGTTTTGGTTTCTGATACAGCTTTAGTGTGACATTCCTCAGCACAGTTTCACACGTAGTCTGCCCTGCCAGATTTAGCTGAAACTACTGAAACATGCCAGAATATGGAGCTAACTAGCACCGACAGAAATAATAAGACTTCTTGTGCAGCCCTCTTTTACAAGCACACACAATTTTGTTCACAAGCACAAAATGGTGGCGCATTCAAGGCTTCACACACTTTGGAGAATTTCACCACTGGCAGAGCATTTATTTGCTATTTTTTTCATGGCTTTTCTGACACATTGTCGTGTTTGGGGACGTCATTCTGCTTGAAGAAGCTCTATATTAATCAGTCTGATTCCTAATGCTAAGGCACATAATCTTTGTAACACCTACCCTTCTTTTTCCCAAGAAACTGCATCCTCAAGGGACTCCAAAACACCAGAACACCCATGTTTTCCTCTTACAAGGGTATCCTTCTGTACATTCAATTCTTAAACCAGAGAGGGAATCAGCTCTAGGAAACTACATTATAAACATGAAGTTCAAGTTCAGTGATTGACAGTGAGGCTGCCTTTACCCTGCAGGCAGTGGTTGCAGGTCACCACGGAGTTTGATGCTAACTTGCTACTTCAGGCACTAAAACCACCCAGGGTTCAGCGGCACAAAACACAATACAAGCTCCAAAGTTCACAAAGAATCTGGATAAATGATAATTTCTTCTGTCATGCTGAGAGCACACTGCTACAGCTACATGACAGTAGTAACCATTGCAGCAGGTTGAGAGGCAACTCCACTCACTGTGTCGAGAGGAGCATTCACACTGTTGCATCACAGTTTAGCCACACTAAATATCTTATAAGCAAGGCTTCTAGTTCCTCTAGTAAATAGATTTATTAAATCTCTATTCCCAGTCTTTCAGGGGAAAAAAAAAAAGGAAAAAGAAAAACCAAACAAACTTACAAATGTTCTTAAAAAGCTTTTCTAAAATGGTCTGTTCACCTTTCAGTGGGATTCTTTTGCAAAGCCGAGTGTCATTCTTCAATTAAAAGCCATATGATAACACATATACTGCAGGAGATTGCTGAAGGTGTTTCAATTGCAGTGTTTCTTAAGTCTTACACATCTTTTTCACAATGTTTATGTTCTCAGCATAATTTGATGTGGCATTTTAAAACAGCTTATACAAAACTAGGAACAGAAGTATAAAACCCAGAGGCAGAGTCACAATTATCTGACAAGTCATATCTTTAACACAGTATCATGTTCAATTTCTCCAATTATATTTTATGGGAAAGAGATAGCACAAAGACGATAACTTCCTTTCATCACTGTCTCACATCAGTCTGAGAGAAAGACTCCACAAAGCTTTGTTCACTGGGACCACATCACAAGCTGAAGGTCACAAAATATAGCCTCAAGCCAATATATAGAGTCATAGAATCATTGAGGTTGGAAAAGACCTTGAGGATCATCGATTCAAACCATAAACTGCCAAGTATGCCAAGTCCAAAAATGCCAGGCACTGCCAAGTTCACCACTAAACCATGTCCCTAAGCTCCACATCTACATGTCTTTTAAATACCTCCAGGTGTTGCGGTGGGCCACAGTTCCCGTCAAGGGATCCTAAAACTGGCTGGGCAAAAGATCCAGTGGTTTGATTCCACTGAGATCACTGAGCCCTAAAATGGCTGCTCCTTCTTCCCCCTCAGGCATTCTTGGCAGGAAAAACCGTCGCCTGAGGCAGGAAAGACGTGACACCCGGCCCTGGCCCCATGGCTGCCGCCTCTCCCTCCCCCAGTTACATCATTGTTTCCCCATTGGTTTAAGTACTCCCTCCCCACCCCCCTTGTCTCCCGTTGGCTGTCCCCTTACAAATCCCTCCTCTGTAATGCCCCCCTCAGTTGCTGTAATTGGTTGTTCACGGTTGGTACCGCCCTGAGCCAGGGGGTATAAAACCTCCTGCCGAGGGCTCTCCGAGAGGCTTTTTCATTGCCCTCCGTTCATCCATAAACCCATCCCTGCTTTACCCCTCTGCCTCCCTTGCTGCCTCCTTCCCTCTTCGCGCCTTTACCACCGGTGGCTGAGGCGAGCCCCTGCCGGATCTCACCCGACCTCCCACACACGGGCGGCATCTGTCCCGGCCAGTAACAACAGCCAAGTGCCCGGTCTCCGACCTCGGGAGCTAGCTAAAGGGTCGGCACCGCGGCATCCAGGGATGGTGACTCCTCCACTTCCCTGGGCAGCCTGTTGCAAAGAAGATAAGACTTTCAATGAAGAAATTTTTTCTGGTATCCAATCTAAACCTTTCTTGGTGCAATTTGAGGATTCTTCCTCTTGTCCTATCACTTCTTACTTGGGAAACTCCCTCTTCCCCATTTCCTTCCTTTGGTCTCGCCCGTCCTTCCACTTTCCCTTGTTGGTCTCCTGCCCTGTCTCGTCTTCTCACCTCTCTGTGTCCCTGGGGCTGAGGACAGTTATCAGACTGGGCCTGACTCAGCATCACAGCACCTTTAGAAGAGATCTTGCAGAAATGTCACCCAGCAGGAGAGGGGGAGGCAGCAAGTATATGAAACAGACAACTTCTGATCTAGAAGATCTTTGCTCCATTTTGCTCCCATTAAATTTATTTGGGGTTAAAACAGAGAACATCGGTGGCTACCACACCAGGCTCCAATTCCATGGTATGGAAAGATTCTTATGTACCCCCACTTGCCTTTTAAAGAGATCTCTTCTCCATGCATTTCATGCCTATCGTCATGATCCAACATATTCCTGACATGCTGCCATGCTCCCTCGGGCTCCTCATGTTGTCCAGTGCCACATACACCTGAGTGCTGTCCAGTGTCTGTTGCTAGTTCACCAAGTTTCACCAGCCCAGGTTAAGAATACAAATGTGATCTATATTATTCATATTGCTTTCTAATTCTAAGACATATCGGACTTTAAAATAAGGACCATATTCTGCCCTCAGCAGGCTCTACCTAGTCCCAGTGGCCGTAGGGTGGTATACAAGTGAAGACATCTTTTCCTTAAGTATATTAAAACTCAAAAAAATCAGCCAAGTTAAGCCAGCATTATTTTATGTTCAGCTTGCAAGCAATTACTCTCTTTTCCGAAAAGCTGCTCATTATAAGAATATGCATACTCAGGTGAACTTTAGTAACAGTGCAATGTTCTGGTAAGTTTGGTCCACATGAAAAGGGAAGTAGAACTTTTTAAATAATTTTTAAGTTAATTGGGTACATGTCACCGAAAGTATAATCTCAGCATCTGCAGATGATAAAATTTGAAGTTCATTTAAAAACTTCATCTTTTCATGTATGTTAATTACTGAAAAACAGGATAGAAGTATGTCTAAGAGTGCTTTGCTGATGGTCTAGGACTAAGGGGGTTTTTTTAATGTTTCAATCTCTAATTTTAAATTTGGCATAAAATGAGCCTACAGATGGGCTTAGACACCTTTTTTCTAAAAAAAAAAGAAAATATTTCAAATTATGTAGTTCTAGTCAACTTCTCTGAATGCTGCAATGAAAAACAAACATGTTTCATCTAAACAATGGACTACCACATTTATATCTAATCCTGCTCTTGTCTGTGCTAACATAAATCAGGACAATAACTAAAGCCAATAGGATGACATGGGGTCAAACCAGTTTGAAATCTGAATGAAGACCACACACTTTTCATTCCTTAGAAACACTCACACCATTTTGCTGTTGCTTCTCTTAACTAAGCTTTGCTTTCTGCTTTTTACATACCAAGCATAAGACCAGCACACAGACATTCATGGATTTAAACTGAAATGAAACAAAAGTAAATTCAATTACATGCTTCTCTTCAAGGTTAGTTGGACAAGCTATAAACTTTCTCATGCTATTTCCTCTAAAGATATACAGGATTATTAAAAAAAAAAAAAAAAAAAAAAAAAAAAAAAAAAAAA
>VZTI01000537.1:669387-684714 GCA_013397865.1 Struthidea cinerea | reverse complement strand
TAATTAAAAAAAAAAAAAAAAAAAAAACAAAACAAAAAAAAAAACACCACTTTTTATGTAGTTTTCAAATTGAAAATTGCTATTATATAAGCTCCTGATCTGGTTATTTTTCACTGCATGGTGATCCTAGAAAGCTTTCTCAGCTTAACCAAGGAATCAGGAGAACAGATCCTTCAGCCTCTGACAGCAAAACAAGGTATTCACTGACTCAACAGAAGGGGCACCATCTGAAAGCTCAAATAATTCAGTGAATTGATGCTGATTTGGACTTGGGGTGGGTAAAAAAGGAAAAGGGTCATTCTAGCAATAGTTCCTCATCCAGAAAGGCAACAGAACCACAAGACATGGAAAGCAGCTCTTCATCCCACACTCACTGACATCTAAGAAGCATTGGATAATATTGCAGTTTGAGGTCCAAGGCAATACATTAATACTCCACCATTAAATGTATTTCACATGTTTTATTATACGTTTTGCTGCAGTGGCATTTTCTTCCTTTTTTTTTTTTTTTTCTGCATATTTTGCCGTTTGATATATAAACTCAGGTGAAAAATGTTAAAGGAAAACATTGAGTTGTGGTACAATGTGTTTCCCTGTATCATTCAAATTGCCAGAGGATTTTTTTTTCCTTGTTATGTTTTCTGAGATTTTCCTAATTAGCTCTATGCTTTGTTTCAAATTTTCTTCCCTTTTGTTTTAAATATCAGAGCTCGTATCTTAGTCTGTTTATGGCACACAGACTCAGATGGGAGTTTATCATGCCCTTCAACTGCTCATAGTTCCTTTTAAACAGTAGCTTTGTCCTCTTCAGTTTGAGATAAAAATCCTTAAAATCAAAGGCTACTAGTTAGAAGAGCCTTCATTTGAAGTGCCTTGAAGTCTTTGGCTTTCCTTTCATTTCTGTGGGCCTCGGATCAGCCTGTACATTCCCCTTTGTTCACGTATAAGCACAAAGAAGAGATTCTCTTTCATTTATCAGAACCGTAGACACTCGGATAAAAAAGACATTTTTTTTATGAGGGATGTTACGGAGTTATTTAATGATTTTATAAGCTAAAAGCTCATTACATATCTCCTTTTAGATCCTTGCTAAGGATCTGAGCAGGACTAGGCTTTGCACAGAGGCAGGGCTGGTTTAACTAAGCTGAACCCATGTCCGAAGAAGACTCAGACTCGTTCGAGCGTGTGGGCAGAGTGAAGCCAAGCACGAGCCTGAGGTGTCTTGCCAAAGCCGGTGGGGTAAATCAGGAGCCGGGCTTGGCCCCATGCGCCTGTGCTGGAATCCGAGCTGTCACCGCCACATGGAGCCAGGATTGACTTATTAAGAGTTTGACGAGAGGCACTTGGTATTCGACGAGGACGGCGGCCTTCGCCTGTGTGTTGGGAATGAAGGAGTTATGGCGTTTCTATGGGTCCTGTGAGCCTTTTATTTCATTCAGCTCTCCGCTGCTGCACAGCGTGAACTGACTGAGCCCCAGAAGAGGTTAACGAGCACAACAGCCATCATTTGTGAGGAGTGGGAAAGAGCCATGTGCTGCACCAGCTTCTTTTCAAGGCTCCTGATTTTTTTTTGTCTTCACACTGGCACAAGGGCAAGCACCCAGCATAGCTTGTCTTGGGGAGCTTGGCAGCATTCTCCTCTCCTGGCAAACCTGATGAAGCCAAATAAAGTAATCTGTACATTGTCTGTTCCTTCACTTCGGTGACTTTTAAGTTGAGGAAAAATTGAAGAGGGGGGTGATAAGACTTTTGAATTTGGGACCTTGTTACTCATTCCACAACCATCTTGCTCGGGACAAACTAACTAAAATTGTTTTTTGAAATCGCACTCTTATTACATAGAAATTATTTTTTGAGACAGCTCTCCCTCCACGATCCTCCTCCCCTCTTTTCTGAAGCCATCATTGCATAGATTTATTCTATTCAGCCCTCACATTAGCAGATGTGAATGAGGGAATCTGACTGAGCCTGTCAAGGCAAAGAAAGCCATGAAAGAAGAGAGAGAAGAAACATTACACAACTATAATGGCAGCAACAATGGAAATATGCTGGCATGAAAGCAATTAATGCAATTGGTGCTCTAAGTTCATGGCTTACTCCAAAACCAAGCAGCCCCTGGAAGCGCGAAGCTCATCGCAATGTAGGGGACGAACCCTGAGCCACTGAGGAAAGCACAAGTAAAAAGGCAGTGCTGTGCATACAAAGGTGCTCTGGGAAAGGGTTTTAGCATGGAACTTCTCTGCCATGAGCTGCTGCTACATGCTGGAGCCCCACTCGGGCACCAGAAGGCAGCCAGGATATCACACTGCAAGGCTTTGCCTTGCTGATGTGCATGAATCCTTACAACCACACCGTGGGGAGTGAGAGCCAAGCTGGGCAGCCTTCCTCCCCGCTGCCAATCCAAGGCTCCAAACTCTTCCTCTTCTCAATGGAACAAAAAGCCAAAATCCTGAAAAGGTTTGCAAATTAATAGCCATGGGTAGAGAAAGAAGGGGAAATCCAGATGGAATGTTTTCTTTTGATCATTCCAAGTGTGCCAAAGCATGCAAATAAAAATTTTGTCTAGAAAATGTTGAAATATGCAGTTTCAATAATTTGTTCTTTCCTAAAAACAGTCTTTGCCGTAACTAGGTATCATCTCACAGGAAAGAAGAACATTTTCTGGAGGTATCTAACCAGGTCTGTTACATGTACACCCATCTACAGCTGACTCCAGGTGCCCTCATACCACACATGGGCCACTCAGGACTAGTAGTAGAGTACAACTTTGGCACAACAGAAGTGCCACTTCCCCACAGCTCACTCTCACTAATGACTCGTGGTAGCAGAAGCAATCTTTGGACCCAAAAAGTGTAGTGTTACAGAGCATGCAACACTTTACCAGCTTACATGACAGCAGGTCCGAAACAGGATTAAAAGTCATGAACTAATTTACATATTTTTACCTTCTGAGATTAATACAAAGAGGAAAAAGGAAGACAAGGGGGAGAAGTAGAAGTTTTCCTCTCTGAGGTGTTACAGTGTAAGAGATACGAAGAGAGACCTTCTGCTGGTCTCAGTGGCCAGACACATGATCATCTAAATCACTCCCCATCTCCTGGACCTGGAAGGCAGAGATTAGGCATGCTGAGGAAGGAGTTGCTAAGGCCCCCTCTAAGCATTACCAAGGATTTCTTCCTCACATCTCCTCCATTTCCAGCAGCACCCTGAGAAGACAATCATTTTTATCCTTTCAGGCAATTTGATTTAGTGTCTTCTCCACAGCCTCAAATTTAGGAGCTTTTTTCCACCTGCTGCATAGTAACAGCAGTACTGTGACTCAGTTGTCACTAGATATCCCTTCTGGGAGGGACACATGCATAATTGCTCAAGAGAAACAAACAGAACTTGTCCCTGCTCTCTTTGCTCACATCAGGATTTACTTTCAAAACAATTTAGCAATCTGAATTATAGATTGAATAGATTAAAAATATCTTTTCTTTTTCTGTTATTTACAAAGGGACTCTTTATTTTCTAACATTATATTTGCATATATTATGCAATAGGTTTCTAGCTGTCTCCCCACACTGTTCCATCTCATTTGCATCTTGTTTCCCTTTAACGTAGCCACAGAAGAACGGTGTATGTATATATTGTTGTTCTATTTATAATTTATCTCCTTGTAGAGATAGAAACGATCCCTCAAAATGCAAAGGAGATTTATCAGCGCATTTTTCCTTCCTTCCTCTCTTTCTTTTTAGAATCACCTCTTTCCTTTGTAGTTATAAATAAGGCTTCTTTTCTCCCCTTTTGTGAATTCTAGGGGAGCTATCAGTCACTGCTGTAGGTCACAAACTTGATACACATTGTGGTGATAAATCACTGTCAGGAGGCAGTCACCGTAGAGTAAAACTGGGCCCTGCCGCGTGATAATACAACAATACATTCAAGTGGACCTGCAGTGTCTCGCTTCACCTGAAAATCCTGAAATCCACACAGTTATTTTCCAGAAGAGTCCCCAGCAAATCTTGTCTCCCTTCTACTTCCCAGGGCACATGCACATTTCCACTCAACTCCCAGTGCTCCAGGTCAGTCTCTGTCAGAGCATGGGGTAGGGAGATCTTGGAGTACTCGGCTGCGTTGACATTCCTGGTCTGGCCCAAGAAACAGTCAGTGAACCAGAGGGAAAGGGAGGGAGGAAGCAGGAGGCAGTAGATGACACAGAAAGTCTGGCCATAAAGAAAAGGGGGTGAACAATAGTTTTACTGTTACAGAAAATAAATGAGTTTAGAGTCAGTGCAATCATACAGCACTATCAACAAACTCAACTTGTTAGGAGAAGGTTTGCTGAAGGCCAAAAAATAAATCAGGTATCAAGTGTCATACACCAACTTTCAAATCAGAATGTCAGCCTCAGGCTTTGTACACTATGGAATTAGCTCGCATCTCAAATTGTAATTTCAAAAGGACAAAATTCTACATACATTATCCAGTTACCTTATTGCTCACATCATATGCAGTCCCTAAGGCAGTACTTAAGCTACACAAAGGAGCATATTTTCTTTGCTTCTTTTTGTTCAAAATAGAGTAGACAACATAAACAAGATGTTATAAGCCTACTATGCTAATTAGATTATTATTAGAATGCACAACTTCTAACTATTTGACAAAAAAAAAGCAGGGGAAATGAGGAGAGCAGCGGCAAGCAGCAGTGTTTGCCAGCTCCCCATTATGACAGGGTGTAAATAGAGGTTAGGCTCACGCCTCCGTCTGCAAGGGGGTCACATCAAACCGCTTTCACCCCACAGGCAAGGTGAAAACAAGACCACACAGACAAAGAGGAATTGAGCTTCAGCTGGCATGACTGGAACCAATGCCAGTCAAAGAGTTCATTGAACAGTTCAATCATTTATCTTGACAGGATATGATTCTTTTCAGGCTCCTTCTAGCACTCAGGCACAGCCAGCTCCTTAAAACCTGACACAGGATTTAATAGCTCTAATGATGCAAATGAATATTTAGTCTAGAAAATTAACTTTTGATAACAGTGGCTGATATACCCTCTTACAGCATACTGTGTTTATCAAATGTTACGGTAATTTATCACTGGGGAAAACAGAATGTTAGCTTTTATGGACAGACTCCAGCACTTCTTTCTAAATGAAAGTTTAGAGAGGGATTTACAGTGGTCCATACCACACAGGTTGCCAGAGGATGAATTTCATGTCCTTGAAACCGAAATACATAGCTCTGTCACATGAGAGGAAGCAATAGTGCTGCTGGACCTCCCATTCAGCAGGGTCTAAACCATATTTTATGCATCTGTCCTGCTCAGTCTGACTTCCCAACCTGTAACTGTCAGAGAGTTTTCACATTCTCATGAATTGCATTATTAACATGTTTTATATCTCCACACAGAAAAACCAGGACTTTAATAAAGAAGGTTCAGCCAAGACTGAAATTAGACAGTAACATGTCCCAGTTTTCTTGTAGCTTTGGTCTGGCTGAGGAATTTCCAGGTTTCCTATGAGTCTTGCTGCAAGATGGGCCATACAGGGATAGAAGCATAAGTTTGCAACAGGATTTCTTCCCAGATCCATCCCATGCCGCATCACAGCACTGTGCAGCTTTCTGTGTTTTACTGTTGATTTTCAGAGCAATGGACCCAACATTAATTATTGTTGTGGTCCTACCTATGACATGCTTAGGCCAACTGACTAGAGCCAACAACCTACTCCCCCTTTTTAAATCGCTCCTTTTCTTACAACTAGCTGGCTCTTTTCTGGCTGTTCTTGAATGGATTTTGGCATTATCTCCTTAAGTCACAAATCAGTTTTTCTCTCCTTGTTCTGAAAACATTTCAATTTTAAGCAGGGGCAGTTTCTCTACTCTGCTGCCACAGAAACAGTTTTGGGGCTGCAAGGAATACAGTATTCAACCCACCTTGTAAATTCAGCCTTGGCATCACTATCATCTCTCTGATAACAACCCAAATTCAGGTGATTTAAGTGAAATGTGCCATCTTGTTCAGTCATAATTCAAACACACACCTCAGCCAAAATTTACAAAAAGGCTAGAACCCCAAAGCACATCTTGGGCAGAAGTTACAGACCAGTCCTCACAATCCAGCCTAAACCCTCCAGCACAGCACTGAGTCCCACTCATAACTCAGTAGTTACTCATACAACTGTAGCATCTGCTTTTGAAAGGTACCTACAAACTTTCCTTCAGTGCCTGGAGAATGCAGCTCACTCCAGCAGATTGCTATCCGGACTAATTGCCTCAACTATAAAAAATATGCACTGTTTTTCTCTTCTGAAATTACTAAGCTATGTTTTCCTCCTACATTACTGCCTTTATTGTAGAGGTACTACCTAGTAATTTTGGCACTAGTTACCTCTTGGCTTTGTATAATTAAACAGACTTAGCCTTATTAACCTCTTACATAAAGCCGGATTTTCCAAGAGCTACATTTTAACATTAGGATATTTTCATTTGTTCATTGGGGCAATTAATTTCTAATATCAATAAAAGTTAAACCTATGTCATTGTCTATGTGTTCGTGCCAGAGTCCATAGTTGCCCATGCTCATATTAGAAGTAGGCAAAATATTTGGACTGATCATTTTAGACCCATAACATCAATATGAAAGTTTTCTTAAAAAAACTTAATTATGCTTTATATTCCTAAAATAAAAAAGTATTTTATTAAAAATATAATGTTTCTCATAAATTTTACATGGGATTTAGGTAAAGAAGTCCTTTACATACATCCAAGCACTTTCTAAACATTGACACAGCAATGAGAAAAAACCCCAAATCCCTTCTGAAGTCAGCAGTAACCAGAACGAGAGAGATTTCTTTTGTAAAGGGCTCCCCATAACCAAGAGTCTAAGAGACAAAACATTTTGGAGCACTTATCACATGGAAGGCAATTACAGAAAAGCAATCTAGAGTGCTTGCTGACAAATAATAATTTAGGAAATAGAAAACAAAATACACCTTACCTGGTAGCATAAACTGTAGCTTCACCAGGGGATTTTCATGGTGTTATTAAGTTTGAGAGACAAGCTCAAGTGGTTTAAATAATTGAAGGAAGAAAATACAACTTCCACAACATTATGTCTCAAAGTACACTTCTTTGCATCTAATATATAGGGCAGCCTCACTCCAAATACATTTGAGATTTTCTATTTCATGTTCTGCAGATGATGTTTGCAGCTCTGTGCTGGTATCTAATTTCCAGCCAAAGACAATACATCAGGGGCAGCATGAGGTTATAGCAACAAGCCAGTCAGAAAACAAGTTATTCAAAAACTGTTCAAAATAATCCTGTAATTCTATCTATTGTGCAACCTTTGCTTCCAAAGGATAGAGCAATACACTTCTCACTGAACAGAGTTTTCATGAAACCAACATTATATAGTCTAGATATTCTTACCCAATCTGAAACAGAAGTAATAAATATTTCACTTTACAATATCACTGCCATACTTCTGCATGAGTCCCAAGTGATCAAACACTTCTCATTTCTCTGCCTCAAAGAGTGGAAGAAAGTGGGAGTATATGTCTGCACCAACACCTTGCTTTTGGATAAAGAAATGATAGATGAAATACAAAGTTTCTATGGCAACTTGATAATACAGCTGAGCACCTTGGTCAAGAAACTGAGACAATAGATTTTCTTATGCAGAACTTGCAAGAATAAAAGTATATGATTAAAGGTTTGTGAATTCTTTGACAGATAGTCTGCTCTTCCGAGGACTGTAGCTCCCCAGCTCCATCAGAACTACAGCCATGTATATGACCCAGCCACAGTAATAGCCCTTTACACAAGCCTTTGAAAGCAACCAGGTGGTTATGGAATGAAGCTCCTCAAGTGGGTTATCAGCTAACTGAGGAAATGAAGGAAAGGAATAGACTGCTGATTTTCCACACTAGAGAGAAAATACTGGCCAGGAAGTGAGACACACAACTATGCTGAAAGCATAGGTGAAAATGGAGTTGTTAATGAGGCAACAAAACATGACTTGTTATGAAAATGTTTGTAGAGGTTGATTGTAAGGTTAATTGAGTGAAGAGATGCAAGAGCATTTCACAAGAAGCCAGGGGGATGAGCAGCAAATGAAATCCTGCATTTATTCACACATGCATGGAAAAAAATAACCATGACCCAAGAACGGTCTTTGAATCAGTATTCACACTCCATAAATAAAATATGGGACCCTTGTGCTTCCCCCTCTGTAATATCAGCTCCATTTTTAAGAGTAGACAGACAAGCATATACAACACTAAGATTTTTAAGGTGAATTGAGAATGAAGAAGAAAAAATCCTGTTATATAGCTAGAGAAATCTATGAGGCACAAACATCTTGACTGCTGTAAGGCAGCTTAGATCATCCTATTTCCAAAGCTACAGAAGTGAATCAGAAGAGGTTTTAGCTCAGAGAAGAGAAAAACTCAGGTCAAAGATCCAGGAAGACTCATGTATGAGGGGAAACTACATCAACTATAACACTTGTACCCGGAAAAAAAATAACAGGGGCAGAGTTTGGAGGGATAGGATATGATTTCACAAAGTCATAGATTATTAGCTATTTCTCACACCCCAGCATCTGACAAAAGGTTTGAAATAAAAGAGATAAGTTTTTTCACACAGAGTGCAACTACATTGTGGAAGTCACTGCCGCAAGATGCCATGGACACAAAAGAAAGGATATAAACCAGATAAAAATAACTTGTTAGAGGTAGAATCCTGAAAAAGTACTTTTAAAACATTATTCTATATTTGACCTGTTTCTTATATTCTTTTGCTAGACGTCTAGTATTGAGCACTCTCAGGAAGAGGACACCAGTCTAAGTGAGCCTTTGATTTCACATGGCATGTTGCTATGTTCTGGCACTCTGACATATCTCAAGGGTTAAATTCAGACTAATGTGTTCCTTCAGGAGTTTTGCCAAGAACACAAATTTGGGCATTTTGCCTCTTAAGCACTGTGACAGGAATTAGTTAAATCCAACTTTGTAATGGACACAGTGTTTAAAACCTTCACTGCTGTCCCCAGTGCTGTCATCCTGGGATGCAAGACTGCCATCGGCATTGTCTCCTCTTGCCCTAGACTTTGGTCTTGAGGTATTAACACTACATGAAGATTTCACCCTCACTCTTCTACCATATGTCCTCTTGTTACTTCTTGGCAACTGTGGAAACTTTGCTCAATAATAGCATTCAAGTTTTCATGTGCTCAATCCATCAATAGGAAGGCTGCATTTCATTGATCCTAAATTACTGCACCCTAGTTCAATCTATGGCTGCTCTACTATTCTAATTTTGCAGAAACTGCATCTAAAACAGCTCAAATGCTGAAAATATATGAAGGCAAATCATATACAGGGAACATGAAAAATTGATAATACATATCACTGGTAAGACTTTCAAGAAAGAATCAGCTTGTAGAACCAGACTCAGATGCTATTTACTCACCTAAATAATTATTAGGATATTTTCAAAAGATCTCAGCACTCAGTCTGTTGAAATCTTTTGAAAACCTGGTCATAATAGTCACAATGGGAACTGAGTTCGTTTGAAAATCTAGTCAACAGCGGAGAGTGCCGAGCTAGTGAGAGCTGGATCTCAGACAGAAAACTTGCTCCATAGCACCTCTTGAAATACTCAGCAGTGGTTGATGGGAACAGATGAGTATCCACCCTCTGACTGCAGCCTGCATCAGATAAGCAACAAGTTGTGACTTTTCCATTATATTGATTTCCCAACAAAATCCCGGATTCTGAAAAACCTTTTATGAGGGAAGATACTGATTCAAGGAATGAGTTTGATTTCCCCTCAGAATACCGGTTCCGTGCGCTGCCGTTCTGGGGACCTCCAGGCAGCCACTGCTTCCTAACTTGGGGATTCACAACAGAGATGGAAATCTGCATCTTAGAAAGTGTGATTCTGTAGATGTTGGCCTGATGGGACTTGGAAAAGAGATATCTGTGGTCTTCCTACACCCTGCCCTCAGTAGTTGCACTAACCCTGCAGCTCTCAAAGCTTTCAGGTTTCCAGGTTCCTTAGAGCCCTTACACCCATAGGGTGTGTTTCAGTTGCCCAGCGCTGTTTTAGAGGCCTCCTGGTATCCCATGTGGCTGCAAGAGGCTACTCAACCTGCTGAGTTGCAACAAATCAAAGTTATTCAAAATACTTTCTACAAGAAAGAAGATTTTACTTCTTACAGATTCTAGCCAATTTTCTGCCTCGTTCTTCTCAACCACAAACTTCTAAAACATGTGAAGACTTACCTACCTACAATTAGGCAATAAGAAAAAGAGAAGTTGCATTAGCAGAAATGACTGAAAGCTTTTTCACCTCTAATTTACAAAGAAAAAACTTTCTTTTGTCTTGTTTTAAAGGCAATTCTTTCAAAAATTCTCTTACTGTAGAATTACAATAAGAAAAAACCAAGAATTTCCTATTTATGATTTCTATACACATCATAATGCCTCTATTCATATTATCTGTTTTTAGTATTCTACCTACTCCACACATTTATCACTTCCTCATTTTCTAATACCTGCCATTTTCATTCTCAAAATCCTTCCAAATATTTCTAGATCTTTCATGGATACTGGAGTCAGAAGAAGAATGAAGACAATCTCTGTCATTAAAATATTCAGGCCATATTTTTAATTATCTATTTGGTTTTCTCCTAGGAAGGAGAGGTTGTTTCCCCCCAGGAGATCAATACTGTAGTTTCCCCAAATGATTCCTGAAGTTTTTATATAACTTCACAGCTGCAGGTCNAAAAAAAAAAAAAAGCAATAACTTGAAGTTTAAATTGCATTGTCCTACAGTGCCATTCCTTGTCCCTAAAAAACTATGGGCAGCCAGGCAGCATTTGTCATGTATGGACACTCACATGGTACAACTCATGGGGCTGCAGGGACCTTGGTGTTCTGGCTACTCTAATGCCATTGATGATGATGATGACAATGTGCAAAAAGAGGATGCTAAGAAGTTGTGAATGTGAAATAGTCTATTTTAGTACTGCTTTAACATTGCTCATGTTAAATGATGTTAAATACATTCTACAATCACAGAGAGAGAGAGAGAGAGAGAGTGCTGGATGAGAGTCTTGGAAGTCTATCTGGCAGGACAAGGAAGAGACACATCTGCAAATGCCAGTGCTGGTACTGGGCTCAAAGATGTAAATTATCCCTCCTTAGAGTTTCACATCATCAGCCTTGTTTCTGTTGCTAATAACCTGGGTGGATTTGAAATAACTGCACTGAAGCTTTATTTACAGATGGGTTTGGGTTTGGGGTTTTTCTCTTTTTTTAAATATTTTAGTAGATTACATTTCCAAAAAACTTGAAAAAAAACCCAACCAAACAAATAAGAACCACAAAAAAGCCAACAGCAGTAAAAAAACACAATGTTTCTACTTTTAAAATTTGAAAACAAGACAAGCACTCAAAAACAAACTAGAAAGTTTCTATTTATTAACCCCTACATAGCCTATTTTTTTCCTATCTTCAGTGGTCTACTGCACAATACTGTCTAACTGCTGAAGTGATTAACCTTGGGGAGGGCATTTAATTCTGGACTGTTTATAGCTCTAGATACTTGACTTCTCCATCAAAACTTTCAAAACTGTAGGTCTTTTGTTTTACGTTAGATGTATCCAAAACTTATCTGTTTGTAGGTGAGGACTTTGCACAGTCCTTCACAAGTGTCTCCTGTACAGAGCCTTGCTACACTTAGGCGAGCATTTGAGGAGGGTTTTCTGCATGTGTGCTCAGCCTAATCTCATTGCCAGTAGCACTGGCTTTACATTTTTATGTTTATTTAAAGTTTCCAGTGCGTTTAACACAAAGTGTAGTCTTTTTACCGTAGCTTTGTATAATTGGCAAGAATCCTTGTATGTTTACTTCATCACCTTAAAAAAAAAAAATAAACTTTGTAACAAAGTTTAGTCTTCAACACAGAAGGCACAGAGCAGAATCTTTTGGGTGAATCCTCAGCAGATGCTCCCATGTATCTGAAATCATTCAAATTTCTTACTCATAGTGTATGTACAACTTTGTGGGAGTCAGGGGAAAGTGAACAGCTCCCTGGCTGCTCATTTTCTGAGATGCAGCATATGTTTGTGCAGGTATCTGACTATATCCTCTCCCTTCTACCTCATATACTTTGTACTCTTTGCAACAGATGACTGTTTCCAAATATATAGCTATAAAACATGCATCATTTTAATATTGCTATAATTGCATTTCTAGATCTTTATTTTATGTTATTTATAGATTTGTCTTTTATAGATTTATTATATGTGTTATGCTAACTTTAAATATTTTTATATTTGTTTTATACCTTTCAATATTTATACCTTTCAATATTTATTTTATATATTTATTTGCCTTTTACTTTCTTATATATTTTTACAATAATAACTATGTTTTATATATTTCTTTTTATATTTTGTATTTTGCTTTTATGGATTTCTTTTCAATATGCTTATTACACATCATATTTTTAACCCCTGTGTCTTTTCTCTGTTTCTTTATCCCCGCGTGCTCTCAGACCAATTTTAGGAGACCACCCCGGTCTTGCAAACGTGTTCCCGCTCTCACCCCGCTCTCATCCGGCGGGGTGGGTTGCGGTGGGGTTACCCACGCAGAGGAGCTGCCTGCCTGCCCTCCCACAGGGCTCTCGCAGCGGCTCGTGGGGGCTCTTGGAGCCGCTTCCAGGTGCTGCTTCCCGCGGGTTTGGGGGCTTGAAGCCGTGGCTTGGGCTCTGCTGCCCTCCGGTGGCCCCGCGGCAGGGTCCCGCACGGGGGGCGGAACTGGGTCATCCTCATGGTCCCTTCCAACCTAGAGCATTCCATGAGCCTGCACTGAGCTGGAGGGGTGGAGGATGCCGGTGGAGAACTGAGTGTTGTTCACCAGCATTCACCCGCACAGGAACCATCCTCACCTCGGGGATCGCCTTTGGAGGCACCGACACACACACACTGTGAAAGCCAAGCTGTAGAGGGGCAGAAAGGAGAGAAGACACAGCCAAGGCAGAAGGGAGAGAGGCTTTTTCCCCACTTTTAACNCCGGTGGAGAACTGAGTGTTGTTCACCAGCATTCACCCGCACAGGAACCATCCTCACCTCGGGGATCGCCTTTGGAGGCACCGACACACACACACTGTGAAAGCCAAGCTGTAGAGGGGCAGAAAGGAGAGAAGACACAGCCAAGGCAGAAGGGAGAGAGGCTTGTCCACATCTTTAAACAATGGAGCCAAAACCAGCCTGAGCTTCCTTCTCCCAAGTCCCGCTCTGTTTCTTACGGCAGCAGTTCACACCCTCTGCTGGCCTGCAGCCCCCTAACACAGGCCGGGAACACCACGCTTGGCTCTTCCCAGCAAAGCCAGATGTCCCCGTGGCCAACCTGTTGCCCTTGGTCATGGCTTAGGGATTTCCATTCTGCATTCCCACACTGAGCTATCCAACCAGCAGAGCACATAACACAGCCCCATAACTTGATGTAAACCATGGCAAGTTTACACACCACGAGGAGGAAGGCAATGAAAAATAACACTGTGTTATTATTCTATTTGTGGAAATTATGCTGCATTGTTTTCTGCACGATTTTCTTCCTCAATCAGATTTTAGGATGGCTTTTCCTAGACAGGATAATTGGCTGAAATCAATCCACCATAGCCACAAACACACACATTTGGATAATGCTATAAAGGCTGCATTTAAAGGAAGAAAGAAGAAAAAAAAAAACTGAGCAAGGGTTGATTGCTCCATATCACTATCTGCAACTCAGCTCCATTTGTAGTAAATTATTAACTATATTAATCCAACTTTGTTTAAGTCTGTCTGGACAAAACAGAAGTATTACTCTGAAAGCATACAAGTCTGTATAGGCCAAAATTACAGCGAGCTCTCTGCATTGTCTGCAGCAAGGAAGGAAGTCGTCTGGTAACAACATGGCAGCAACAACACAGCCTCTGCTCCTGCCCCAAACTCCACAAAATCCCTTAATTTATGGTGCCTGGATTTCCCAAACATCCCCAGTCCTACCACAGCCAGCTGCTAAGACCTGAAATGTGTGTGCCGGTCTCCATCCTGCTTCTCTATCACAGAGTTAGAAAAATCAATGTAAATTTTGTAGCACCAGAAATCCATGCTGTACATCCCTCTACCCATCCCAAATCCAGGAATCTCAGGGTTTCCCTAGTATTTTTGCTTTACATACTGCAACCTTAGCAGAACTGCAGCACAAGACACATAAAAACAACCCTACTGTCCTTCCTGGATGTTTATAAACTGCAAAATAGATTTGCTTGAGAAATGCCATGAAGATCCATTCAAGCCAGCTTTCAAAGCCCATTATTTGTTCCTAGCTTCCAATATCCTTTGATCACATCTTAAAGCTGAAGTTCCTTACATGCTGACATTACACAGCCAGATGTTAACTCAAACTAGAAATTTTATTTAGTGTATTTACTCAGCAGCTCATAATTGCGATTAATTTTATTTCAAATCTCTGTAAGGAATACATGCTGTATTTATACTCCATTAAACATGAGATTTAATGATTCTGAAGTGTGTTATATCACCAGGAAGAGCCAGAGTGTTCAAAAAATCCTCAAGATTTTGTGTCAGGGTAGTACCTCCTCCATTTATCACACCATTAGTTGGCAGCAACATGGGATCAGAGTCTGTGTATGGTCTATCAAGAATGACAAGGCAGTAGATGGAAAGTAGAGACAGGAACACAAAGAGGACTTTAATATTCCTGTAAGCCACCTGCACTTCCAGATCCAGGTTACTAAGTCCTTTCTCCTGCCCCATGGCATTGCTGCCCAGGAACCCTGTAGATTCACGCCCTTGTACCATCTGTCTCACAGCTGTACCTGGGGAGCACTTCCAAGAAATTGGGGACTTATTTGTAAGTCGTGTATCCTATGGAACCTACAAGACCTGGGACTTTATCTATGCCTTGAGGATGACTTTCATTTTTTTAAGCAACACGCAATTATAAATAACATGAAAGGGTAGCAGAGGTATCTGTGAGCAGCCCCTGATTTTGTGGTCCTTCAACTTTAGAGCACGATACTGATTCTAAGCTCAGCCTTACAGCTCCTCAACCCAATACTGCCCTGAAAATGTGTGATAAATATCACTGTCCAAGTTAGCAGCACACACACCACTCTCCTCATGGCTCCCTAGCAAAGCCCTCTCGCCACGGCTTCAGCGAGAATGCCTTTTGTTTACAATTTCACCAGCTGAAAGACTCTTTTGAGAACACAAAAAAAAAAAAAAAAAAAAACCAAAAAAACAAAACAACAAGGGAT
>VZTI01000537.1:601159-669349 GCA_013397865.1 Struthidea cinerea | reverse complement strand
AAAAAAAAAAAAAAAAAAAAAAAAACCCAAAACACCAAAACAGAAGGGGAAGAAAGAAAGCTGAAGAGGCCACTATGAGGATCTAATCTATGCCTAAGACCACCCCTTGCCTGGCAGTCTGCATTGCCATCAGCTGTATGCATCGTGAGCGCATTGGGGTTTAGATCAGCTGTCTGTGCCTTCTCCCTCATTAACATGGATAAAAGCGGTGGCCTCTGCCGGGTGCGCGGCATTCCTCAGCATACCAGCTGCAGCTCCATCTTAATGCGTCCTCTGGGCTTGGAGAATTAATTAGTTCTGATAGTCACCGTGGTTCAAAATGATGGCTGTCATAACCCCACAGACAAAATTACACACCCCTGGCATTTTCCACATTGCCCATTCAGACTCTCCATAGGCCACTGTTGGCTTCCTCAGATGTATAGCATTGGAAAGATTTAACTTGCCAAACCTTTTTTTTTTTCATCTCTTTGTTATGCTCCAATTAAGTCTGTGTTAATCAAAGGCAGTATTTCCCAAATACTCCCCCCTCTTTCCCCAAGCCTCCTCCTAGGCAACTTGATGGTTTGTACCCCCCTTCCTCCCACCTACAATTAGCATTCAGACGTTTCTCTTGGCAGAGCCAAAGCCTCCCTCCCTCTAGGAAGCTTTCTTCTTATGAACACATTTAACACATTTTATATTTCCCTACCCCTCTGCAAGGTGCTTCAGCCAGTTTCCAAACAAAGAGCAAAGTGACTTCCCTCAGACATGTGGAGCCTCCAACTGTATTCAAACACCCCTGTGACAGTTTTCCCACTGTGACTGGCTCTAAAACAGAAGCCACATACAGTAAAAAACAATAATTCATTGATTTTCTTCTGCTTACTTCCAGATTACCAAGTAAGAATATCAAATTTAGCTCAATACTGCCCTCACCCTTGACACTGTAAGATTTCACTAACAAGGCTGCACCCCTGGGAGAGGAGCTGATCTGCAAGTAAGGTAGAACATACCAGAAAAGTAGTACCAGCTTTTACCATGCAGAGCTCACGAATGTTCGGGCTGCAATGAGTGCTTTGTTTCAAAGTAATCTTATTTCTTTCTTTTCTCTGAAATGGTGCTTTGGCAATACGATTGTGAAACAGCTGGGCTTTGCACGAGGCTCTGAGACCTCATCGTATGAAGTTCAGTCACCTCTGGTTGAGAGAACTGCACAATCTGAAAGTCAAGGGGAGCAATATACAATGCAAGACGTGTACTCAATAATCAATTAAAATTTTTTGAAATGCAGGAAACTGTGTGATCATCAAAACGGTGTAGAGGAAGCTGAGTGCTGCAACCATCATGTCTGTACCTCTGCTGATTTTATTTACTTTTGAGCTGACCTCATGAACCTGGTTCTAAGAAGGAACAACTACCTCATTGTGATGCTGAAATAAGTTGTAGCACAAACATTGCTTTCAAAAACATCTCCATAAATGAACCATCACGTTTTTTCTCTTGATGGTTGGACTTTCACTGCACAGAAATAGAAGCAGTAACTTGGGGAGAGGCAGCAGGTGGATGAAGAAAGTTAAAAGGACAACTAGTTCACAATTACTTAAAGTAGGAGCATCCAGTCCAGGAATGCAAGAGCAGAGCAGAGCGAAACTGTGACACACAGAAGGGAATGCCCCAGCATGTGGTATTTGCAGTATTAAAGCACACACAGTGAACTCTTAATAATTTTTTTCACCAGGCTGCTTGCAACCTGAAAGTTTTCCGAGGTGCAAGGTGACTAGCAGCTGACACACAGGGCATCTGAGGAGGGAGGCTTGGCTGGGCTCCCCGTGTCGAACTGATCCCAGCTTTCAGGAAGCCAGCTCCCTGGCTGGCTGGCAGACACCCTGCCACATGCACAGGCTGCTTCAAGCACCGAGCTGCCACCTTCGCACCCCCGAGGCCCCAGGGAGTCCCACCCTATGTGCCAGGTGACCTTTTAGCCTGTATTTCTGCCCAAAGTGCGGCAAGAGCCAGCCAGGCAGAGTTTTAGTCAGAGCCTGGCACAGTCTGTAACCTTCATGAAGAAGGAAAATGCCCATGACCAACAGGAGGAAAGGGTCCCTCTGGAACAGGGAAAGCAGTCATCACAGCAGTTAGTGAGGAGGCCATCTCTGATGAGAAGGGAGAGGAAGGAAAGGGAAAAAGAGTTTACTTCACACAAATGTCTCTACAAGAGGCAAGAGCAGATAACAAGAGAGCTGATGCTGTTGCTTTTTATCGCGATCTACAGGACAGGAAAGGGACGTGCTTGATTTACAGCTCCTTTCACCACTGCGCTGTCTGAAGTGGCAACAGGCAAGAGACCCAGCTGACCTCAAGCTGCTGAAGGAGCTGTCAGCTCCTGCCAGCACACACACAGGGACCGGGCAGACGCGTTTTCCCCAGGTGGCACAGACCCTGCCCAGACAGCCACTCTGCCCACACTACAACAAGGCACTTCTGCAGAAGAGGGAGGGTAAGTTTCGCTCCCAGACATCCCACAGAGAATGGGATGTGGCCATGGGCTATCGCCACACAGAAGAGAAGATTCTCCAGGATTCTGCTTTTCGAGTAAAACCTGAGCCATTCCTTCCTCCAGGCCAGACTGTACATTGTCTGCAAAGCCAAAGTAACATGAAAGGCCTTGACCTCAGAAAAAAGAAACAGCCCTTCTCAGGAACATGCCTACTGTCAGCATGTTCATCACAGCCCTGGCTGCTATCATGTCTGCATAAACAAGGAATGATTTACTTTCCTCATCATATGGAGAAAGGAACAGGATCTGATGAGTGCACAGGAAACATCTTGCCCTGCCATCTCCAGCAATTTTGCAGTATTCTGTTAGAGCACATAACAAAAGTAGATGGATTTGTACATTATTTTATATGCTTATCACCACTGGCTTCTTTCAGAAAACAACATGGAGTTAAAGATAAGAAGTTATGAAGCACAGCTTTGTATTAAGGCACCCTTAAAGAGTACCTTCAAATGACAGAAGAAATTCTAAGGTCAGGGGGATCAGGCAAAGCTGACAAACTGGAGTGAGCCAAAGTATTGGGTATTTGAGACAAGAGAGAGCCTGCCCTTACAAGACTGACCAGTGGAGCAGCAAAGACCACCACTAGAAATGAACTGAAAAACTCCAAGAAGAAAGAAAAATATTTGCTTTAGACGAATTAAAATGGCAAAATCAAAATGCTTTTGGCAAATCTGAATGTTCATCTCTCCCAACCATATCCAAGTAATATAGCTGAGTCAATTTTCCTCTGCTTAGCTCCAGAAAAACAGTCAAAATGATTTAACAAAAATAGCAAAAAAAAGGGGGGGAGGGGGAGGTGGGGGTGGGAATGCCCCTTTTTATCCAGCTAACCAAAGCTGGAAGATGTTCTTTTGGCCTCCTGAGATAAAGTCAGTGGCATTCCTCCCAGAACCACACCGGGGGAACCCATCCTTATGTTATTAGGGCGGATAAGCCAACATCCAGAGATACTTTGCTCTCCCTTAGATCAGTTAAATAACTGTAATAATAGAAGCCCAGTAGCTACTCCAGCCCCCTATCCACGCTCACCTAAAAGAAGAAATCATCTTCTGTCATAACAGTTCAGTGTCCTTGGTTTTGTACTATCAACAGCTCCAGAGAGAGGAATAAATGAACAGAGCCCTGTCAGGATATCCTGTCATTCAGTGAGGGAGGCTTTATTCAGCTTTCCAGTGAAAACTTTCAGCAAATACCCTGCATTTTGGAATCTCTCCTGCCTGAGCAAGCTCCACATGCCATATACTTCACTCACTTACCTTGGGGAAGACAAGAGTCCTGTTAAAGTATTTGCCTGAGAATGCAGAAGAAATAGCACCTCTAACCATCATTTTAGATCAGAAATTGAGTTTTCGTGTTTGTAGGGCTCTGAAAAAGTCCAATTGACAATGGAAAAAAGTCCTGGTTTTTTATTCTTTTTTGCTTTTTTGGTTGCAGTGAAATTATGTTTGACATCACAAGTCCAGGATGAGGTAAGAAGCAGCTTTTTACGTAATGGATTGTTGTTTGTCTGTATTACTCTGTGTTATAGAGAGAACAGTTATCAGATATTGTATCTTATAGAAGAAAAACCTACTTTAACAGTCACTGGTGTATATGACAATGAATTATAACCTCAGAGCTCTGTAATTCAGTCCTCTGAAATAACAGAAATGCATCTGTTTATTCTGCATGAGAATTTGGCTCAAATGATATAGCATGAGTACACTGAAAAAGTCTCTAAAACTGGCACGTGTGGCAAAAGACTGTATATTATGCATTTATCGAAAGAAATTTGGATTTCTCGTAAGTCAGAAGATGAAAGCAGAAATTTTTCTATAGTGAAAATTATCTGTTCCTACTGACTAAAAGAAAGAAAACCTATTTTAGACAGGTAAGGAAAAACAATCGAAGGAATTGAGCTATTTAAAGTAATAACACAAAGTTATAAATGTAATTAAAGGATTTGTAGACTTCTGGGGAAGTGGCACATTTGTCATGTACAAATACTATGAACCTGTGGAATTTCACATCTGTTTTCACCACCCTTGTAGAGAGGCAGAACACATTAAGAAGAGGAAACAAAAGGACAGAGAGAAATTAGGAGGGGGAAAGGGAAGACACTCAGGTGTTTTGTTGCTGTTGTTGTTGGCTCGTTGCAGTTTTTAAATGGAAAAATACACTGAAATGTACAAAGCGTACTGGGAAATATGTTAAAGTTATTATTTTTCTCAAAAAAAAATAAAAAGAAGTGACACTAAAAAGTCAACTTTCTTCCATTTTCCTTAAAAGCAGAAAGGGAAAATGAGGAAATGGGAGAAAGTGGAAATAATGCTATGATTCCAAAACAAATAGTGGTTTACAGCTGGTGTTAGGGAAAGGACATAAGTTATTTTAATTTAAATTTTTCCTTTTCAAAATTCTCAATGAATTTAATGTTCCAAAAATGAAATTTTGTGGGGTGCCTTTTTGATGACAACCAAATATCTTTCCAAGCTGTACCCACATTATACCCACATCTGGAAAAAGGTCACATTTTTACTTCAAAGACACCTGAAAAGCATCTGCACAACAGAACGGTTTCACTACCCAAATATTTCAATGTTACCCAGATCAGATTTCACAGTGCACTTATGAAGACAAAAATTTGACAACTAAAGAGATGTTGAAGTGTGCTTATAAGTGGGTGATGGCAATCACATATAGTGGCTCAGAGGTTATGAAGCTGAATCTCCTTATCAGTGTCTCTGATACATCTTTACGAACTTTGCTGCTGGAATGTCTGGCTGTCATGGGGAGAAAATGCTGAGTGAGGGCTTCATCCAGGACCATCACAGGACACATAGAAATCCTGCCCAAGGTGCCAGGGTACCCACCCAGACTGGCTTTGAGGTTCTGCAGAGGCTGCA
Source organism: Struthidea cinerea (assembly GCA_013397865.1). Classification (NCBI taxonomy): domain Eukaryota; kingdom Metazoa; phylum Chordata; class Aves; order Passeriformes; family Corcoracidae; genus Struthidea; species Struthidea cinerea. The sequence continues at coordinate 663,922 of VZTI01000537.1, read as the reverse complement.
GCATCCCACATGTGCCCAGAAAGTCCCATAGTCTCTGGACTGGACAGGGTTACATTGCTGGTTTTTAAAAACCATTCTCTGAATTAGGTCATTTCTCACCGTGTGTGAACTGTGAACTTACTTCTACAAATACCAGGAAGAAAGAAGATGAAGCCAACACTAGACGCAGTTCAGTAAAGACTTACTGCTTTAAAATAGATACGTAAAAACAGGTTAAAAAAGAAAAGAGGAGGCTGCTCTTCTCAGTGTGCTCTGGTGGGGTCAGGCCCAAAAGCTCCACCAAACTTGAATGCAAAGCTAGATGTCATTCTTTGACAGCAATTTGAAAATACCAACCATAGCTCTTTAGATCACTATGGTGGTGCTGATAATATAAAACCCACTTTTGAGAGGAATCTTTGTTCCACAGGCTGGTGCTGTGGAATGCACCTTGTTTAATTTTGCCTTTGAGTGGAGAAGGCACTTGTCAGTAGCTTTGGAACTAACACTCCGTAGGCTGTGTGGTCTCTCTAACCTGGCTTTTAAGTTTGACAAACTTAGCATTTGTTGATAAAGCCCTCCTAGGAAAAATATTACACTTAGAAAGGTTTATCCTGCAGTGTTGGACATATTTTGTGCAGACAAAGCTACTGCAAAGTGCTAATATGTGGTCTAACCTAGTCTAGCTCCAAAACAAGGAGCTCCCGCTGAACAGAAAAGAGTTTGCAGCCGTGAGTGAGAACAAAGCTGAGTCAAACTTGTCATTTTTCAGCAATGTCACTCGGGGTAGTGGTTTTTTTTCTTTTTAATTATTCTTTTTCTGTTGCAGGTGAAGAAGCAGTGTGATCAAAAGCTGCTCATTAGAATGAAAACCAAATGTGTACCTTGCTCTTTAAACCTTGACACCCAGTGCCCTGCTGGTTACACCAAAATTACCAATGGGACTGGCACACCAGACTGCAGGTATCGCCTCTGTCAGAGCTTTTCTCCATGAATTAGAAAATGTTAATTCGTATCAAGAATGCTCTAGTCTATGCAATTTTCTTTTGGAACATTTGCCACTGGCTTCACCAACTCCAGAACTCAAGCTGCATTCAGGGTATTTGATGCTTGAAGTGAATCATCAAGAGATATAAGAGGAAAATAAACATTGTTATTGATGGTCCATCAGATTTCCTCTTGAATAACATCATAGAATCTCTTCCATATTTATTCTGCATACTTAATAAGAATGATACCAAAATATATGATAAATATATTAACATATGATTGTTAACATTATTAAATATATGATAATATATTATCATATGATATTTATGTATTAATATTATATAAATAATGTATACTTCAAACTCCTAGATAGGGGACTTGTGGGGGTGAAGGACAGGAAGAGATATCTCAACCAGTTTGAAATCTTGCCATTCAGATTGGAAAGAAAAGAAAAAGCTGTATTTTAGAGAAAATGCAACTATGTTAAGCTTATTTAGCATTTAAAGAACCCTGATACTAAATAATTTTTTAAATAATTTTAAACTAGTTTCAAATAACAACTTAGAGAAAAGTGCTGTATTTAGGTTGGGGCGGGAAGGTGAATACACTGTTCAAAAGAAACAGCTCCAAGGGTCTTTTTAGACCTTGATGTTCAATGTATGTTTTAATGAAGAAGATAAAAAGGCAGATCAATACAACTAAGCTTAAAGTGCTCTTGTCTGACACTGAAGGGAGAAGACGAAGTTAAGAATTTCATTTTTCTCCACAGGAGGCTGTAAGCACTTTAAAGAAGCTTTAACTTCTTCTCCACAGGTATTACCTGGAAATTAAAGCACACACGCTTTCTTTTCCGGGCTGTCGGCATCGTTGTGTGAAGGAATTTGAACAACCCGAGTGCTGCCAGGGACACTGGGGCCCAGACTGCATGGGTAAGTTGGTTTGGTCTTTGGGGTTTTATTTTCACGTGGAATTTGAATAGAAATAAAGCAGTGGCTTCTCATCTTTCTAGAAACTATTGCTGTGAAAAGTTTGCTCCTCAGAGTTTGTTATAGAAGTAGAAATAAATAGCAGTTTTCAGCTAAAACTTAGAGGATTTGAAGGAAAACAGATATTCAAAGTTTCATTTTAAAAGAAAAATTCATAGAAAAATATAAAGAGCCTCAGAAAATCTCCTTGGTTTTGAGATTTTCAAAACAAATCATTTCAGCCAATGACTGCAAAATTATTTCATTCCGGAGGATCCCCACAATGGATTTTAAAAACTGATATTTTCAAACCACAAATTTAAATGTCTCATTTTAGGTCAAAACCATCCTTATCCACATCTAAAACATTTCCAAATCTCTTTAGTTCTTTGCTTTGTGATGCAGGGAGGATCTTTTCTTTCAGTTCAACTTGAAACAGTTTCTTGAACTGCCTGTGAGTGCTGAAGGCCATTACTGAAGCAAGGGAATCAGGAGTGCCTCCCCTCCTGCTGTCCCTTCCTCAGGAAAAGCTTTTCAGCATCTCCACAAGTGCACCAAATGTCAGGCTACCAAGATGGGCATTCAGACCCACAGAGGAAGTTTCCCTGCCCAGTCAGAGCGTTTCCTCCTTTGGTTAATGGCCTCAAGGTCTGTTTCAATGTGTGTGAAGTCCTTTGTCTACAAAATAGATTTTTTAAAAATTGTGATTTTAGCCCAAGCTATTATTTAAATGCCAGTCATTTATCTACAAAGGGAAAGCAGCCCAACTGCAGCTCACAGCTACTGCAAGAGAAGAGACAGGCTGAGAGCTGAGTGCGTGGTGTGTGCTCATATCTTCTGGAAAGAGTGGCTTGTGTGGTGGTTTATCCTACCACCAAAGGCAGCCTAAGTGCTCATCCTCCCATTATCAGGGTGCTCTATCAGCCACACAAGGGGCATCAGCATTTCTGGAGAGGGGCAGAGAGAGTCCCCTGCCCCAGAGCTGGAGTTCTGCCTGAACCACTGTGTGAAGGAGGCTGCAAATGCAAGGAAGCCCTCTCTTCCTTTGGACAAACTTCTTGACCCCAAAAAGCAAAGAATCAAGGTTTCAGCATTGTTTCTGCTTTCATTTGGAGGGAAAAAAAATAGTTATCTCTACCTTATCACAGCCTCTGAAATAGAATATTGTACAACTTGAAGTGTTTGGAGGAAAGACGGTCCTTCCTGAGGCCAGGCAAAAATCCCTGACTAGGGGTTTGCTTCACATTTAGCATCTGATGGCAAGGACAAAATTAGGTCTTAAATAGCGCTCTGACTTCCTCAAATGATAGCACATGCTGAAACACACAGAGTGAGTGAAAGATCTTTTGTCCCCTTCCCTCCCCATGTAGCACACCAAGGCATCCAGCTGCACACCAATCCCTCTGTAAAAAGTCATAAAGCCAAAAGTACGGGGTCAGAAAAGGTCCAGGGGGAAAGAGCACAGCCTTTCAACACTGCCAGTACCATCCAGCCACAGGTACTACAGCTCGTGGAGCTACTCCCTACCCAACACAGCTTCCTGCTCTGGGCAAATATTTCCATGGCTCCCAAGAAAAGCCTGGGTACCAACTGAAAGCTTTGTGGCATGACCAACTGAGTAGAAAGCACTGGAAGGATAATGGGAGGGAAAACATGAGAAGAAAAAATAAAGGCCAAGAGGAAAGATACTAAATTTAATGCTAACAAATTATATGGTCCATCTTAAAGATGTGTAAACACATCTTTACAAGTACTACTCACTGCTTCAGCCTTGCAGTGAGTCCGGTGAAGAGAAGTATTTTAAGAGGCTATATTTGACAACACTTGGAAAGTGCTGAATTTAACTCCACAAGGAAAAAAAGAGCTGATAGATTTAGGCTCTTTTGGCCTACATTCAATAATTTGGCCTTCACACTCTGATGGCTGTTAAGAGATAAGCAAGAGCATCTCTTTCTTACTGCTTTTCAGAAAGCACCCTCGATAAAAGCAAAGGTCTCGCCTCTCCCCAGGGTGGCAGCAGGTGACGGTGCCAGCCCTGCTCCAGTGTTCCAGCACTGCCTCCTGTGGCCCTGCTGGTTGCAGGAAGCACTTTATCTGCCTGGCCAGACTTGTACAACAATATGGTAATTTAACCAACTTCTGATAAAGCTGTCCCTTGGTGCTGGTATCAAAACAAGAGACAAGATGTAGTGAAGACAAGGAGGAGTGTAATGAATACTAATGGCAAAAAAAACCCCTGCTTTGTCAACAATTTTAAAGTAACTTTTCCTAGGAATTATACCATGAACTCTGAGTTTTCTCTATCCTTGCAAACTCAATAAAAGCATCAGCGCAAGTAATTTTTTTCCATTCTGTGCAAATATTAAACAGTTGCCCTAAGTCCTAAAGATAAGATATAACTATCATACGGTAGCCAGAAAACAAGATTCACTAAAAGCCACTCTAAAGATTATAGTATATGTGATTATTACTTTCCCTCAATTGCAGTTACTTGACCTAAATTCTTAAAACAGCATGTGTAAGATAAACAGCACTAAAATTTTCGTCTTTAAATTTATTCGTTTTTCACAAGAAGCTTACGGGGATACAATAGACCTCAAGCTACATTAAGGAATAAATTAAAAAATTTTAACAGATTGGTACAAAGCCAAAGCTTTCAGTGGAATTAAGTGTACACATATGCACACCCACTTATTTGCTCACCGCTCTGTCCAAACCAAATTCATTTTTACTGAAACTTCCACATTATCTAAATCAGGATAAACTTAGGCAGGGGGAGCATAAATCTGGTGCTGCCCATCTCCACCCACACAGAACAAACTCTGAGACTCTTTATAAGCAATAAATCTACCAGTAAGGTACAGCAGAGTACCTGTGAGGCCAGTAGGAGTCTGATACATTTAGATACCAACTGCATCAAAATTATGGTACCTGATGGGAGTTCTAATTACAGGAAGGAAAGGCTTTTGGACAAGTGTTAATCCATCATTTTCAAGGAGGGGCAGGACAACTGTGAAAAATAAGGGAATCCACACAGGAGAGAAAACCTGACAAAATGATCTGACTAAAAACCACTGTAATATGCATTTCCTATAGGCAATCTTTCAGTAAATCTTTGAATCTTGAAACCTTTAAGACAAAAAAAATTAAGCTATTTTTATTTGGAAATACGGTCATTTTTTCTTATCTCATCCTGCTGGCTGGGGTTTTTGTTCAGACTCTCTCACCTTCTACACCACTGCCTGTAACCATGGTTTTAGCACCAGAGGCTCTGAAGAGCATAACACACCTTTAGCATACAAGTTTGATTAGTGACCACAGCTCCTTGGTCAGGATTTGGTTGTGAGATATCTGAACTTCAATTTCCAAGATCGTTTGAATCAATTATCACAGTCTTATGGAGATAGCAGGGAGAAGGAAAAATTTTCCACGTAAAGCAAATGTAATTTTTGGTGGGGGGAAAAAAAAAAAAAAAAGGCTTACTAAACTCTAACTTGGCATCAAATAAAATCCTGAGAATAAATTTTTAATCCATCAGAGTTATACCGACACACAGGAGTGGTCAGGCAAGCTCCACTTGTGTCAGAAAAGCCAACAGCTTAGGGTGTCTGCAGACAGAGGTGGGTCAGCAGGGACAAAATCAGACGCTATTTTAGAAAAGAAAATTATTTTTTGTTCAATCCCTTGACTTCAGTCACTAGCCTAAATTCCCAGACAAGAGAGCGTGATGGTCTCTGCTGATGCAAAGATTCTAGCGAAGAGATTCAGGCAGCTGCAAAACAGCAGCTGTCACCCAGGGTCCCTGTCTGGCCCAAAACCCTGCAGCTCCCTGGGCTGTCACCTGTAGGGTTCAGGGGGAGCACATGGATCAGAGCAAGGTGACTGATGGCTCGAACACTGTCATTTCCAGCATGTCCAGGGGGAGCTGCATCACCATGCAATGGGAGAGGACGCTGCTCACAGGGCATAACCGGGAATGGAACGTGCACTTGTCAGGTATGTCCTTTCTTTTAAATGGAAAAAAACCACAACAATGTAAGTTGTGCTGAAAAAAAAATGCATGCTGCACTGTATAAATACATTAAAGGAAAGTGTTCCAGAAACAGCAGAGATGATCAGCTTGGAGTTCATTTTTTGCTTGGATTGCACTAATCTTCACACTATTATTTCTATAGACTTGAGCATGTTTGGGTGAAATTATTAAAAAGTTCTTTCATCTTGCCTTCCTGAGACAGGTGTTTTGACTTCCTTTATTTTTTTTATTTTGTGCTATTACTTGTGACTTTTTGCTGTAAATAGAAAGTACTTACACATGGAGCTATATTCCCCATACGTTGTCCCCTCGCTGAGATTGCAACGTGTAGTTCTTAAACTCAGGCAAAAAGATTTTTAAGAAATAATTCAAATTAATCTTTTCTACCTCCCCCTCTACTGGTTCATCTTTACATCAAAAGTCCTCTTCTGGGGACACATGAAAAAGAGACAGAGGTAGAATTAGCCAGAAAATACAACCCACCAATTGTAAGCCTGATTTGGACATTAGGCCTGATTACAGTACTTCATTGTTAACTTGACATTCAGAATATCTGATTTGAAGATCTACAAATTATTTTTAAAAAAAGATGTGGGGGCAAGATTGCTCAAAAGACCACGTTTTCTAGATTTTGTTAGCTATTGATTGAAACTTTCATGTTATTTTCTTTTGGCAGCAAAAGATGCTGTTTTCAGCCTGCTAAGCATATATGTGTCTAGAGATAGATGAGAAACTTAAGTTTTGATTTCCATTGTGTAATTCACAGAAAGGTTTTGGTGGGACAGCCTGTGAAAAATGTGCTGAAGACAATTTATTTGGTCCTGACTGCACATCAGGTAAGTTTGAACTTGCCTTATTTGATTAGAGAAAGGAAGGGAGTGAAAGCTGTATTCAGACTCTAAGAAATCCCAGTGAAATGGGTAAGGGGCCCAAAGATTTCCCAGTAAGAGCTGCTGTCTGCCTCAGAGAACACGATACGGAAAGTAAAGAGAGCTCTTCACTCTATTCTGTGCCAGGGAGATACATAATTCTGTCAAAAGCGTGAAAAATTGTGTGTTTGGTACAATTTTGGGGTTTGGGTGGTTGATGAATTCACTGATTAGCCATGCACCTATCAAAAGTGGAAGTCTGAAAGATGTGTGCACTTTGTAGAATGTACTTGTATCACAAGTGTATATATGCAGATAACATTTTCCACTCTTGCCTGTTTCTTAATGGTGTCTACTATTTTAACTTCCTGACCCTTGCAGAAAATTACACTGAAAAACCAGAAAACTACCTGAAAAAAATTTTTAAAACAGTCTTATTCTTAAGTAGTAATAGTTGTTTATCTCTAAGAAACTCCTTCCCTCAAGTTCTACATAATGTTACTTCTAAAGAGTCACAAATGGTCTCAATTTAAATAATCTGTGTTGGCCTTTCTACACTAATTCTACACCACTGCTGGCTCAAAGGCTCTTTTTCCACCAGCTGTCCACTGGATGCCAGTGTTGATACACAGAAATGTAACTGAGCCAGCATTTTCACGAGAATAGGCTCCTTGAATGGATTCAATATCTTAAATGTAATTATTTTCCAAGAAGCTACTGGAGGATTCAATTGCATATTAATTTAAGCAACATTTTACACTTCAGCTTTCAGATATTTGTGCTCCTCCAAGTGTTCTAAAATAAATAAAATATAAACAATGTTCATTTGTGGCTAACTGCTTTTCAGTAATACTTTACACATTCCTGGTTTTTATATTATGACTGCTAACATAGGTAGGAAGTTATTAATTAATTAGTGCTGGTGATTTGCATGAACATAGGCTGTATTTTTAAAGGGAAGAGGATATGCTACATCACTGCAGCTTAAACATGAAGTCAGCAATACAATTCTGTACATCTTTTAGACTTTTCCAAGTGTAACTCTAAATGGCCTTTTTAAAAAGCATCTTTGCCATAATTCAAACAATTGTAACTATAAAGCTTTTTGAGTATACTTAAGGCTTCAAAAATTATTTATAGAAGGGTCTCATAGTCACCTGGACTGTGAATGCATCATCTTGCGTGCATATTTTATATGGGTTTATAAAATATGGGTTTATAACCAGAATATAACCATAAATGAGAGAATATAGGAAGAAGGAAGCCTGAGACCTCCACAGTGATTAATTATGCTTTTAACTAAATAAATTTTGTTTAGGGAAGGGAAAACAAAAGTCACAAAACTCATCTCTTCTTGAGGTGCTTGAGAGATACAAACAGTCGAAGCAAAAACAAGCAATAGGTTAACTGTTATTAAAGATGTCCGTGTTACACGTTACATCCAATTTTAGCTTCAGATTCAAATTTTGTCAAATTTTACAAGTTTTATGGAATTAGCAATGAGTCGGTTTGGTGCTTATAGTGTGCGTCCTGAAGATTTTCAAACCCTGGGCTCTTAACCGCCTTCAAAAATCAGTGTGTTATTTACCGATGTATGCAACTGCAAGTGTTGATCCTCTCAGCAATGGAAGCCTCTAAATTCAGGCACTCGGGTCAAAGCTTGGTTTGGCCAAAGCTGTTGGCCGGGACACTCTTTGCTATGAGTAGCCACTAATTATGTCATCCCAAACACCATTATTACCCAGTAAAGCAAATCCCTTTCTCCCTATAGCTTGTGACTGCGTTCATGGAGTATGCAGCAGTGGAATTACAGGGGATGGAAGATGCACTTGCTTGTCTGGATACAAAGGGCTCCGCTGCGATCAGCGTAAGTAGATCGTTTTCCATACGAGATGTATTCAACAGCTGTGATACAGTTAGAATTGGGAAGGATAAATCAGTCTCAGGTTAGTCATGCAAAAGCAGCCAAGCCTACGCTGAATTTCAAAGCCTCACAGTGTGCAGGCACAGCTTAATCTGTCCCCCTCTGTCCTGTCCCTCAGCGATAGCCGAATGCGAGGCGCTGCGGTGCCCTGCAAACTCCAGGTGTGCTGCCTCAGGTGAGAACGGAAGGCAACTGCAATGCACATGTCTGCCCAACTTCCACGGGGACAGTACACGATGTGAACGTGAGTAATTTCCATGTCTGCCCAGTTCTTTGAATATACTGCCATTAGTGTTATAGTTCAGATAAGGAACGTGTTTTTGAGCCACGTCTCACCATCTAATTTTTCCTGGTTTCATATCCCCAAGCACAAACTAGATTCCTTCAGGATGAAACTAAATCTTAAAATGTGCTTCAGAAGTGCATCCATCCAATTGCTAACAAGTTTCAGTCCATGCAACCAGCCTAGTAAACCCCCTTGAAATACATAAGGTGTATACTGGGTCATCAGTGCTTACAAATCCACTCCTGTCATATCGCTCTGCTTGGCAGAGTTCAGCCTCATAGCTTGCTTCCATAAAAATCAGCAACAGCAACCAAGGGCTTATGTTTACTGAGCATCCATCATGTGGCAGCTCAGTTCCATCAGCAAGGACAAACTATAAAGGCAAGTAAATTTCATTTTAGCTTTTCTGTTTTTCATGAATCAAAGCTAATAGCATCTCAGCTAGAGGTAAAGGCTACCTTAGAGGTGTCTTTATAGACTCCTCAACTTACCATTGAATGCCCAAATTAACTGTATAAGAATCCGGTTTTCTTTTCTCTACTCACCTTTTGTCTTATGGTACCAGTTCTTCTTTCTAGACCAACTGCAACAAAGAATATTGTTTAGTCTGATGCTGGAAGCACAATTTAGTAGATGTTGGCTCAGATCAGTCCCAGTTGAGGGGAAAGAAAGGGAGCAGAAGAGGGGAAAACAGCGAGAAGCACCACTTTTTAGGTGTGTCCTAGATAAAATGTGTGCTTAACCTTAACCTAACCTGGACACAAAGGTGTGAGAAGATGCTCTCCAAGCACTGCTTGATTTTGAAAAAGAACAAGCAGTGCCATTGCCTCAAAAAAATGGTCCATGGAAATACCTAGTGAGCCTCTAGTGCAGGCCTGAAAGTAGAACAGTGTGGAAGACTAAAGCACTTGCTGGCCAGTTTTCCATACCGCTGAACCGATGACATTATTTTGTTTAATTGCCGGAAAGAAAACAGTGAAGGCCTATTGTATTGAGAAATATTTTCCAACTGATCTAACATGTGCTTAAAGCCTCATACCTCCTACCTGACCTTCTCTAGTTAAAATCCACCAGAGAACAAGGAAATAGTTGTGATATTTTCATGAGCACGTTACACGTTTTAATCTGTTTATAACTCAATTTGCCATGTTAAGAGATCACTTCTGCTCAAAAGCAAACAGTTGGTTGCTACGTTAGCATAAACACATTCCTCCCTTCCATCTCCATGCCTCTACAATACCTCGGACTTGGCTGTTATGAAAAGTTTAGTCTGCCCAGGCTTTGTCTGGCATGGCGGTGCTCTGTTTAATCCTTGTCTTCAATTTTAGAACTGCGGGCAATGATCCATTTACTTCGCTTCTTTTTTCCCAAGCTATCAACCCATGCTCCAAAAAGGTCTGCGATCCTAATGCCGACTGTGTTTACCTGGGGCCAAACCAGCACAAATGCACCTGTCGAGAAGGTTACAGAGGGGATGGTCAAATCTGCCTGCCCATAGACCCTTGTCAAGCAGCACGGGGGAGCTGCCCTGCACAGTCCAGCATTTGCATCTATGACGGTCCAGGAAAGGTCAGTGTAACTGCCCGAGAAGAAATAATGCCTTTTCTCCAAAAAGAAGCCATGAGGGTATAGAAACAGGTCTCAAGGAAATCAAATGCTACTCCTAGGTTTGACATGAGCCCTGCTGGTGACCAGGAGGGAGTCCTTTTATCTCCCCTCTGAAAACAGGAATGGCAATAGTGTTCTTTTTTCTGGGAATATTTTGGCTACGATTTGCCTCTCCAAAATGGAGGCATTGAAATAAATCTTCTCCCAGTTAAATTTTGTCTCTCTGAACACAGGGGACTTGTAGGACCAGTAGGATCCTTATACAGGTACCACAGATAAATGTCTAAGTTTAGTTTATTTAGGCAAGAAGCAATCTGGGTCTTTGAAAACAGTCAGTGAACAGCACTTTATAAAGACTGCATATTATTCATGATGTTGGGAACTGGCTCCAATTTCTGTGTGTAAAATGGACACCAACAAAACAGCAAAGCTTCAAAAGGCCTGGTTTGCTTGGACACCCTGAGGGGCCAAAGGACTTGATCATCCAGGGTTGTTTTGCAGTTCGTGGTCATATCTGAGTGACCTGCACATGGCTGAAACACAGGCTCTTGTGTACAAATATAAGCTTTATATTTGTGTTTGAACTCACCAGGTGATTAACTAAGACACTATGTTCAAGCCCTAGTTCCAGAAATTATGCTGAAATCCACAATTTGTGCGTGGCTAATTTTCTCTCCCCTCTCACATCCTTCTGATTCAGTCCCACTGTGAATGCAAGGAGCATTATACTAACTTTGTGCCTGGGAAAGGATGCAGCATGATGGACATCTGCGAAACAAACAACACCTGCCACAAAAAAGCTAAATGCTTAACAGTTGCACCAGGACAGATTGCGTGAGTCTTTTTGCTTATTAAAGTTTCACACAGTTTCTCCCTCCTTCCCTAGTAAATGGGCTGCTAAAACAAATCCTGTGGATGAACACCTCCTGAAGTTATCTTTAATGGCTTCTTTATCAAGGACAAATCACAAAATTTAATGGGGTTAGGGTCAGCCGATTAACATAGAGTTAGATTTCATCAGGCCATTCGGTAATGACTATTAAGTTTTATTTTTAAAGCACTCAGAGGTCATTTCTACACTAGTAAATAAAAGGGACCAAAACCTCTTTTCTCTTCCTCAGGGCAAGCAGCATTGTCTCTCTCACAGCTAAAGTCTCTTCCAAAACAGAGTAACTGCCTCTTGGCAGCAGTCCCTGGCACATGCTATCCCTTCAGCTGTGCCTGGGCACTGCCTGGGAAAATGCTACTTGGTGTGGGCCAGAAACATGCCAGGCAGCATGCTGAAAATTAATCAGCATTAATTATGGGATAGCACTGGAGCCCTGCCTCTTCTGACTATACGAATACAGATACAACCAGGGAATCTGCCCCCCATGCTGTAAAAGCAACACCAACCTCAGCAGACTCCTCAAACCCTTGAGTCAAGCAGGTGGGAAACCGAAAAACCTCTGGCAAACTTTGCTTTTCCTGTACAGAAATATGCTACACAGATGTTACAAAGAAAGTCAGTCTTCACAGTAAACTCGAGAAAGCTCTCTTAAACCACAGACTTTGTCTTACATGTTTCTATAGCCCAGTGATGGCAGGTACTGGGTTAAAGAGTTGTGCCTGAAATACCAGTTTTTGGGAGCTGAGAGCTTGAACATGGAGGACAAGGCAGGCCATTCATTGTAAGTTAGGAACTAATCATCATATAGATCTGTAGACAGAAAGCATTCACTCAGGAGAGTATTCTTATTGCCAGTCCTTGTGTCATCATGCAGGGTAATATCAACATCACTTCTGTGTAAGCTATTGTGCATTTCAAACAAATCCATCTGGAATATCCCCAAGTTCTCTTCTACAGCATAGTATGCTACTCAAACTGCTTAGTAGAGGCTCTCACAATACTTAGAGTACTATCATACTGCACAACATCAGTTGAAATTTTGAAATAAAATTCCACATCCAAAATCAGGAGCCTTTTTCCCCAATTAGTCACTGTTTCACTGCTGCAACACCATTTTTGAAAGCCAAGAAAGTTTTGAGAATTTTAGAATAGGAAAACTAAAAATTTATTACTGGGGATGGAAAAGAACAAAAAAATGGTTTGGCTTCATTCATTTAATGATATTTAATGGCAAAAACAAGAACAGAAGAATGGAGTGGGATTGAAATCAAATCTGAGCTAAGGAAAATCCATTTATGAAAGCGAAACTTTACAAAGAAAACTGTTGATTTGTAAATGTGGGCACAATAAATAGATTCTGGTAAGTGACAGACTGTATTTTGGCTGCATCCCAGATTATAAATGTATTTGGGAGGGCTTTTTTGGGTTTTTTTTTTTTTTTCCTTTTTCTAAAACACAAAGCTATAACAGAGGCCACAATACTGCATTGCATCCTTTCTATTTTTACTTTGTTTTGGTTTTTTTAAGGATACAGTTGTGCTATTAGCTTTCCCCACATAGACAGTTCTACTTCCTCCAGAACCAGATTATTTGTACAGGAATAAATCTCTCATACAGACAAAGATGTAAAAAACCCAAACATTGGATTTGTGAATATAACACAGCAACCTCCTCAAAAATCACAATTGCCTCTGTCTTAAGTTCCCTTACAGTTCTTTCCTGAGTAAGTGCTAATGATTTCCATGGTGTTGCTTCAGCACAGTGATCATGTTCAGCCTTGCCCAGAAGCTATGAAGCTTCAACCAGTGCAGAATTACACTGCATATTAGATCATAACCTCTCTGGTTTCCAAGGAGAGCTGCCTTTCCATCAGTTAAACTCTATCATTTTCTCTCTTAATCCCACTCTTATTTTTCCTCTAGGTCTCCAATGTAGAAATTAGTAGCTTCATAAACCAAAACTCTATTATAGAGGGTTTTGGTAAAATGGAGACAGAAAGCTGAGCTTTTCTCTTCCGGAGAGATACAGTTTTTCTTGCCTGAGTAAGATGAAGTAGTGACAGTTCCTATTTTTTCAGTCCTGCCTATGCTGTCTGTGCAGCACACCATGAAAACATCAAACAGCTGAGTTTAGGTAGTCCAGCAGGGTTTGGTGTAAAGCTGTTTTCTTTAGAGGCACCCAGCCCGTACAGAAAGCTGTGCAACCAAAGAAAAACCTATAAAGCCATAAGAATTATGACTTCCAAAGCAGGTCTTCCAGACAAAGCTAAGACAGAACAGATTTAGTCAGTCACCCACCTGGTCCTCCCTGTGCCCAGCCACAGAAAGCCAACTCCTTCATCAGAAGAAGTGAGGAAACACACAGGCTGAAGGGTTCAGTCCCATGCAATAGGTGCTAATCTGTAATTGCCCGATGCTTTCCTTCGGCACACAAATCCAAGCTATGTTACTTGGACACCCACTCAGTTATGGGCAATATTGTCTCAGGAGGGAAGTTTCAAACTGCGTAGGCATTTCTGCAGTTCACTGTGCCCCCGGAAGCGATAGCCAAAAAAGTTATTATGTTTAACCACCTGCTTTCTTCAGAACATTGGATGAAAAAGAGAGGAGATCTTTATTTTGAAACCTGGCTCTGATTTGTGCCATATTTCAAGGGCAATTCCTTTTTTCTACTATGTTATTTCTCAGCTCCTTTGAAGCCTCAGTTGTTTTCTTCTCTGTTTCAGAAGTGGAAGGGGGATACCTACAGCAATACAGCAATATTTACCCCAGCAGAAAAGAAGGGATCAGCTACCAAGGAGCAGCTGTCCCTCACTCCCAGCTGTAAACCCTTCATCTCCAGGCTCCATAGCCATACTCTCTCTGCTCAAGAGATCCACTTAAAAAGAAGTGGATTTGCCATCAGAATAGCATCCTAAAAATTTAAGACACTTCTAGCCTGCCATTTTTACCCAGGATCAGAGTCAAAGCTTGAGCCTCTTGGCCAAAATCTCAGCACGCCTCTGAGCCTGTATGCAGCTCCCCAGATTGCAGGGACTTGTGGGGATTTTCAAACAATATTGCTTTCTCCAGAGAAACAGCTACAGCAGAGACCATACATGGGAAAAAAGAGAGGGTTTGGCATCAGGCTGATACTACTGTGGGGTGTGAGTGGCAGGTGTGTGATTTTAACAACCAGCACATGCAAATGATTAATTATAGAAAGGGCATCTTTTGCTCACGTGAAGTAATGTTCCTTCTCTAGTGATGCCATTAGAAAAAAAAAATCCAGAGAGATGAATCATTATGGCTAGGGCTTATATGAATATGGAACATGCTGCAGACTTCTCAGGCAAAGGCAGTATCAAAAGCCAGTGTCTGTCTGTCCATCTCATGAGCACCGTGACCTGAGTCTGCTTTAGACATCCAGAGTACTGGGTCAGGCACACATCACTGGGAACTCTCACAGGCTGCAGTCCCCAGGAGACAGCCAGGGTGTTACATGTGAGATGCTATTTCCATAACAGAGACAGCAGCAACACAAACATCTAAAAAAGCACTAGATTTTGTACTGCAGCAATAAAAAAAGATTGTGTTAAAAGTACAAGTTTTATTGCCCAAAATGGTTGCATTACATAAAGGACAGGGTACCAAACTACCACTTTGCTTTGTTGAAAGGACTGACACCCGTCTGCTTTTTCTTCAAAACCCATGGAGCTCTTCCAAGGAGTGATGAGCTGCCATCAGCTCCCTTAACTACCATTAGTCCGGCCAAATCCCATGTCATGAGTGAGGTCTTCACAAAACAGCCTCCCTGCTGCAAGAGTGGCACCCCATATGTTTGTGCTGTGCCCTTTCCTTGCCCACAGACAGGCAGGTTCAGTGGATTTCTGGGCTCCAGCTACCACATTTTGGGACCAGAGGCTGCACATAGCCTCTATTCAAAGAGGTCCTGCAGGACAGACACCGCTGTCTCCTGGCCCAGCTGACAGGAGTCCACCACATCAGGCAAGCAGCCATCAGGCTGCCCCACACACTGACACACTTCACAGCATGCAGAAGCAAAGAATTAACTACAATGCACCAGTGCTTCCTTCAGAGAAGCCATAGGTAACACCTGGCACTGGTTTATTGAGAGCCACAGCTAAAAATCCCAATCCCTTCGCAGGTGCACGTGCCAGGGGGGCTCCGTGGGGAATGGGTTTGTGTGCTATGGGAACATCATGGAGCGCCTCCAAGAGCTGAACGTGGAAGTGGGAGGACGGTGGCAGGGCAAGCTGACATCCAGCCTCTTGCTCATGGGTGAGTAACCACACACAAGCAGAGTCAGCTTCTGCCCAGGGGGCTGATCCGGCCCTGTCTTCCCCCAACAGCCCCGGCTACAGGAAAGTGCCACCCACGGCATGGCACAGCTGCTGACTGCAAAGTCCCTGAGACCATCTAAAGCCGCTCTACTCATCACACCATGAATGCAGTCTGCAAGAACTTCCAGGCAGAAGTGCTAAACATGTTTCCACAACCCCTCACGCATCATTTGGTATCACCTGTGGATTTTGCCCCACAGTGTAATAAGTGGGATTACCCCACTTCTTCTCCCTGCCCCCACTGCTTTGGACAGATGAGATTTGGTCCAGAATGGCAGACACTAGTCCACCAAAAACACGGGCATACCCAGTTACCTTGTGAACTTAACAACCTAACTGCCTTCCTCACCTTCTCCATGGCCAAGAATTTGAGCTATGAATGAACACTCCTAGAATTGAGCTGGATCTTTGAGTTAAACTTGTAAATGTGGAAAAAAAAATCCTTCTCTTTAATATAATTAGCTCAGTCCCATGGAGCCCAGCAATTAAAATAAAGATCATTAATTCCTGAACAGAATGGAATAAGAATCCCCCATATCTGGCCAAGGACAAAACCTGGCAGTGACTTTCACATTCAGCACTGAAGATCAATATCCATTGCCCCAGCACGGAGAGTTCAGTTGTGGTTTCTCTGTGCGTTTCTCCTCACGTGTCTGAAAAGCGCCCAGCATGCTGAGTTAACAACAACCCTGATTTTATGTTCTTTGGTTAAGTTTTGGACATAAATGTGCCATATGATTTACTCGCCAGAAGCTTGAAAGACACATTAACCACAGAGGTTATCTTGCAATATGTTCACTCCACTCTGATGTCTTTCAAAAGCTAAGAATTTATAGATGTTTTGTAAGACAGCATATTAATTTTGAGATGCATTCTCTGTACAATACAGCTGTAACAACTGTTTTCAGTTCTGATTTTATACCTCTAGAAAAAGAGCTGAGTATTAGAAATATTTAATACCTTCGGCTACAGAACCAGTGGTCTCTCTGGGTAGTAAATTAATTCTAGTTAACTTTCAGTGCATCAGTTTTGATTACCAGTTATGTGTTTGTTGATATTTGCTGTACCAGCAGGTTATCAGCAGCATATTTCTCACCCCATGGAGACTGAATTGATTTAAAGCAGAAGGCTGTCTTCCTGTAAGGACACATCTCCAAAGAAAGGGCTGGTTTTTTGTCCTTGCTCTGGCCTGCATGCCACAGAATCCAGGCTGCCAGAAGCATTCTGAATTTTTTGCCTCATTTTGTGTCAAATATGCAGCAGCTACTGGATTTCACATCCCATCTGTCTCTCATCTTTTAGTGACGTGGACTTCAGAATCTTAAATTAATATTTAATCATCACAGTATTCTTGCTTATTCTTCCCTCACAGCTTTGTACAGTCCCTTTGTGGAATGAGCTTTTCAATAGGCATTTAAACTTTTTTGTTCCTTCTTCTCATAAGAAAATACCTACGAATGGCCACTGAGCACTCTGGGACCATTTACTGTGCTTGTACCAACAAACAAGGGACTCAAAGGTACAAATGTAAGTAAACAAGAGAAAGGGTTTCACATCAGGGGGGATTTGGCTTCTGCAGAAATCTCCTCTGTGTCGTAAGCGTTTTGATTCAGCAGACACAGATAATTTGCTCTAATACACTTCTGGTCACATTTAAATCCATGGGCCACAGACTGCATTTTTCCCCACTCTAAAGAAAAACAAAATAATTTGGTGAGTTAAGGTAGAACAGTGTCACACCGCAAGTTTTGGACTGTCTTACATGACTGTGCTCAAAGTCTTTTCACTTGGTTGAGACAGGAGTTGAACTAAGTTCTGAATTGTTGGCAGGGAGGCCTGCAGGTCACCTTTTACATAAGGGGGATTTAAAAAAATTGCTTTAGTGCAAAAAAAAAAAAAAAAAAAAAAAGAGAGACAGCTATGTAAGTAGTCAGCACCTTCCCCTGACTTCAGGACAATTCTGGAGGCACCTACTGCTCAGGCAGGAACATAAGGGTATAATGTGAGCTGAACTGAAACCCAGAGAGGTCTCCACTTTGTTCAGACTCCATCATCTCACTTCAGGGTAAAACATGTAATTTCAGAATGTAACAGCTGCAGAGACCAAAAAAGCATTCACCATGACATTTTTTTTCAGATGAAGCCTGCATTGAAACAGATCTCTGTTCCTCTGCTTTTCTAGATAAAGGATCTTCTGAAAAATAAACAGAAAGCCCAGTACTTCGTTAAACTCCATATTATTGCAGGTCAACTGAACACCAGTAGCTTGAATAATACTAATGTAATATATACTTTGACTGGCAAGTCAGGAGAGATGTCAAAGGGAGAAAAGGTAAGTGGCCTTTCAGCCTCCCACAACAAGAATACTGTCCTCTGTTCCCTCTACAAGGAGTAGGACAGCTCTTTCCGCAGGGAGACATCAGGGTGAAGATAACTGTTGGATTATGAAAAACCACAGCTGAGGCCATGTGCTACAAGGAGTTCAAGTAAAACTTGAAACCTCACTGATATCAAAGTTCCTGCTAAAACCAGCAAAAAAAAAAACTTTAGCCACGTATCAGCACTGAGTGACTCGGCAGACTAAGACAGACTGGTCTAAAATGTTTGCTAAAACTATCTTAAATCTGCAGGTATGACCAGCAGAGCTGGGGGGTAAGGGAGGGGCATTAAGAGGGCCCAGGTGAAGTAAGAGATGGCAGGGGGAGAAAGAAGCCCGGAGTTTATGCTGGAAACCTGTGAATACTGCTCACATGGAGCAAGAACTGACTGAGCTGCAGACCCCACCTCCCACTGAGCATCAGCAGCCTTGGAACAATGCAGCAAATGGAATTCTTCAGCAGAGATAGAACACATAGCAATTAACCATGAAAGATACATAGCAAAGTTCATCGTTAGCCCAGATTATCCAATGTCAGTAAACACCAAGGCAGTCTGATTGCACAGTTTAAAAACTTGTTCTCTATGGATGATACACTAGATTTTATAATCTGGAATTATTGTTCTTGGTCCATTGTGTGTCTCTTAATGGATTGTGCCTATATGGAGGCTGAAATCAAGTACTTCTCATGTTCTGCAGTGTATCAGTGGCACCTGAGAAGAACTATCTATCTTGTATGTTTAGTGAATACACACTCCATCTGTAACAGGAAAATATCATTGCTGTCTGAGTCCTGTTTGTTTCCTGCAGGCTTCAGTACAGTGCAGAATCAGCAACATTTTGTTGTTTTAAATATACATAGAATATAAGGAAATGGGCTGTAGTCCCATAAGATTACAGGAGCTGACCTTTTCAGCACAACAATATTTTAAATCATTTCCTGGCAGATTTTTATTACTAGCAGTCACTAAAACACTTTTGGGTACCCTGAATTTGCCACAGGGCCCGTCTCTGTTTCTCTTCTGGACTTTGCTGTCCTGAAACACAAGAACATGGTCCTGATCCAAGGAATTCTTTCCGTTTCCTTGATAAGCATTGGAAGCAATCTTTAGCCTCCCCAGATTTAAATTGTTTAGGTTGGCAACAGGAGGGGGTCTTAGACTACATTCAGCCTGTGTACTCACTCTGCTGTCATTTTGTATAAAGAATTCACTACCCCTTGCGTGGTTTCTTTCAGGATAATCAATTAAGGATTAGAATCCAAGGAGGAAAGGTGAAAGGAAAAATTTTGCAGGGAAATATTATTGCTTCCAATGGAATTTTGCACATTATTGACAGAGCCATGGACAACGTGGAGCCAACATTTGAGAGCACCAAAGAGGTGAGCCATAAGTTATATACATGCAATGTCAAACTTTCTTTTAAAATAGTTTCACAGTAAGTGAATGTGAAGGAGGATGACTGACGGAAACTAAAGAGACTCTACTGAGCCATTGCACATCAGCTCACAGAAGCAATATTCAAAGAGAAAGGTAATGACACAGTTTCCACAGAAAACAGACATTCACCCTGCTGCCAAGCTGGTCCATGGAGGGTTCGGATGTTCTCACTGCATCTGAGTGGCTCCTTGGAAAACTGGCAGTCACGATCAGTGAATTTCACTGAATGCCAGAATCACATACTAAAAGGAGGGACATCTGGACAGACACCAGGCAAGACTTCTATTCAGAGTTGAAATTCTTCCCCTCAAAAGACTAATGTTGAAAAAAAATTGTGATTTTGAGTGCTTTGGGTTTTTGGTGCCTTGCATATCATGCTCGCTTAAACGTTCTCTTCTTTACGTTGCATTTGTCAAATATTTTACTCCTCTACCTTTTCTCATTGGGGATGAAGATGTAAAAACCCTTTCCCCATACACACAGCTTATGTTTCCTGTGACTACACAGTATTTCAGGATAATGACAAAATCTAACTATAAACCAGCATAGCACCAGGACAGAAGTGCTGCCATCTCAGCCATTTCCTAGCACCACCAGCCCCCCAAATGAAATTTATTCAATCTGTAACAACTGAGACTCCCACAGTAAGTCAAGAAACATCTCAAAAGAGCTGGCATTCATTTCACATTCCCAACTAAAACAAATCTTATTTTTATCCCGTTTCAGAAAACTATAATGTCAGTACTTCAAGCTAATGGAAGACACAGCCAATTTACATCTTTGATAGAGGTAAGGATCCAGAAAAGCAATTACATAAAGATACTTTCAGATGTTCTTTGACATTGATATGTAATTTTGCTTTTATTTTTAAACCAAAACAGAAAACTGGCCTAGGAATGGATTTACAGCAGGACAACCAGCCTTACACAGTCTTTGTTCCAAGTAACCAGGCTCTGAGTAGTATGAAAGCTGAGGTTCTGGATTACCTGGTTTCTGCAGAGGTATAGTCCCCTTCTAGAAGTCAAATCTTTCTCAGATAGGAGATAGATAGGAGATGCATACTTGCACTGTCCAATCTAAATTAGCTCCTATGATCAAGGTTGAAAGCCATCTCTAACAGTTAAAGATCCAGACATCTAGAGAGAAAGATTTGGGGTCTCCCATCACATATTGGGATGATGTTCCTCCACACCAGGCTCCCAACCCTCTGCTTTTGCCCAGACATCACAGCCTGGACAGAATGGCAAAGCCCCCAAACTTCTCCTGTAATGCATCACCCTTGGTGGGAACAGTCAAGGGAAGCCGCTGCCACAAGGGCCCCATTGGATGGGAGTCACGGCTGATGGGGTCCCAGGAGGTGGATATTGGTGTCCTGTACCCTGGACACCTCCTGCCTGTTCCAGCAGACGTGCATGTCATGAAAGACCCATGCCAAAATAAAATGTGGTGTAGGGGTGAGGGCATGGAATGCCAGTGTGCCTGCCACAAGCTGAGCACTGCCACTGACCCAGAGGTTCCTGGTGCACCAGCCAGTGATGCCGTTCTCATCACCATGTCCACTCAAGAAGCCAGACTGGGTTTGTGAGGCTCATTTTGGGCTAAAACAGCCTCTTTTCTGCACTGGCAGGGTTTCTGGAAATTGCTGGAGCTGGTCCGATATCACATTGTCTCCAACGCTGAGGTGAGTGCAGCTGCTTTGCCAGCCCAGAGTGTAAGAGCAAGAAGCACTGTCAGGGGGTATTGTCAGGACTGCAGGCACAAGTAGCAGGAAAAGGACTTACTGGCATTGAAATGAAGCTCTCTTTGAGCCTATTCTGCTAAAATCAGTCTTCTGTTTTTCAGAAAGAGCTGGTTTTTCATCCTCTAAGCAAGCTCCCTGCTTTTCCCAGGGGGGAGGCCCATCCCCACCCCAGTCTCTGTTGTGGGGAAGGAAGGAAAGAAGTGACTGTACGCTTAGTGAAAGTCTCTGTTTACATCATCTGAGGTGGTCACTCCCAGCACAGAGAGTGGGGTCGGAGGGGACAGAGGGAACATGAGATCCATGTGTACCCTCACAGTCGCAGCACTACCATCTCCACAGTGGTCTATGGATGCAAACAGGGATATTTTTAGAGACAAGTATTAATTTTAATTAGATTGGTTGTTATAATTGGAAGAAAAATTAATATTCTTTTGAGCAATAAGGTCCTCACATGCAGGAACCAGCAAGGTCAGTCATGACTTAATGACGCTAACTTTGTTACACAAGCAGATTAGTCAATGCGAGGCTGACCACATCGATAATAATTTTCTCACCCCAAAGAAAGTCTTTCTTGTGCAATCTGTCTGGATTTGAAAAGTGTAATGATATTACACTTCTCTCAACCAATTTATATTCATTTCAGCTAGAGGTTGCCAGCCTTGTCTCAATAGAGCACATCAGGACCATGGCAAAGCAGTTCATTCACTTCAACAGGACCAGCACTGTAAGTCACAGAGCTCACCTGTGAGCAGCTCACTCTGATCAAGGCAACTTTGCATGCAGGGGGAATAAAAAAAGGGAGAAGGGGAGGCACTAGCAGAGGAATTTCTTGCTGTAATGAGGCAGGAATTTTCAACTTCCAATTCCCACCTACTGTTAGCATCAGTATTATAAAGGATGCAGAGCAAACAACCAGTATATAAGGACAGACTACAGTTTTTGTCCTTATGATTATCCACAGTCCAGGAATGATCCTCATTTATGCTCTGTCTAATTTTTAAAAAAAGCTCTATTTAAAATCATGCTGTTACATATTTTAGTAATTTTAAACACTTATCAATGCACACAAAAATATTCTTTTTACCTCTTTAATATTACAGTCTCTGAACCTGGAGTACCCTAGTTGACATTTCTAAAGATATTAATTTGTCAGTACTTTTGAAAACCAAACTGATCTGTTAGGTTAACTTCCTTCTGTTCTGAAGTAGAGATGCACCTATAAAAATAATTGTAAGGGCAGAGCAGCTGCAGGAGTAAATGCCAAAAGAATACTTTTTTTCTCTCTCCTGTGTATTTGGATAGATCCCAGATTCTCTCTCACTTTTCCCCTCCTCTGTCAGAGAGAACACCAAGGCATGCTTATGCCCAATGAAATCAGTGCCTGAAGACATCGGTAGTCTTCTCCTTTTGGCCAGTCTATTATTCACCAGTTCCACAGGCTAACAGTGCAGATTCATAGAAAAACTTTAGATACCTCTGTTGAAGACCAATATTCAAGCAAATACACAATATATGTGTGCTTCTTGTATAAGCAAGCATAATAAAATTAGATAGCAAATTCAAAAGAAGTATGACTACAAATTTTAAAAATTTAAAATGAAATCCTCAGAAGTTGAGGCGCTGCAAACAATTTATTATTAATAATAATTTATTGTTTCAAAGGGACGACTCTTGGTGAGTGGAGAAAAAATGGAAGAAACTGATATTGTTGCAAAAAATGGTCGCATTTATACCCTTGAGGGTGTTCTCATCCCACCCACAATTGTTCCAATCCTACCACATCGGTGTGAAGAGACAAAAAGTCAAGCCACAAAGGTAAGAGAATCACAACAAATCTGTATCTCCAACTCTTCCATACAAGGCACTCCAGCTTCCTCTTTACTCACTTTCTCTGATACCATCTGTTTGAAAGAGGTATTTTTGGGAATTAATAGATCTATGGCCACCAGCTAGCAGTACTGCAAACAAGGAACACGTATGAACACATCCTATACCATTTTTTAAAATCTAGTTGTTGCATTAACCCTTTGAAATACATTGTCTCTCCAGTCCAGCTCTTTCCTCCTGAGTCCCATCTGTGCATGCAAGTACATGGGAATGTACAAGTGTCATGTTCTCAGGGAAAACTACTCCCTGTTTCCCAGGGAAACTACTCCAGATCAATATTTTCATTTCTACTAAATATGCAGGGAAAGGAAACAGCAAGTTAAAATATTAACATAATAATTTTATATTTATATATTAGCAATACGTGTTTTTCAGCAGCCACAATTTTTCCTAGCCCTGCTTTCCTCCAAAAACAAAACTGCTCCTATTTAAAAGGGTGGATTTTGACAAAACTTGCTTAGTTAGGTAGCACAGTACAGGCCTTTACTTGGTAACATTCAGATGCTATTTCTGGTAAGAGGGCCGAGTGTCAGACCGAGCTTTTCACTTGGAGTAAGCACAGCTCCAGTGAGCTGCCTCTGGACCACGTTCAAGCCCATATCTGGGCCAGTAACAGTTCCGGTACAAAAGGAAAACATTTAATGTCTTAGCTTACAACAGCCCAGAACCACAGCCTTGAAAGAAGTTCCCAGCAGAGCTGGACAGCATCAAAATGTAATGAAGAAAACACTGGCAGTAAAGATCTATTGCCTCTGGCAGTAACTACAAAGTGCTGTATGTGCAATATAATCATAAACCAGGCAGAGCTCCAAGCAGCAATCTCTGATGCAAAAAGCAATCCACACCCTGAACACTCCAGTAAGCTGAATTCCTTACCAAAAACTTACCTAAAAATCTTGTCCAACATCAATCAATCCTAAAGCAACAGACAAAAAATTATTTAAAGATAAAACAAACACTGTCAGTAACAAAAATTACTCCCCGAATTTAAGTTAGGCACTTCTGTCAGCCTTGAAAGCTTCATGCATAGTTAAAAATATGGTTATATACTCCAATATCTGAGCAGAGCACTGCTAGCCAGGAGAACACAAAGGAGCAATGGCTTTTGCAGTTCTGCCCCTGCACCAAGCATTTCCATTGCTCTCAGAAAACAGGAGTAACACCACCTAATAAACACTACTTGCATTTAAAGAGTTAAAAGACACAAACCTTGTAGGAACTGGTAGCTCTACACACTTACAAGAACTTTGCACCCCTAAAGATGAAACCTTTAGGCTAATGCATACTTCTCTGTGTAACCAGACC
Organism: Struthidea cinerea; assembly: GCA_013397865.1. Taxonomy (NCBI): domain Eukaryota; kingdom Metazoa; phylum Chordata; class Aves; order Passeriformes; family Corcoracidae; genus Struthidea; species Struthidea cinerea. The sequence continues at coordinate 639,288 of VZTI01000537.1, read as the reverse complement.
CAAATGCTGAAAGCTGCACGTGAGCCTAACTGAAGGACAGCAGGGCTTATTCTTAATGTCACAAAGAGCACAGAAGGGACAACAAGTCCTCAGTGCCTGCCTGATGTGTGGGCCGTGGCCAATTTTGATGATCTCTGACAAGTGGTGCTCGGAGCACTGAAGGAGCAGCTGACCCCAGCTCCCTGCTCCCTCCTCCCAGAGATCATCACCCCTGTGGCAGAGTTGATGGGAATATATGTCTGTGCTCCCATTACTTCTGCGTAAAGGCAGTGTATCAATCTACTACTGAAAGTAGGCAGATCTGACCTTGCCTGGAGGTGCAGACACTTTTCTCTATCCTCTGCTGGGGCGTAGCAGAAGAGAGAGACCTGACTCCCATCCTCAGGCAAAGGAGGGAACAGGTACACATCAGTGGCTGGAACCATTCCAGGGGGGAAAAGAGACCAAGTAGGTGACACCAGGTGGCACCAAGCAGCAAGGAGAGCAACACCAGCAGCGGGGGAAATGTTGCCCACAACAACCAGCCAGATTTTTAAGTTCTAAAGAAGCAAAGGTGCACTTACAGAGATTTTCAGAAACACAAAGGCAAGACCCTCTGTCAGCTTCAGACATGACTACACAGATTATGAAAGAGCTTTTATAATGTCTAAATGTGTTTGCCAAAATACATCTGACCCACAGGCCTTTAAAACATCGTAGTGGTATTCATACCTCAGCTATTTGCTGCACAAATGCTTTCGTAAGTTTGGTCTTTTATGCCTTTGAGTTCTGTACAACATGAGGGACTGCTAAACCCAAACCAGTACCTGATTCTTTCCCCAGAGCTCCGGTGATAAATCTGTGGGAGAAATGCCATAATTCACGTTTATGGTCTCCCGTCCAATGGCTAAAAAACACAGTGATACAGCACATCAGATGCTGGCTCTAGGATTTATGCTAACTTAATTGAAAAACAAGACATTGGTAGTCACAAGGAGCATAGATTTGACAAACTCCATATCCACACTCTGAAAGGTTCAACCTCTCTGAAATTACTGTGTGTTGAGCTTGCAGAGAATTCGCCCTTAAAACTGTGGAGTTTATATCTCCTCAGTAATGTAATTGCCAGCCTCTGTCACCACCACATGGTGATAAATTAGCTAGTCAGGAAAAGCAACCAAAAGGTGAAGACAAAAAAATATCTCTGTACCACTGGATCATACTGGAGTACAGGATCTACGATGTGGAAGCAAAGAATATTTTTCTCTTCGCCACCTATACACAAGACAAATTTCTGTTCACACTGCCTACATTCAAGACTCAACTAAGCTGTGGTTTTCCAGGAAGAAATAAAATGTTCTCATAGAAGTTAAATGTGTAGCCTTCACTAGACTCTCAGACAATGTTAGTTATCTTACTATACCGAGTTGAGTAGAGGACACCAGTGCATTCATGCCTGTCTCTGTTACGTCTGAGGCGCATAAAGAAAACGACACAGAGTCCAGACTTATGAACAAGTGGAAGCTGAAGCCGAAGCGCTTTAATAATTTTCTGACTACTTTTATAGGATAGATCACAGAAGTGTGCTGAATGGCAATAGGTAATTGGTTCCTCGGCCATCCACCCCTTGAGAGGATTGGCCAAGTTCTAAGATACCTATTCCAAAATATTTTCAAAGTCGAAGCCATAACAATCTTGCAAAACAACTTGCGAGTGCAAGAAGTTTATGAAACTGTGACCTTGTTTGAAATAGTTTACATAGGAAAGACAGTCTTCTCACAGAATATTGAGAAAAGGCTGAAGAATTTCTCTGCTTCTAGCTTTTTAGCACCTACACATGCCCTTGTTTTCTTCTGTTGAGGAAGCTTCCTGTTCATTAAAAGAAGGGAATGAGGGAAGGAAAAATGGGGGGAAAGGAGCGAAGGTGGAAATGAGCAACCATTCTGCAAAAATCAGAGCCAGCAGATATAGCCCTGCTGCTGCCCCTTAGTTCCAGATTCATGCTGTAACACTTCAAAGTCAAAGAACAGATGTACTTAAAATTTACAGCGTATAGCACCCATAAGTATGCATCTCAGCAGTTGGTATAATGCCTTTTCAAATTCCTATCCCTATCGTTCCCACCCAGGGTGTGTGTGCAGGTTGTTTACCACGTGCACTGGCTCCCTGTCCCCAGGATGCGCAGCCCATCCTGGGTGACATTTCCAGACAGGCTCGGTGGTTGTACAAAAGGCACAGGGGGAAGGCATGCCCATATGTTGGTTACTGCTCTCCCAATATAGTGAGCAAATGAACCAGATATGAATACAGGAGACTGCATAAAAATACAAATATAGGTGGTACTTTCATCTCTTTTTGGCAATGACTGAATCATCTGGTAATTTCAGCATTATTTTGTTTGCTGTTGCAAAATTCCCTGTATACTTCATAGAAGCTCTTAGTTGTTCCTCAGATGAAGTAAGTTCTATTTCAGCAGAGATGTGAGGAATGAGAATCACTGTGATGACGCTTTGAGAGTTAATAAACTGAATATGTTTAAAATAGACCTCACATCTGTTAAAAGCTTCCTTTTGATTAAGCATCCTCCCTGAAGTAACAGTCTGCAGACACAGGTTCAGGAAGGATTGAAGAGCTCCCATCTGCTTTGTATCTAAGAGATGCAAATTTAGGCACACATTTCTCCACATACAAAATTCAAGTCTAGCTATGGGAATTTTATTCTCCACTTTATAAAAATTCACTGATAGTAGTCCTTTGAATTAGTAGTCAGAAACAATGAAAAGGAAGTTCATATCGTGAAAAATACATAATTAAATAAAAATTTTAAATGCAATACCAGCAAGGTGCTTTCTGTTCTCCAGGTAAATTGTGCTGTGATATTAAGGCTGTGTCACAGAACTCTACATAGTTTAGAAATAGTAATGCTTCCCTTTTGTGCATGGTCCAGCCTTTCTCAAAACAGGTGCATAATTGAACACCCAACCTTTCAAAAAATCAGCTGTGCTAGAGCCTGCCATATAACAGCAAAGGCATAGAATTACAGCTCCTTAAGGAGAAGCGTATGTAAAAGTTTTCCAAACTATTGTCTTATACATGGTGAACTTTCCTTTTGGAGCTGAGAGGTGACTGGACATGTCCATGTAGCTTCCATACACTTCTACAGCAGGCTGGGAGGAGCTGGTGTACAACTCAGAGCTAAATATAAAGAAAAATCCAGATTATCTGTCGTATGTTATTGACAACAGCAGACTCATACTCTGCCATGCAGGAGTTTACACGTAAGGCTCCAAGGCCAGGTGTATTCATTTTCCCATGCAGCTTCACCCACGAAGAGCAGAACAGCTCATCCCCTCCTGGTCCCAGCCACTCCTCTCCCAGGATTTGCCAGGATACTGGATAACAATGAGTGGGAAACACCCACAAGAGCCTCGCCCCAACTACTGCTTGGCAAGTCTTGTTCTTGCAGAAGTCATTAGACCCTGAGAAATACTTACACCCTTCTGGCTTCTGGGGCTCCTAAATAGGCTTCTGCACTTCATGATCACCACTTAGTAACAGGCAGAGAAGCCTAAAAACTGTAAGCTTTGAAAGCCTTTTGCTGATTCCTATTTCCCTTGAATCACACATGTAAATGAGCCTTTTCTAATACACTGTCTCTCCATAAATAAACGGATCAAGAAGCCAATTCACAAATGAAACAAAAGATACAACTGAAAAGGCCATATAGAGCTGCATGGTGGCTAAATCCCACCCAGGTGCAGAGGGGAAGGAAGAAGATCAAAGCTGCATGTCTGGCTGTCATAGCATCTCCCTGGGGTGAAACATCTTGAGGTTCCTGATCTCAGAGGCAAGGGAGACTGCCTGCATCCTAATGGCACTGCATTCCCACTGGCAAATATGAGAGTGCACACAATATGAGCAGATACACACTGGCATGTTCACAAGTGGGGACACGATGGGGATTTCTAACACTGAGTCTGATAAGAACAAGGGCAATATCTGGTGATCTGTGCATCCCCTTATTGAACTGTCAATGCCCCTCCTGGTTTTTAACAAGCCTGTTGCAGAGCTGGTTCAGCACAAGGCTTTTCAGAGACAGTTAACCCTATGGGCCCTTCCCAGAGGGCCAAAACATAAAGATTTGGTCTTTGTGCACTGCCTCCACCCTAAAGCACTGAAAAAGAGGATATTTTCTTTATTTTGCAGGAACCAAAGTGTTGCAAAGGCTTCTTTGGCCCTGACTGCAGACCGTGTCCAGGAGGTTTTTCCAAACCCTGCTCAGGAAATGGGCAGGTAAGCAGAGCATCCAGCAGCACCCTGCAGTCCAGGGGGGGGGAAGGATGAGCTATGTCCCAAAAGTCCTGGGAGCATTTCTGCACAGCAGGAATGTTGGGCTCCACAAGAACGGCCCCCTCCATCCGTGTCCAGTGATGGCCATGAACTTCAGGTTCAGTTATAGGTAGGAGGGAAAATGAATCTGTCCCCTCTCAGATGTCCAAATTGCAGATTTCTAGGGTTCCAACACACAGCACGCAGGCAAGGCTGAGTGGCCCATTCTCATGCTTTTAATTTGCACAGCACAGAGTAATGATCCAGCTCACTATTCTCGCATAAAGACCGCAAAGAAAGGTAGAATATATAGCAGCAAAGAAAAAGCATAATGAAAGTTTTTGCTTTGAAACACCTTTTTCAGCAAAGCTGTGTTTCTTCCTGAGAGTCAATCAGAGCCACAAAATAAGGACAGGCATATAGTCTCTTTTTTAGGGTAAAGACTTGTTTGAATTCATTCATAACAATCACCTCCCTTCCATACCACAGTGCATGGATGGCCTGGGTGGAAATGGCACTTGTGTTTGCTCTGAGGCATTTCAAGGCTTGAGCTGCCAGTTCTGCTCAGACCCTGGCAAATACGGACCTCAGTGTGACAAAGGTAAGTGCAGCTGTACAGCCTCAGCACAAGAGCACGGGCTGTTTCTAGTGATGTTCAGGTTGGAGTTAACTGGCTGCTAAACAGTCCCTGTGGAGAATGAGCAAGATGTTCCTGGGTTATTTTCATTTCTTATTTCAAATGGACACAGGTCCAAGGTCAGTGCAAATACTCTAAATTACTTTTTCCAGGGGGCATAGATTTTTTTATACTAATTTATTGGGTTTTATTAATTTCTTTCTCCCTCACATAAGTAATTGAAAAGAAAATATTTGCTATTCTGTTCACATCTGCTATTGCCCACAACAGAACAGATTCTGCCTGCAGTGACAACCGTATGTAATCTAAGAAAAAACAGATCTATAAACAGGTCATGTTTGAGGCCACTTAAGTATCCTTACTGAATAATTTCTGATCTCTTTTGTAGTTTATATTCTGCACTGACAGATTTAATCCTACTGAGCCAAACCATAATACATTTGATAGCTTACAGCATATACAACATCAAACATATATACATTCTGCATCTACAAAACCATTTTTAGTCTTTTTTGCTATGAAACAGCCTGCCATTCATGAAGCACAGCTCACTTGAAGGTTCAGAGCTACATGGACAAAAGCTGAGACACAAATTCCATAAGGAATGGTGGCAGTTCCTAAACTCCCACTGGCACTGCTTTGGAACACACATAGCTTTCCTGCTGTGTCCTTTGGGCACATTGCTGTGCCTCCCAGCAGCATTAATCCACCCAGTCCTAGCAAAGTGCTGGTAGGTGTGTGCTGCTGCTCTGTGTACCCAGCACTGTGCAGCCTCTGGGCTCAATGTTTAAAGGCTTACCCTATCAATGAAATCACAGCAAAAGTCATGCAATTAAAAACTTTAATAGTCTAGGACATAGCATTTTGTTCCTACTTCTCTGAAGCACTTTGAAATTCATGGATAAGTGCACTGTAAAAATACAACAGGTTTTAAATAGTTACCCATAAAACACACCTGGAAAGACACGGCTATGATGAACAAACAAGTCCCCCACCAAACCAAGAGTAAAAAATACAAGAGTTTAGATTCTTGGAAAAAAATAGGAAGAGCTGATTCATAAGAGATGCTATGTAAGGATAAATGCCTTTTTCCACTATGGAATTGCACATTGTAATTTATCTCTGGTAGAGTGCCTCTGCCTTTATGGGAAGTGTGATAACCGAATAGACAGCGATGGGACCTGTCTTCCTGGATCATGCAGAACTGGATACATAGGGAAACTCTGTGAGAAGCAGATTGTTCCCTGTGAGCCCTCCCTGCAGCTCTGCCATGCACATGCAGACTGTCAGCTTAGCGATGGCACAGTGAGGTAAGTCAGTAACTTGCATGAAATTAATATTCACTGTGCTGCAGCTCCTTCCCATTTACCTGACCAAAACCATTCCTGGCAGCAGGACACAAACAGCAGCCACTGCAATACTGCTATGCAGCAAATAAGCATAATCATGCACCACATCAGCCTTGAGCTGCAAGATAATAATTAAGACTTCTTAATACCCTGTACCTCATGTATTTTACACTGAAAGATAGTTGCTTACAGATCTGATCCTCGATTAAAAGACTCCCTTCCTACCAACATCTACAGAGGCTTTTAGGAAGCTCTTATTTCTAACCATCCCTTAGTGATTTAGGAGTTTAAACCTTGCTGAAAAAGAATGAAATTCTCAGTTTGGGGATAGATATCTCGCTCTGGTCAGCTCTGGTACGTTTTGCCTGCCACAGCACTGCAGACTTCAGCACAGGTTCCTCAGTCCCGACAGGACTGGTCACAAAACTCTGTTACTGCTACAGCTGCCTTGCACTTGCCTCAAGCTCACCTTCACATGCAGCAGGTTCGCCTCTTGCCGCAGTATATCCATAATGAGTCACGACAAAGCACAATGGGGGATTGCTGCAGAACCTGAGTGCTTAAGTAATTCCCACCAATACAGGTTAATCCTGGGGAGGGACCCTGGGAGACAGGGGGGCTCATTGTCTTGCACGCATTTCAGGGAGAGAGCCATCTTCTGTGTCACTGAAAGAGAGCATAGCCAGCCCATAAATAATTTAGAGCTCTTAGCTCAACTTCGAAGTGATAACATCAGCTCAGAGTTAATTTCACTCCCTATCTCGTACACAGAGAATGGATGCCTGATTTGAGTCAATTAACCCAATCAACATTTTGGAAAAAAAACCCATAATGTACACACTTGAGCTATTTGCATCACGAATCCAAGGTTACTGATTTTAAGCTGCCTATAAATAGCATGTTGCAGGGGAAAACAATCACTGTACTTTAGAGCTATCCTGTCACGCCTAACGCCTCCTTCCTCCTCTGGTCTCTGTAGCTGTGTTTGCAAACCTGGCTATGAGGGAGATGGCTTGAGCTGCAGCAAAGTTGATCCTTGTGCTTCTTTAAATCTTGGTGGCTGCAATATCAACGTAAGTACGTGCTTTTCCCACAGAAAGGTAAGCAAAGGGGAAGGTTTGGCCAGAAACTTTTGCAGAAGAGTCGGCGCTTTCATTGGAGTTCCAGGCTCTTTCCCCAAGCCTTATGGCTAAAGACAGATGTCCCCTAAGAGCCCTGAATGGATGCCTCTGCATGTCCCCTAGGCTGAGTGCATTCAGACAGGCCCAGGGGAGCACAGGTGCGTTTGCCAGGCAGGATGGACAGGCGATGGAAGGGACTGCTCAGCCATCAACAACTGCCTGCTGCCCGCCACGGCACGGTGCCACAAGAATGCCACCTGCATATACGTTGGGCCGGGTCAGGTAGGTCCTCGCATTCAATGCCACCTTCAGTCCAAGTCCTCAACCATTTTGCTGTGCCAGATCTTACACTTCCTACCCTGTTTTCTTCCCCAAATCCTCCTCTTCCTCACAGCCACAATGTTATTTCCCCATGGTGCTCTCTACCCAAAACAGTCTCCCTAAATTCCTGTCCCAGTGCTCCCCCTCCTTTCTACAGCAGTGGTGGTGCTCTGGCAGCAAACACATTTTTAGTAAGTACATTAGTAGATGTCGGGTATAAAGGTCTTCTGGAGATATTAATCAGTGTCATTCCACTGAAGTCGATGCTGAGCTACAGAAACACAGAGAAAATTATTCACCATGTCTAGAATATGCACACTATTTTAATCATTTTAATGAATTGCTGTGTTTTGTTGAAACGACAGAATGACTGTAAGTGTAAGGATGGATTTCAGGGGAATGGAATTGAGTGCACACCCATAAACTCGTGCCTGGAACAAAATGGAAAATGCCATCATCTGGTGAGTAATTAATCATTCCCTGAACAAAGTGTTCAGATACATATCACGCCTCGCCTCCTGCACACACCATAGAATTTATTTGCCATTTCAAGCCTGCAATTTCTGTTTGAGAAGGCACTTCCCAAGCAGTTCTATGAGCACCAAAAGTTCTGCGTGAACCACATCAGTATGGTACATGAGCTGAGGACAGGCTGCAAGGGCTGCTCCCAAATCTGCCAGGACAGAAGGATTATCTCGAGCCTGGAACAAATAAATGCTGTTTCTTTACCAGCAATTACAACATGGATGCATTATCCTGTTAGGATATTTACCCAAGCCAAGCATCTCTACCCAGGCATCTATCACCTTCATCAGTAGCTGCATGTGCTCTGCTGCGCCCGGTAGTCCCAGCCTCCGCTGGGGCACAGGGACAGAGCTGAAGTGAGGAGCACTGGGGAGCAGAGCACGGGTCTGCCATAGTCAAGTGAACGAATAGGGCCCAGAATACGTAGGGAGGAAACAAGAACAGGTGGAGCAAGGATTTAGATTCCTACAGGCTTAGTGCATGGTGGGTAGGTGAGGGAGTTAGTGCCCTGGGCTGATGGAGTGTGTCCTATAGGAAGGTGAGAACACCCACGGAAGATGGTAAAAAGATCCTTTGTAAGTTTATGCTTGTATATAAGTGGGTCCTAGTAAGAGGCTTTACAGACCATCCTTGCTGGAGTGGTCTCCTGAGTATTTGACAAATTCTCTCTCTTTCTGGTTTGAAGGCAACTTGTCAGTTTGAGACTTCTCGTGGCTGGGAGTGTGTGTGCCCAAAGGGCTACGAGGGGGACGGTAGAATATGCTACGGAAACGCTGCAGATGTAAGTAAGGTGGTCACTTCCTCTGGGCACAGGACCCACTGCACAGGTCTCACACTGGATCTTAACCACAGAGAATAGCAAAGCCGTTGTAAACAGTCAGAAAAACATGATGCCCACCAGTGATCTCTGCCAAGAGTGTTCCAGTGGGAGACGCTTGCCTGATTCATAAATGATCTGTTGTGTTTAAAAGCATGGCTTGGAAAGGGGCTTAAGGGAGCAGAGCATATTTCTGGCTTCAAACAAATTGAAAAATTGAAATTGAAAACAAATTGAAAAATGCCAGTCCCAGAGTCCAGACCTGCAGAAGTGCTAAGCACTTACCTCCCAGCTGGGAGCACCAAGCAGTCAGCTCTTCTGAAGTCCTGCACTGCAGTCTCTCTCAGTGGAAATGATCAATTTATCATGTTGAAACAAACTGTGCTGACCCACAGGCAGATAAAACCAAAGCAAGTCAATTGGTGAAATAAATATGCATTTAACAGCACAGGAAAAATGAAGTGTCCTCAGTCTCAGCTCCGGGTAATAAACTTACATGGCTCGCAGCACTATCTGCCACCTGTGCTCATACTATCATCTGTCTCTGTTCTAGGTACTGTGGCAGAATAAGGGCTGGGTGATATGTAGGAGGTACAAATATCAGCTAAAACAACATATATTTCAATCAATTTTGCATGGAGTTAAGAGAAGAATTAAGTTTAAAATCACAGGAAATTAATGCTTAGCCTGGGGTCAGTACACAATACATACCAAGGTCAGGTACACATCCAAACCATCCATGGCCTGATTTTCAAGAGTTGGTAACTCACCATTCCCATTACCAGAAAGTATCAGGATTAAAGAAACATTAATGTCCTCTCTTTTCACACACACTGAAAACATCCTCCCCCATGTCACATCAGCCAGGCCAGACACAGTGGGTTACACCACAGGCAAGGGCACTTTGGTGCAACTAATTATAGCTTCCAAACTCACTGATCTCTCTTCTTTCTAATCAGGAGCTATCCACTCTGTCAGAAGCAGCTGCTTTTAACCAATGGGTTAATGTAAGTACACTTTGTGCTTAATTTTTGTAGAATGCTCAAGTTTGCAGAAAAACACGAGCCTTGTAGAGTTTAGAAATGGGAACCTCACAGCAATATTTCCATCAGAGAGAGGAAGCTGAAGACCAGGAGAGGCATCAGGGTGCCTTTCCCACCAGTCGTGGAGGGGTTGATCATCTGGTTCCCTATTTCTGCCTGAAAAACAACTTCTGAACCCAAATTCAGCAAGTAAGGAAGCTCCACAAGCAAAAGAGTTAGTTCCAAGCCCGCTCTCTGAGGCAGGGAGCTACATAAGCCATGCCTAGCATTGTATGAAAACACACTACAGCCCAGATGACCAGCAGCAGGGTGCAAGCAGAGACTGAAGGTGACCCCAGGTGGCTCCTTCCAATTTCTCTCATTCCATGAAATGACAGGTGGGGAGGGAAGACAGTGCCTTACCCTCCCCATTTTCACCGTGCTCCATGGCAGGAAAATGCAAGTGTATGGCTGGTCAGCGTGCTGCTGGCACAGCAAGAGAGCAGGAAAAAACTCAGTCTGTGCAGGCCTGACTCAGGTGCAGAAAACAGAATCATAGAATGGTTTGAGTAGAAAAGGACCTTTAAAGGCCATCTAGTCCAATCTCCCTGCCATAAACAGGGACATCTTCAACTAGATCAGGTTGCTCAGAGTCCTGCCCAGCCTGACCCTGAATGTCTCCAGGGATGGGTCATTCACCACCTCCCTGAGCAACCTCTTCCAGTGTTTCACCACCCTCACTGTAAAAAAATTCTNAAAAAAAAAAAAAAAAAAATCTTTCTTATATCTAATCTAAATCCACCCTTTTTCAGTTTAGAACCATTATCCCTTATTCTTTTGCAAAAGGTCCTCCCAAAAATCTGCCCCATCTTTCTTACAAGCTCCCTCTAAGTACTGAAAGGCCACAAAAGGTCACCCTGGAGTCTTCTTTTCTCCAGGCTGAACAACCTCAATGAGGAAAGAGATTAACTTGCTTGGCTCCAGATTATGGAAGAAACACCAAATTAGTTTTTGAACCTCAAAGTTCTGGATTCACTGGTTGTCACAATCTACTTTCTCTTTTCACTTGCTATCAATTATTACTGGGGCAGCAGTAACATTAAGGGTCCTACCCCACTGTGATTGGCACTGTATGAATAAAGGTCAAAACCAGTTTCTCCCAGAAAGAGCTTAAAACTTAAATATAAGAGGGGTATAGCAAATACGAGGTGAACAAAAAAGAACAGTGATGTGTTAATGAATAGCATCAGAAGAAGTCACAGCACTGTAGTTGCTTTCAGGCTTTTCAAAGTTAGATGGCTTGGGGATCATTAAAGCACATAATTGCAAAGAACACCTTAGGGAGCTTCTTAAGAGAGCTCAGTGTGGCTAATTCAGGTCAGTTTTCTGCCTGGCCCTGAGCTCAGATTGTGGCACTGGACACTACAGAGAAACTAAAGAATTTAAAGAAATGGGCACACGAGGAAATGCTCCTCACCTGCTAACGTGCTCTTTAGATAATGAGGGAACAAATCAGAGGGAAGATTCTGTATAATCTACTGAAACAGAGATGTGGAAATTTCTGCTACACTTCAGAGAAATGCTATCACTTAAAATAAATATTGGTAACTACAAACATGAGCGAAATAGGGAGGTATATCCATCTGTGGGGTTTTGACTTTGTACTTGAGCAGGAATGTGATGTTTACCACTTTTCATAACCAAATATTTTTCTTGCTAGTCAGGAAGGATGAGAAGGGGAAGTTTGTTGCTCTTTCTATGCTTAAATATTTGGAAGGTGATAGGGATGACGGTTTGAAAGGAAGATGATCTTAACAGAGACAAAATTCCCAGCTATTTAAGGGAGCTGATTCCCTTCTTAACTTAAAACCCAATATGGGTAACGAAGGACTATCCAAAACAAGCCAGCTTTCAGGCAGCATACCAGCTGCAAAAAGGTAGAACCCAGACTCATATTGCTCCCTCAAGTTTTGCAGTATCAAAAATGGCAAGTTGTGGAGTCTGTGAAAAGTTTGGAGAACCCCATCTTCAGCAAGATCACCTGTAAATATTTATCTTTCCATTTTTTTACTCAAAAAAAAAAAAAAAAATCCACACAACTGGAAAAATCCTCTCCAGTGGAGGCTTTCCATCATTAAGGCAGATAAAAACATGGAAGATTAATTAATTCGTGCACACTACAGATCTCACAATCCCCATCTAAAATTAGAGCTGTCAACAGCAAGCTCCACTGCAGCGCTAGTGGGCACATATAACTCTTGGACATCTTGAAAAAAATCCCAGCCATGTTAAATAGTCTTCTTCCAAATGGGAACATTGTGTCATGGGAGTTTCTTATTTCATGGTTCATGATCATTCTATCTATTAAACAGCATGGAGTGCTCTGCAAGAGCAAGTTACTTGAATTTATCAGTAACCACTAGCATTTATCACCTCCATTTATCACCACCATGTTTTCTTAAACATTCAAGTGCATAATACAAAATCTATGAGGCAGGCTAACTTTTCTGGGAGTCAAGTTATGTGTGTCATAATAAAAAACAATTCTGACCTGAACATTATTGGTGCCCTTTAAATGCTGGCAATCTATTCTGTAAAAAATAGACACTCGTTTACCATTTTTGTACAGCTCTAAGTGCTGTTGTTCAAGTCATTGCTCAGTATAATAGTTTTTCCTTTCCAGGCTGGTCACAAAGCACGTCACATACTCCACCTTGCTTAAAATGTCACCAGCTACTATTTATAGACCATCCTCAGAATTAATTATTTTACCCTCTTTACTTTCATGCAGGAGGCCAAGATAAACTCAGTGTTGTCCACAGCCTCAAACCTAACTGTGCTTGTGCCTTCTCTGGAAGCCATTGAAAACATGGATGAAGATGAGAAAGCCTTTTGGATGTCAGAAAGCAACATTCCAACTCTCCTTAAGTACGTTAATGGTTTGGGGGGTTGGGTTTTTTAATTAACTGCTTTTAATGCTAAACAAGCCTTTGGTTTGAAGCCACTAGAGAGCAAGACAGGTATTTTGATTTTAAAGAAAGGGCATAGGATTCCCCTTTTAGTTCCAGTGGTATAAATCTCTGTAGCAAGTCCACTGGAAAAAAAGGCATTATTTGTATTATGTCAGAAATGTTTAAAGGCTGAGCTAAGATCAGCATATGGCTGAACAAGGTGTTGTAGAAGCAATTCCTGTTTAAAACCACAGTTTTAGACACACTAAGCATGTTTATCTGAAATAAGAGAAAGAAAAAAGTGAGAGAAAATACAAAACATTCAAATCCAGTTAATTTCCTTTAGGTATCATGTACTGACAGGAGCTTACAGCTTTGCTGATTTCCAGAATTTATCGTCCTCTGACATGCTGCCAACATCGCTACAGAGCAAATTCCTACACTTGTCTAAAGAAAATGGGGTGAGATGACCTGCAAACCACTGTGGTATCACACACCAAATCCTGACCATCACTGCCACTGACTTTCATGTATTACAAAACCACACACACATTATGTATTTTTTTAAAAAGACCGTGTCATAAAATTAAAGGCATAGTTCAAGTATACTGGGCCCTCTGGCAGAAACATTAGCTTGTTTGTCTCCACTGCTTTACATCACTGAAATTTGTCCACAATATTATCTATTTCTAATGTCCCAGTAGCTGCTGCAAACACTGGACAGTCCTGTAACCAAGCAGAAGGGCAGTCCCTGCCTGGAGCAGCCTCTGTGAGCTAAGTTAAGACAAAGAGCATCAAGGGAACCAAACAACTGAGTTCAGGGAACTGGGAAGGTAGGAGCAAGCAGTGATAACACGTCTCCACATATGCAACTTCATAGTCCTAAACCACCTGAAGGTATCTTTAATGGTAAATAACAACTTCCAGCCCTACCCCCTCAGCCTTTTTATTAGGTAAATTCCACATTCTGAGGAGGATTTCCCGGAAATACACAAGTCACATTTAAGCACTTCATCCCCATTAAGGGAGGGGGAAGTTCCCCCCCACCTCCATGCAACAAAGGAAAAGTTATTAACAGGGTCCTTCAAAGCTGCACAGAACTGGGAGGGTGTGAATCAGCTCGGAGCTCAGCCTGCCCTGTGGTGGGGGCAAGTCCACCTACCCCAGGTAACTAACTACTCCAGGGCAAGCAAGCCCAGGGCTTTGCCAGTCTGCACACAAGGAACAGCAAAGAGTCCTAAAGTTCCCTCCCCCGTGCATGATTCCCTGAGGGTAACCCAGCCTCTGGTGTGGACCGGTGTGAGCGATGCCAAGGTGCAGCCCTAGGCAAGCATTTGGGAAGGTGTGGAAATCCACAGGAGGAGCTGCTGGGAAAACACCACCCCCACAATGCGAATGCAAACGCTCTCTCTTCTCGATTTTCCAGAACCTGACCCTCGAGGGCGCTCACTTTGTGGCCAGTGACATCGCATCCACAAACGGGGTCATTCACGTTATTGATAAGGTATACAATACATTGATAAGGATTTGCTCCTCTGCACCACAAGCAGCGCAAAACAGTTAACGGCCCAGAAACTACAAACAGCCTGAAAAACCTGTTTGCACAGAACAGCACTTTGTCCTGCGTCTGAGCCTTGCAGGTGACGTGGGACATCTGCTCCTTTGCAGGTCCTGACCCCGCTGCGCAGCGCTGCCCTGCCGAGGCTGCTGGCCCGCCTGGAGCAAATGCCCGACTACTCCATTTTCAGGGGCTACATTATTGTAAGCTTTCACATCATTTTCACAACGTTTTCAGAACAGAGGAAGCTCTCTGCTTTGTTTGCATTTCGGACTAGTATCAGACTATCAGTGGTGATTCTGATTTTTTTTTTAATGTGTTTCACAACAGCAATACAACCTGGCTGACGAAATAGAAGCGGCAAACACATACACAGTCTTTGCCCCAAGTAATGATGCCATAGAAAATTACCTAAAGGATAAGAAATCTGCTACTCTGGTACGTACTACTCACCAGGCTTGCCCTAACAGCTCAGTATTTGATCTTTGTTTCAAGTGGATGGGTTACAAGGACACGGATACAGGAAGAGACTTGTTTCCCGGAATTCCAGTAAGTTAGGTTTTGTCTAGAACACTAGAGCAGGTGAAATGGGATGGATCCACCTATATTTTCCTGACTTACTGGAAGAGCCTAGCTATTTGTTCTGTGTTTTGGTCTTCTTTAGATTAAAAACATGGTGATAATTTCCAAGACATCTTACCAGTAGACTTTTTTTTTTGTTTGGGATTTTGAGAGAGTTTTTTATGTAAAGAAGATCAGTACAGGTGTGACCAGGAAAAACACTGAAATGAGTTTTCTGGTCGAATGAAGTCCAGTCCCCTGACATCACTAATACCCCATCATTAATAATGCCATGAAATACTCTTTTTCTTAAAACTGTCCAGAAGCTTGCCTTGTCAGTCCTGCAGGAATGCTATTGCCCAGCTACTTTCTGCAGATGGTGCCTGATCCCAGTTTACAAACACGGTCGGTCAGTTCCAGGGCTCAGAAAAAGTTCCTCTGGCAAAGCCCATTGCTGTTGCCCACCCTTAGGAGCCCTCTGACAGACTCATGCCTGACCTGGCCACCAGCTCCCCCCACCGCATGGATGTGTCCATCCCACCTGCTCTGCTGGCCTCAGTCCTCATGCCCAGAGCTAGCTTGTATTATTTTGACAGCATACCTCACGCCAGTTTATATCTCTTTATTCTTATGCCAGAAATATGTTTTAGCTGCAGCAACGCTCTCTCTCTCTGGCATTTGTACCCTGACATATTTATGAGTTCAAACCCCCTTCTCAGCCCTGTTGGCTTCCTCCCAAGATAAGCTATTCTTTTTCTGCATCATCCCAGGGGCTTTCTTCGTATTTTCTCCAATTTGAATCAGCTTTATGGATTGCACATATCAAGAGCCACACACCTTGCAGAGGAAGCTTCACCCGTGACTTGCCCAATGGCATTAATACTTCCCTGTCTCTTCCAGGAATGTTTACCCTGCCACACTCTATCCCTATTTGCATGGTCTCCATTTACAGCCAGGAAGCTGAGGAGCACAGGGTTCAAATGACTCGTCCCAAATCATTTACCAACAACAGCAGATCCATGACAAAATCCCATGTTCACAAGTGATCAAGCTCCATCTGCTCCAATGACTTTTGAACACTATTTTAGTTGTTTCTTGACACAACATCATCATTTCCAGATCACAACAAGAAGAATTTATGACGAACTTTGAGAGACGCATAGGACATCAGTCCCAGTAGATCTGGATTACACACACACAGAGAAATCATTTTCATCTCCACTACTCACCAATGTTTCTTCAATCTTTCTTCCATCCTCCCAACCTTTCCTGATATGGCAGTCTGGCCAAAAAAAAAAAAAAAAAAAAAACAAAAAAAAATCAGAAAACAACCATAAGGTAAAGTCTGCCTGAGGCTTAACCTCCTTGTGAAACACTTGGGAGAACTCTAGTGCAGAGGGAAGAGTTTGGCACAGGGAGGAGACCCCATTTCTTGGCCCTGATGAGGTGAGATATCCTAACTCTGCTAGTGATTAAAGACAGAAATCAAGATGGATCAGAGTTAGATTTTCCTCCAATTCATCGAAGCAAGGAGATTAAATAGGGCTGGACACTGATGGAGACTAGCTCTACCTTAATTCCCACTTTCTCATCTGCAAATTGTTCTTTGCCAAATCTATGAAACAGGGCCAGCCCTAAGAAACATCAAGGCCACTATTTCACTCTGTGGGCACAGCCAGGCAACATCACGAATCTCACATCCTGGAGCTGCTTCATGCTTTCACACACTTTTGAAGAAGCAGAAGAGCCAGGAGCAGCACAGACATTCAGAACAAGGGAACAGCGAGCAACAGGATTTCCCACAAGGACCTTTTACTGCAAAGGCAAAGTTGCAGCAGCACTGTCTGTTGGCTAGGCAGCTCCTAAACTCTCCAAATGCCCCAGCTTCTCTCACATTGGTCAATCTCTCACCAACACATCCTGCCTCTGCTTCCTCCTCCTAGTCAGGTAGCGTTCTGGGAGTCTCCTGCTTCAGAACAAGAAGCAGAAGCCTTGGGAAGCCCACACAAAGTTTTGATGTACAGAGAGTAACTTCATCACTTTTCCATGAAATATGAATACACTCGACCAACTAGGCATAGAAAACTTTTCAATTAACAGACAAAACTTAGTCTTTATTGAGTGAAGATGCCCTTTAAGATTATATATATATATAGATATAAAAATATAGATATACATATATAAATTACTCTAAACATTCACCTACAGTTTATTCCCTTCTAGGTTATTCAGGGATTCCCAAAGGAATAAGGAATAGGTATGGAAAGGTTATAAAAACACTCATGAATATACAGCTTTTGATGTCAAATGAATCCATGAATTTCAGAGGCCTAAAAAGTTACCTGATTTTTCCCTGAATCTATCAGCCAGCCCTATGTACAGAAACAGATGTTTCAGGCTCAAGCAAACCTTGGTCCTCCCAGTTCCATTGTCCTTCACCCTCCATGGTCAATAAAATTTTCATTATGACAAGAATGCAGGCTCTCTACAGGAGGAAATATTGAATACCTGCCTACTGGAGAAGCTTCTCTTTAAATCCAGGCAATTTATGTTTGGCTGAAACCCTTTGGAAAATGCTTTCCTTAGTAACTTTTCCGGCTTTGTTACATA
This sequence comes from Struthidea cinerea, assembly GCA_013397865.1. Lineage (NCBI taxonomy): Eukaryota > Metazoa > Chordata > Aves > Passeriformes > Corcoracidae > Struthidea > Struthidea cinerea. The sequence goes on along the minus strand of VZTI01000537.1, from coordinate 621,508 downwards.
ACTCTGAATGTAATCGTGTGTTGGCAGGATGAAGACCAAATCCGCTATCATGTTGTGCTGGATGAGAAGCTCCTGAAGAACAACCTGCACAATGGCATGCACAGGGAGACCATGCTAGGGTTCTCCTACCAGGTTGGGTTCTTCCTGCACAACAGCCAGGTACTGCAGTCTGCACTTGCTGGGAGAAACAGGTTTCTTGCTTTTTACAACTCCAGCTTCAACTTTAAACTGACGCGCTGTCAAAAGGAACTGTGCATCCCTCATCAGCTTCTGTGACTTAGCAGCACAAAAGTTGTCACTCAGATGCAAGGCCTGTCTCAGACCTGCTCAATTCAAAGTCACCCTTGAAGGTATCTTTGATTGAATTTGATTTCAGTAGTGCTGTTCACATTTAGATTGAATTTTAGACATCTGTCTCTAGCAACGACAAGCCTGCATTCCAAAGCAGTCATTAATCTGACTCCCAAGGGCTATTAGAAACCTGCCCTCAATTAAAAAACATTCATTCTGTCTTCTGGGGATTTAATCCACTTTCAATCCTAGGAGCTCAAAGCACTGGGCAACAAATATGAATTGCCTTTCAACACCGATTGTGGAAAAATCAGGCAGAGCAAGATTAAGATACAGGGCCAGGAAGGGAACTTGGTCCTCCTTCTCTGTCCCAGAACTTCCTCTGGGTATAGGCAAAGGAAAACAGAAAGCTTCTCATCCACTGAGTTTCAGCCCTGCTCTTTGCTCTTCCCACAGCTGGGCCTTGGAAAGGCACCTGCAGTGGGACTGCTGCTGGTGAGGGCACGATAGGAGCATGGGGTAGCACTGAGTTGATGAAAGCCCTCCTTGAAAGAGCAGCTGCTGGGAGGGTTTCCTCAAAGCCCCTCATGCCCCAGACACAGCAAACCCACCTTTTGGCATGCTTTTCCCGTGCCTTCCAGTGCAGGAAAGCAGTTAAATGCAGCAGCTGGAATATGAACAAGTGCCTGATGCTAACTACCTTTGCTGGTTTTCCTTAAGTGATCCCTGTGCATTTCTCTCTTTCTCCCACCTGCTGCTGCTCAGGTTACCACAGAGCCGTGGAACACCTCTGCTGCTCTCTGACTGATCGCATGTCTTTTGCAGCTATACGTAAATGATGCTCCTGTAAGCTATGCAAACATTGCCACAGACAAAGGAATTATTCATGGGCTGGGAAAGGTCCTGGAAATCCAGAAGAACAGATGTGATATCAATAACACCGTGATCATTGTAAGTGGTCCTGTTTGCATAGATGCTTAAAGGCCCCTCAGAGAGACCCACAGCCAAACACAGCGCAAATGTATAGGACACGTGATACAGCTTCCCAGCAAGGAATGCACACATTTTCCACAAAGGATATTCCTACCAGAGTTTTAGCATCTCTTAGGACTGCTTTGGTCCTGGAATCAGTGTTCTGACAGCTTGGATAACATATAATCAGAGTTGCTCAGGAATAAGAAATTCTGAGCTCTAATGCTCAGATAATAATAATAATAATGTACTATTCTACATCTTTGTAGCCAGGCCACTTGTTTATAAAGTGGGAAGCATCACTTTAGAAGAGCAAATAAAAATGACCACATGATCTTTCCTTCTTCCCCTTGGGGGAAGGGTGTCCCCACGGAGGCACTCATAGGGATATCCTTCCTTGCTGAGTAGGACAGCTTCCCTCATCATCTTTACCTAATAGGTTATCCTGATAATGCCCCTCAAGGACTAGATTTAGGAATATGGCTGGAAATCATGTTTTTTCGATGAAACAACCTGCCTACAGCTCTATACAGTCTGTTAACTACCTCTCATCTGTGTTGCTTAAGGAGAAGTGCAGAATTTGTTCACAACCATCAAGTTGTCCCCCAGGAACAAAAGAAATAGTAAGTATTTTTTCATTAATGCTAGGGTTGTTGGGGTTTTTTTATGTCAAAACTGACTATAGATGCATTCAATCCTGTTTTTAATATAATTGCTTCAGTTTCAACAAAAGATACAGTATTTACTTCAGCCTGCTACATATATTGCTTATAGTCAACAGACTCAATCCAACCCGACCTTAGAGATTTTTTTTTTTTTTTAATCTACCTGGGATCAAGGTAGCAGAAGGGCAGCTTAAAGATAAAACTACCTTTCAAGGCCAGTTTCTCATGTGCACTGGGACAACTCAAGACTCCTCAAACTGCAAAGTTTACCTCTACCATGCAAAACTTAAATGTGGTCTGGCGTATGCCTGCTCCAGAAGGAATTGCAGAATCAACTTTGATTCTGTAATTTTGATTCTGTAATTTGAATTAATTCAGACTAGACATGTACAGAAGGGTAAACTCAATCCCTCCCCAGCAATAAGCTGTGAGTTACGGTCACCAGGAGACTTGGAAATTATAGAGACTTTGGATTCCCAGGTCCAACATATAAGAACTGCAGATATTTAGAGTTTCTTGGTACCTAACTTATCTGTGAAAGCCCCTCCACTGGGATTACATAAGTATATTTTCCTTTATTATTTATTATTTTTTAATTAATTATGCCAGTAGTGGTATTCCAAAGCAGATCAAGTCTCGTCCACCTCATCAAAGTACTTGACTGGCAAAACCAAATTTAAGCCCTCATCGGTAAAACTCAAAATCATTGACATTTCCTTTACAATGAACAACTGGGTGGATGCTTGTCTCAATCTCCTCACAAGGGTGTACTGAGATCAAAAGCTTTCTTCAGCAAACCATCTTTCCCAGTTGTGTACAGACCCAGAAGATAAATGTTTCAACAGCTGTTTTTGCAGAACTTCATAACTCAGTTTTCCAAGAAGAATTAGAAAGATCAGAAAACGTGAAAAATGAAAAAAACAGTTTGTAAAACTTCTAAATAGAATCTGTTCAGTTCTGAGCAAAGGCAATTTTAGACATCTTTAAAACACCACAATACACTGAGTTAAACTGATCATATGTTCACTAGAAATTATTTAGCTAATACATTTTTATTTCTAAAAGTACTTCCTTAATTTTAATTGTGAATGTGAGCCAGTGCACAGCATGCATAAATTTAATGTCCCATTTTTTAACACATTTGAAAGTAGCTGATCAATATTATTCAGAAGTGTATCTGTTTCTCCAATATTTGCTCAGGCAGGGGAGAAGAAGTACTGTGTCCTCACAGAAAACCACATGAGACAGTATACCATCCAGATCGGGTGCCGGCCCAAGTGTGCTAAAACCATCATTGTGAGTTCACTCTTTCTGTTGGGGTAAATTGCTATAGTGGTGACCAGGAACCCCCTTCCCTGAGCTTCACCCTCCTCATAATTCCCACTAAGCTCATACAGCATGTTACAGCAGTTCCTGACAATGCGTTTATTGGCCTTTATTCTGGAGACAGCAGAGGCTGAAAGGTTAAAGAACATTGATAGCTGCAGCACAGGGAGGGCCGGGAGCTGACATGGTGCAGACGGAGCACAGGTTTGGGAAGGGTAACTCTATGCTTGTCCCTAGAAATTCTGTCCACATTTCCCTGGGGTGGTGAAGAGTACCTGGGTCCCACCAAGGACTGAGGGTGACAGGCACATTGAGGAGTGTGATCACAGACCAGCAGAGCTGATGTACTGCTAAAAATCACGGAGTCGAAGAATAGTTTGGATTGGAAGGGACCTTAAATATCATCATTCCCACCCCTCTGCCATGCCCAGGGACACCTTCCCCTAGACCAGGTTGCTCAAAGCCCAATCCAATCTGGCCTTGAACACTTCCAGGGATGGAGCATCCATAATTTCCCTGGGCCTCCTGTGCCAGTGTCTCACCACCCTCCCAGTAAAGAATTTCTTCCTTATACCTAACTAAACATACCCTCTTTCAGCTTGAAGCCATTCCCCCTTGTCCTATCACTACAAGCCCTCTACAGATCTCTCGTTCACCCTGCTTGCCACCCTGACCCCCAGCACAGCATTTCTGGGTTTCCAGACCAGGGAGTGCTGCGCGGGGTTCTTCGGCCAGCAGTGCCAGCCCTGCCCAGGAAAAGCCGGGAGCGCCTGCTTCGGGAACGGCGTGTGCCTGGATGGCATCAACGGCACGGGCAGCTGCCAGTGCGAGGAGGGGTTCGTGGGCACAGCCTGTGAGAGCTGCAGCCAGGGCAAATACGGCCCCAGCTGTGACCAAGGTACTGAGCGTCCCCAAACCGCACAGGAGCTTTGCTCGCCTTGTCAGGTGTACAAGCCTTCCCCTTTTATCTTCTAACCAAGTCCACTCCAGATTCTAGAAAGGTGCAGCAATTTCAGGGTAATAGGCCAGAGACTTAAAAAACATCATTAACCCCTCTTCTTTCCCCATAATGGTGTTTGCTCTCTCGTCCCTTGGCTGGAGACGGTGTCTTCTACTCTGGCACACTACAGACTTAGAAAAGAATCCAGCAAGAACAATCCTCTTTAGCACTGCTGTTTTTCACTAATTCTTTCCCATTAAAATACGGTTTCAGACCCTGTATTTGGGAATAGAGGGAAGATAAGCATAGTTTGAATTTAGAGTTATTGTGTCAATAGAAACCAAAAGGCACAAGACAAAGCAATGAAACAGCCTAGAGCAGAAGATGCCATCAGCAGGTGATGTCTAGGCCACCCCCACTGTCCTTCCTGCCCCTTGCTGCACACACTGCTACACTGCCAGAGGCAGTGGCTTCCTCCCATCTCTTCCACAGTGTGCACTTGTGTCCATGGGAAATGCAGCAGCGGGATCGATGGGGACGGCTCCTGTGAATGTGACGTTGGCTGGAGAGGAGTGACGTGTGAGACTGGTGAGCGTCCTGTCTTTTTTGTTCTGAGGTAAAAAGTGAGCATTTCAGAAAATGACAGAACTACAGCCACGATCAGATCCCAGTGCAGCTTCCCCATGCAGTGAAATACGGGTCACGTTCCTGTGCTATGGCAATTAATTACTGTATTATTAGAGAGACGGCTGAGATACTGCTCATGAAACTGAAACACTTACTCAGCTAATTCTCTACCTGTGTCACCCCCTATCTGTCCCAAAAGAATATCCCATTTATTAAACCTGTTTGTTTTCCGGAGCAGGATTACCCAGGACATTTGGACCCTCAGGTCAAAAGCCTCTCAAGTGCTTCAATAAGTTGATTTAGCTATACAACACCAGATATTAAATTATGTTCTTGCTAATGTGATAAAAAATAATTAGCAAATTAATCATTTTGTGCTGGCTTAATACAGCTCCTATATCCAATCAAATTATATTCTATTTAGACATAATTAAAATTTATTCAGTAACTATTTCAAAACCCTACCTATAATATAAAATAAAAACATGTTACAAACACATTAATATTTACATTCAATATCAGTTTTAAATTTTCCCAGGGAAATAATTAATAATAAGCAGAGTTTTATAAGAGAGTTGCTGTAGTTACTACATCTGAGCAAAATTTCATTTCCTTTAGAAAACCTACTTTTATATAATTGATATAAAAATATATTAAAAATGGGATACATGAAGACCAAAGCATGCAATTCTAATGGCTAAAATAATGTTATGCAAGATTCACCAGAGTAAATACAGATAAATGACAACAGGTGAAATGTTTTCCTGGCAATATGACACAACTCTTTCAAGTGAATTTAAGTGGTATCCACTGATCTATACAGACTCCACAGAAGGAGTCTCTATAGAGACTGAGAGCACAGTTGCCTAATGCAGAACTCAGACTCCAGCTCCACATGGTAGGAACAAGAGGCTCTGAATCTAGAAATATGTTGACCCAAAAGGTTCTGATCCCTACTTCAATTTTTTTCCACTTGCAGAAATCAAGGACGACGCATGTAATGCCTCATGCCACACCAGTGCTAAGTATGTATGAAATGTACTTGTTCAGAGGAGAGGGGAGAAAAAGGGGATCTCTCGCAAGGCAAAAATCATAGTCCACCTTGCTCATGACTTCTCAGCAGCATGTCTCACCGAGATAAGGAGCAGTGTAAATCTAATATAGATGATGATGATGAAGACAAAAAGTTCAAAGCTCTCCACATCAAAATATACAAACAACAACAAAAGAAAAATGCTCTCACCAGTCCAGCACCAATACTGAGACACTAACTAGTTTTCAAAGGAGCAAGTGAGCCCCACTGAGCCATTTACTGAAGTGCATCTGTCCCCTCACCACTGACCAGACAGCAAGGTTTACACTAGCCAAGACATTTCAAAAAAAAACAAGGAAAGGTGGCTAAAAAGACTCCACATTCTTGGTCACAGCTCTTCTATAGGATGTGAGAAACCAGAGGGGCAAGCCCCCTTTATCCCAGATGTAGGTCATTCTCTCCCCCATGTGTTTGTGACCTTCAGTTCACAGTAGCAATATTTTACCAGGCTTTTTTGGCAAAACTACAGTCTCAGATTTGCTCATGGGGACCCCACACATTCTGGAATCAAGACTGTGTTTCTGACAGAAGCAGATTGTTCCTCTGTTGTGTATTTTTCATCCACTGACATACACCTGTAGGTGCGAGGATAGGTGCAGGCATGGCAGGAGTAGGGGGAAATGGTGAACTGTGCTGGCAGCAACCCCCCATAAATTGGGTGCACACAAACAAAAATTGTGCACAGCTCTTTGGATGAATAGACATGCAAATTGTGGAGTTATGCACAAAAAAAAAAAAAATGGGATACTTAAAGACCAAAGTATGGAATTCTAATGGCTAAAATAATACATCCAAAATACCTTTGAAAAGCTTGGTCCAACTAGGTCCATTTCTATGGTTTTAGCTACCTCTTACTCTATGGTTAAATGCCTTGTTATTCCTATGCAACGTTACCTTCAGAACAACTCACAGAAACAAGGGCTGTACAAAAGACCTGACCAATTTTTTTCCCTCTCTTTTAAATGTTGCCTCCCTCCTTTTATTTCATTAGCTGCCTTCTCCTATCAAATGGCACTGCCTATTGCAAGTGTGCAGCCGGGTTTGAGGGGAACGGGACATTCTGCACAGGCAAGTGAACTTCGTTTCTTCCCTTTTGGAGGAGAAAAAAAAAAAAAAAAAAAAAAAGAAACCAAAGAAGCATGCTTGAAGCACTCTCTGGTCACAGTAAAGTTGGTGAGAGATGAGCACTTCCCCATGCACTGGTTAAAAACCAGGAATTGTTGCCAGTTCCCTCAAAACAAATAGCAGCCCAACAGGTGCGGATTCATAGCAAACAAAGGGCTCCAAATCTCCAGGTTGTGAGGCATTGTGCTGAGGGAGACCAGAGAAAAGGGAACATGCCGTGCGCAGCCCCAGCCCCATTGTTTGCAGAGTAGTGAAACCTGGTTTGCGACTTTTACTCCCTTTCCCAACAAAGCCTAGCAAAGAGAGGTCAATTCAGGGTACAGTAACACTTCCAGCTATTGGAAGCTGTGTAGCTCTACCATTTCCTCAGCTTTCCGATCTTGCTTGGATTTCCAGTGTGGTAAAATCCATTTCTTTACACCAGAGAGATTTAAGAGACCCTCAGAAAGGGGCAATAGCACCTTATCCTAGATGTTCCTCCAAGAATCTGGGTTATCCAAAATAGACTGCTTCCAGCTATAATAACCATAATTAATTGTAATTTTTTCTTAATTCTTAACTGATTAAAACACTAATGCTTTTCAGAACAGAAGCCCATTTTTCTACTTACTCACGATGGCTTGCAGGGTCCTGATCCCAGATTTTGCCACTCTTACTCTACCTGCTTCCATTTCCTCTTCTGGCACAAGACAGCCAAATCCATTTTGATCTACTGGGGGGCAATTGCCCATGTGCAGGAAGAGCTGGGTGACACAGGTCACCCATAGTGACTCCGCACTCACCCTTGTTCTCCTATAGAGGACTCCTGGGCAAAACTAGGTACAGAAAAAATCAACTCCCTTGTCTGACGTTGCTGAAACAGCAATTTAGGGCAATTTGAAACAAAAATTAAAGCAATGTTCAGGCTGATTTGAGTCACACTGAAGACCAGACAAGGCTCCCTCCCTGCTCTCAAGTTGTGAGCATCCAGCTCATCTGGAGTTGGAGAAGCAGGATGAGTATCCAGCTGAATAAGAACCAGGACTTTCTGCCACAGGAGGGCTAGGTGGCATTATGTTCTAGACCTCCTGCAAGAGAAGTTATATTGTCTGTGTGCAGAAAGCATCAAGCTCAGGGAATGCTTAAACGGCCATTTAAACTAGAGAAGAACATGAACATCCCTTTTTTGGTGTTTTGTTGAAATGGGCAGAATTGGAAGATGGAAAGTTACTGAAAATCAGTCTGGATGAACTCTAACAGTCCAGACTAGAAAAATCATCTCAGCTTTCCTCCTTGAAACAATAATAGGTATTAAATATCTGGCACTAATGAAGTCTGTGGCTTCTTAATTCAGAAAGATTCTACATGCTGAAAACATTAGTAAAGCCCTTTAAAAGATGGAGACAGATTATCATGAGAAGCAAGTCCAGCACATTGGTTTAATCTCTGCTGTTGTCCCTGCTCAGCTGTTGATGCCTGTGAGAGCAGCAATGGGGGCTGTTCTGCCAAGGCAGAGTGCAGGAGAACAACACCGGGAAACAGAACCTGCGTCTGCAGCGCTGGGTACACCGGAGATGGGATCGTTTGCCTTGGTAAGCACTGACCCTGTCTCATATATCACACAAGGGAAAAGCACAGGAGCGAGTTTTCCCGTAGGGGGATGGTCCTTCTTCCACTCTGACCCAGAAGTGCAGCTTGCTGACAGCATATCCCCAATGCCAAAGGCATCTCTTCCTGCCACGTGGCTGGTACTACTTGGCAAACCATGAACCTGCAGCAGCAAAGAACAATCTTATCAAGCAACAATCTTATCAAACAACATCTACCTCTAGCAAGGATAACCCCATCTTCAGCAGCCTGAAACACACAGAATCCTCTGACCATCACAAAGACTTTTAGATACCATGCCTCCCCAGGTTTGGTTTCAGAAATGCTGCTGTCAGGGCTTTAGCATTCACCAAGACAACTGAAGACCCAGACTGAGGTACTACGTAGCTGAGGGGATGAATTCTGTCATAAATCTGAATTCCTGGTATGCTTTACTCTAACTTCTTCCTCCCTGGGTTTTCAGAATTATTCTCTCTTTATTACACTGTTTCTGTTTTATAAAGAAATCAACCCTTGTCTGGTGAACAATGGTGGATGTGATAGAAATGCAGAATGCACGCAGACTGGACCCAATCAAGTGAGTACTTTGTTAGCAAAGAAAAACTGGCCTAGTCAAGTGTTTACTATGGGTAAAGAAAGATTTCCCCATGTCAACTTCGTTTTTAAGCAGAAAAGTGAATTTCATAACAATTCCAAAAAGTATATGCTTCCCTCAAAAAGGCATTTGAGGGGGAGTGCAGACAAAAATGAAAAAAATCAATTTCCGTGAAAGAAATCCAAAACTGCAGAGGAAAGCAGTGTTTTGCTATTTCAAGTCGTTGTTCTTCTCCCTCCTGGGAGGTTTTGATGTGAAAACCTGTCAGTTCAAAAGTATTGCTAGATAATGGGGTTTTTTTTATTGTTATAGAAACTGTCCAAGGAAAAATTCCATTTTAGACTAGCCCGTCTCCCCGCACAGCTCAAATGTGTTCACAACGAAACAAAATGGCCTAAATCAAAGCTCTTGTATAGGGGTTGCAGCATTCCAGCATCCACTCGCCGATCTCTTATCTCATGCAGAGGTACCACATACTCTCCAAAGAGAAAGGGGGACAAAGGAGAAGCAAATCAGTCACGACAATCAAGCAACATAGATTAGTGATTTTATTTTTCTAACAGTTTCCAAAGAAGCTGAACTCCCTGGTTGTAGCACTTCTTTTCATCTTCCTGTGGTTTCATGTTGGCTGGTGGCAGGACTGTAATCCTCCAGTGAGCACTACACAATGGTATTTCTTCAGGAGCAAGGCAGAAACAGAAAGCAGGAATCAAAGCCACCTCCTCCCTTCCAGTTGTTCAGGGACAGAAAGGACAACAAACCCAGAAGCCCTTTTTGCCAGCCCAAACAAATAACTCTGCCTTCACTGTCCTTTACAAGTCAGCACATTCCTGGTGGGAGGACAGAGTCACTCAACCCCTTCCCCCTCCCTCTAGACAAGACAGGTGATGGCTATTTTCTTCCATACACCCTCACTGGGGATAGAAATAGTAGCTACAACCTGTTTATTTATTCTTCCTCACCTGTGAGAATGTAATTAACTTCGGAGTAATAACAACCTCCACTACAAAATCCCAGCACTGCAAAGGCAAATTTATAGGAGGGAAATGCATCTGCCTTCTGTAGGGCTCTCACTCATCCAGGAGGTACAAAAACACTGCTATTAGACTACCCCCCAGTTTTATTTCTGCTGCAGAAATCTCATTGAATTTTCAAATTCCTACATATTAAATGTAAATTCTAAATTGAGAACCATTAAGCAGTGAAATGGAAAATACAATTCATTTCTTTGCAACTATTCGTCATCTTCATGATAACTGCAAGTGCAAAATAAAGTAACCAGGACAAAGTGTCAGATGCATTTCCACTGCATGGGAAGTTGCCAGTAACATCAGGACCCAGTTCCAGGTGTGTTTTGAAGGTACATTTCACAGCTTAAAAAAAAGCAGGGGAAGGAAAGGGATGAGAGGGAAATACCAACCTATGCAAAAAAACACAGGGAAAACAAATTAGGAAGAAAATAATGTGCTGCAGATGTCAAAGGGGTCATTTCAAATGACCAGGACAGCAGAGACGAGACCAGAGATGGATAGGCAGGGAAAAGGCAGATAGAGCCTATTGAAAATCATTACTTCCCAATCCCAGTTTATGCTTGCTCATACTGGCCAGGAAACTACTGTGGGAGACATGATGTACTTTTAGATTAATAAATTGCATATCATATCACCATGAAATTATCTGGAAAAAAAATAAACTATTTATATGTGTGCTGAAAAAAAATTCCAGCATTTTTCAACGTATGCATGTTTTCTGATTTTGCTTTGTAGGCAGTATGTAATTGCCTGAAGGGATATTCTGGAGATGGCAAAACATGCACATATATCAGTCTGTGTTCACAAGTGAGTATCCTTTTAAGGAGACAATTTAAGGTCTCATTATAGTCGTTATACTTTGGGGGGTTGTACACATTCTAAACTAAGTTAGGTGTGCTAAGAATCAATTTACATTAACTTGGCTAATTTATAAATATTCTTGGTTCAGTACATGCTTTAGTGCTGTCACTATGAGAGAAACTAGATATGCAGGAAGGGCTTTTCCTCGACCACAGCCTGAACATAATATGGGTGAGGGCCTGGACTCATCACCGGGTCTTAAATAACCCACTTCAAATCCAAGCCAGAGAAACAGGCCCTGGTCTGTAGTGGTAAAACCTAAGTCAGCAAATTATTTGTCATGCAGAGTTCCCATAAAAAGCCAACAAAACCATTTCCTTCCACAACACCCAACCCAGGATATCCAGTGGCATTCCCCATTCTGTCCCTCACTCGTCACTGCAGGCTGAGAATTAGCCACATTTGTTTCGCACAGGCTGGCTCACACTGCAAGCCACATATTGGCAATCAGTGTGGTTCTCTGCACCAGCTGCACTGCCCTGCCTCCTGGCAAGCTGCAGCAGGGACATATCCACTCTCCCGTGCACATTAATCCTCTGTGCTCTGAGCACAGTAACAATAATTCTCACCCTCCCAGCCTGGCCTGTCAACTGGCTCTCTCTAACCTTGAAAGGTTGCAGAGATGAAAGAGCAAGGGCAAAAACAGAAGCTGGAGTAAGGGGAGTTTGAAGTTATGAGCCACTGTTCCCTATGATTTTGTTTTCTTTTTCCTATGCTGTGTTCCAGCAGCCCTGCTTCTACTTGACTAATTATGCCAGGCTAATTATATGTTAAAAAGTAAAGATCATCTTGAGGATCATCAATGTCATACCAGAGGCTAACCTGGCTCCACAATGACCAAACCTCTGTGCAGAAAAGCTTCACAGGTAGCTAAAGTGGCCAACAGTGTGCCTAAGCCAAGCCAAATCCACAGCAAATCCACCCAAACCTGCTGCTTACAGCCAGGCGTCTCTCTGACCTGTCAGGGCAGGCCCCACTGGTAGCTCCCAAAGGAGCTTCTGCTCCCTCTCATGGTCCATGGGAAGGGATCCCTGAGATGATCAGCAACAGAAAGGACACCACAGAACAAGTACAAGACAGGAAAATAAGAGAGCTTCTCAATTTTTCCCAATTTGCTCTCAAGCCCAGGACAGAAACTTATTTGAAAGCTGAGGTGCTAACAGGGGAGCACCTACTCATGCCTGAGCAGAGCTCTGAGCCCCAACATGCTGCTCCTGAGTGAGGAGCATCTTGGTTTAGCACAGGGAGCTTTCTGGAGGCAGGCAGATGGGTGAGATGCATCCACTGCTCCAAGCCCAAACTTGCTCTGGCAGTGGACTCAGGTGCAGACAGGAGATGTTTTAGGGACAAGGACAAGGCAAGTCCCTGTTCCAGCTGACCAGGGCCATCAGACAGACAAGAAACAATAGTTCTGTGATGATGCTCCTCCATAAATTTGGGCTGCTGGCACCATCACAGTGATTTACAGTGTGTAAATAGTTCCCTTTAGAGTAAGTCAGTGCTGCATAGGCAGAGAAGCTAAGACTCATCCCTAAGGTGCAGAGTGAGACTTGCATGCAAATATTTTGCATCCTTACAGCATCATGAACTAAGTATATGAGGAGGGAATCAAAACTACATCCTCTGCATAAAAGGAGACATTTTTTTTATTAGCCCTACATGCTCTTCAGTGTTTGCAAGAAAATACATGCCATCAGATGTTCCAGAAAGATGTGGTTTCAAAAAGATTTTGTGATTAAGCCTTTCTAAATTAATTATGCATCTGGGAGGGAAAAAAGTGGTGAACTGGAATTGTTTTATACACCTGGCAATGAAGGAATTCTATATTTTACACTTTGTTCTTACAAGAATAACGGAGGCTGCAGTGAATTTGCTATTTGTAACGACACCGAGCTGACAGAAAGGACCTGCACTTGCAAACCCAACTACATTGGGGATGGATTTACGTGCCGAGGCAACATCTTCCAGGTAAAGCACTGCACATTTGCCGTCTCCTATTTTTCCTCACATGGTTACTTAACACAATGGTTGAAACACACCATTTTTTTCTTGGACAAATTTGTACCGCAGAATTTGAAACTATCCCAATCCAAGAAACCAGGAATAGGAACAGGATGCTGCAAGATTACCTTAACTGCCAAAGCAAACAAACAAAAAACCCTAGTGGACAATCATTATGACTGCAGTACTAGGGAGTTTTGGGTTTCAGAGAAGCCTGCTGTTTGAGAGCAGGGTAAGAACAGAACAGAAGCAGTACAGATGTGCAGCACTTATTCCAAACCAGAAGTTCCCTTGCTTTTCCGAGAGGTGCATTTACAGCAGAGTCTTGTTCTTAATTGCAGGAACTTCTCAGGAACTCCAACACATCTAGGTTTTATTTCCACTTAGAGGTAAGAAAAGGTTGAGTGGTTGTGGTTCATTGGGGTTTTCTGGGGGGGGTGGGGGTTTCCTCCCTTTTTTTCCTCCAAGAGTGTAGAGGGGAGAGAATCAGGCAAGAATCTGGTGTGTACCAACATCCTTCAATGTAATTGGGACTGGGTTTGGTATACCAGTCACTAATGCTCTAATTTAAACTATTAACTGTCACTAAAACAGTATTAATGATCTAGAATATTAATGATGAAGACCAAGGTCCCAGGGAAATGTAAGGCCTCCAGACTGGTCATAAAACTGAAGCTTTCACCCATTCACAGTCTGAGATCTGCCAACAAATGTCTTGTGAATTCTGAAGCAAGAACATACCACTCATTTACTGCCCCTTCTGCATCCCTGAATGGCAATAGTTTCGGTTGCCTCCCTTAAACATCACAGGGTGTGATGGCAAGACAGTCAGTATGCAGCCAGCTCTCACTGATTTTTGAAGGCTGGCAACAGCAATTCTCTGTTTACCAGAAGCCTCAGAGCAGCACAGACCTGTATACTGGCCTGCTAACCTAAAGACCTATAACCTAGTTTCAGCTCTGCTACCATGGCAGACGGGTAACTTCCTCTCACTTTAGCAGAGCTCTCTTCTTATTTCAGCTTGTTAGTGGTCATTGCAAAGTGCCTGCAATAGCCCAAGTCCACTAGTACTCCTAATCTAATTCCCTCATCTCCTGTTTGTTATTGCAGAGGAGATAGAGATGTGGCTACAAGTCAAAAAACCAAAATCTTCCATTTAATACATGTGAGCAGAGGTGACAGATGAGGCTAGGAGTCAAAGTCCACAGAGGAGTTTCTCTCACCCTTGCGTTGCAGGGAAGAGGACTCAACACGTGGCAGCAATGGGGCTGCAGGCACCACCTCCCCCTCCACAGGGCAGTGCCGGTGTGGCACCACACGCACTAACTCATTACTGCTTTATCCTCTCAAATTTGGCAGGCCTTGTCTATCCGAGATGTCGCAGGCCCCGGCCCTTTCACTCTGTTTGTCCCTCGCACAGACGTACTGAACAGCGACCCACGAGTGAGTAAAAGGGGCAGGCGTTGTGGGTGAGCTGGCCACGAGCTTTCTGCTTCAGATGCCTCTCTCAGCTGCTTCTCAACTCTGCCACTTCCCACTGCAGGTCAAGGATTGGATTGCCAAAGGAGTGATGGCTCAAGTGCTCCGGTACCACATGGTGGGTTGTGCCAATCTGTTGTACAAGGACCTGACAGCAATCACCAACATCACCTCTCTACACGGTGACCTGATACACATCAGCTACTCCCAGGTAACCCAGCATGGAGAGAGGGGAGCAGAACAGTAAAACAGTCCACTCTCATTCAGCTTTTTAAAAAGCTTCAGTGGTTCCTTTTCCTCCTCTGATGCGCAAAAATAAATAAATGAGTTTCAAATAAGACTGCCTGTTCAGCTGAAGTGTTCAGCATTACTCGGTGTGCCAAGAGCAGAGTTGTATAACCCTTGCTTTGACACAAGCTATTTTATCCTTAAACTCTGGCTTTATGAGCATGAGGAGAGTTTAAAAGCAAAGGGCAATTTATTAAAGCTGAAAGTACTGTTTGCTCCAAAAAAAAGTGGTCTGGGCTCATTATATCAAAGCAGTTCAGCCTCAGCCTCACTTTCCCACAAGGTTTCACAAAAAAAAAAAATGTTTTTGTTGCCTTTCCAGAACTCGCTGGTTTTGAACAATAAAGCTGAAATCATACTCAGTGATGCTGTTGGCACAAATGGTGTGATCCATGTCATAAACCAAATTCTGGTCCCATCACATATGCAGGATTTCCCCCTCAAGAAGGTATGTGCAGCTTATCACCATTTCCAACCCAGGGGCTTTTCCACAGTTACTGTCAGATATATAAATCATACAAGTCAACAAAAAAAAAGTGACACTTAAAAGACCTTATATAAATATTGTCTACACTGCTGAATAAATTCAGTATTATATTTCAAATTCACCGGAATTACAGATAAAGTAAGGACAGTATAAGAGGATTTCTGCAGAGGGCTTTTACAGCAGCTTTGATTTTATAACAAAAAGTGACTTACAGGGAAAAGCAAGCCCTTATCTGCTTTTTTAATACCCAAATAATGTATTTCTTAGGTAAATTACTCGCTTTTCTTTCTTTGTAGGAAAGTCTTAAAATGGTTGCAGCCAAACACGGGTACATTCTGTTCAACACTTTGCTAGAGGTAAGGACACAAGAGACAGAAGCCATTGGGAAAAGGTTGCAAGCAATTTTTTTTTAAGACAAAAGGGCACACACAGAGCACATGGCACCACTGGCAGGATGTTGTTCAGGAGAACCAAAGGGCTCACAATACAGTGCACAGCAACCCTGGTCACCACCAGTGACACTCCCACAGAGGTGAGGGTTTGTCAAGCAGACCCACAGCCACATTTCCCTTCTCCACCCAGCTCTGTCCTACTGTATCTCAAGCTCAATTCAGGCATCTGGTTTTTAAAGTCAAGGTACTTGCAGGCTTTGAGCAGGCAGCCCACAGGGCACTACACCCCAGTTATACCAGACGTTCGCTCCACAGGGTCAGTGTCACTTGGGACAGAGCACTGATCTTCCACCCCAATAACGCCTTCTGTGTTGCAGAAAAACAACCTGCTTGGGCTGATCAACGATCCCATTCACAAGCCCGTCACACTCTTCTGGCCCACAGACACAGCCATCCGTGGGCTGCCACAGGAGCAGCAGGACTTCCTCTTCAAGAAGTCCAACACCGACAAACTGGTGCAGTACCTCAAATTCCACATTGTCCGTGACGCTGCGGTAAGCCCTCGCTTTTTTGGGAGCATTGCCACAGGCAAAATATGCAAGCCCAGATATGTATCGCCCCTTTTCCTTCCCAGGTGTTGGCCTACCAGCTCCCCAGCTCCACCTCACTGAAGACCCTGCAGGGCTCCAACCTCAGTGTGAGCTGTGGGGATAACGGGGAGACTGTAAGTGTTCGCTCTGCTGGCACACTTATCCCTCACCCCTGCTGCAGGATCCCCTCCTGCGGACCACACCGTGCCTTTGCACAGCCCCCAGGCAGGGTCAGTGGCACCAAAAATTCGTTGGTCATCCCCAGTACACGACAAGAGCCACACCAACAGATTCTAGATGGTTTGCAGGACTTTTTGGAGCTGTCATTCGCTCTGTTGTAAGATGCTCTTCATTCAAAACAGCTCTCAGTTAACTTGAAACTGAAATTGCAGCACACTTTAACTTCTACACTAAAATACCAGTGCAAAACCACCAAGACCAGCCTGGGTTTGAATCCCAAGAATGCAGCATCTGCATGCAAACTCCGGCGTGTAAGCACTTACAAGCTAAGGTTGCAGGCACACATGTAGCCTGTTAAACCAGAGCAATGTCGCATTTTTCTTTGCAAAAGTATCAGATCATACCTGGCAAGAACCTAAGTCTAAGTATGCAAAAGGTAAACCTGTGGACATAGACTGGCATACTCTGTCCTCTTCAGAAAAGAAAAATATCATAGAGCCATAGGATGATTTGGGTTAGAAGGAGCCGTGAAGATCATCCAGTTCTACCCACCCTGTTATGGGCAGGGATACCTTACACTAGACCAGGTTGCTCGAAGTCCCATTCAGCCTGGCTTTGAACACTTCCAGGGATGGGACATCCACAGCTCTCTGGGCAACTTGTTCCAGTGTCTCACCAACCCCACAGTAAATAACTTCTTCCCAATATCCAATCTAAACGCACCTTCTTTTAGTTTAAAGCCATTATCCCTTGTATTATTACATGCCCTTGTTAAAAATCCTTCTCCAACTCTCACATATCCCCACTCAGGGACTGGAAGGCGCTCTAGGGTCTCTCTGAAGCCTCTTCTCCCAGCTGAACAGCCCCAGCTCTCTCAGCCTGTCTTCACAGCAGAGGTGCTCCAGCCCTCTGAGTATCTTCCGGGCCCTTCTCTGGACTTGGTCCAACACATTCATATCCTTCCTCTGTTGGGAACCCCAGAGCTGGACACAGTCCTCCAGACAGAGATCTGCCCATTATAGCAGGTTATATATGCCCAGGTTGTAGCATTCCGCTATAGGAAGAGAGGCCCCAAAATTTGGTTTGAGCCCCCATAGCCATCAATTTTACTTACAGGGGAGTTTGACACACCACTTTGTCCCAAGAGCATTCCTACAGAGAGCAGGAACCCAAGGAGGAGCGGCTCATGACTCCCCATGCCCCCCTCTCCCCATGCCATCTCCCAGGGCGCCCTGTTCCTGAACGACGGACAGTGCAAGGTGGTGCAGCGGCAGCTGGAGTTTGACGGGGGCATTGCCTATGGGATCAACTGCCTGCTGATGGAGCCCAGCCTTGGGGGACGCTGCGACAGCTTCCTCACCGTGGAGTTCATGGTCAGTGCCCATTTCGGGTCCCTCATGCTGTGTCGATGCGTGCAGGGCGGCTGCATCTGCCGCACTGCTCAGAGAGAGATTAAGAAGTGCAGCACGATGCCTGAGAGGTGCACAACAGGAACTCTGTATCCACGTGAAGCAGCGCACAGGACAAGTGGTTTCAGTTAAGACCATTAAAAAAAAAGCACCTTTCACATGCAAGCAAAAATCTGAGCAAGGACGAATCTTTCTGTTGTGCTTTTAAATCAGTGGAAGTTCACACTATGGATTTGTCCATAGAGATGGCATTTACAAAGCTCCCTATTACAAAAGGACATCATTGCTGCTCCAGCAGCACAGGGTATGAAGGACACAAGATCAAGAACTGCCTACTCAGTCTCTGACATTTCTTGTTTGTAACACACCTGAACAGGCACTGTTAGCATGGAGGAAGTTTCCTCTGGGAACTTTGATGGGTCCCACAAATGGGACATTTTGAAAGACGTCTTGAAATAGTTTCAAGACCAAGTTTACTTCAGGTTAATTTGAGCATATGAAAAAATCACCTAGAAGTACAGTAATTTTCAGGTAGTCACTGTTTAAAAAACTTATCAGAACATATATTTCAATTATAAAATCAACAATTTTGTATATCTCATCTGCTCAAGTTGACTTTTGTTTATAATTTCATTAAATGAAATTAAATAGATATAATTTTCTCTGATCTGGTCAGTACTTCCTGAGAAGTAAACATTTTTCTATACTCCAAGTTACACATCCAGATCCGATACAGATCATGTCAATACTTGTTTGAAGAACATTCATCATCTCTTCCCTGTTTATTTAAACCCAGAGCAGTTTCTTCTTCCAGAACTTATACTCTGGTATCAAAACTATTTTCTTGCATTTTTGTGGCACTAAATTATTACAACTATTTTGTTGTCACTCGCCTCTCTTGTTTCTCCAGAGTTTTCTATTAATTTTTTACGTGCAATAAGCTTTACCTTTTCTCTCCTCATATTTTCTGCTCTCATCAAACAGACTTTGTCGAAGCCAAGTGGCCCTTTGTAGCCATTATTTTAATATGCTTTTTTTTTACCCTTTTCCAGGGGCATTGTGCTAGCTGTTTCGGTAACACTAAATGCCCACCAGGGACAAAACCAAAGGTAATACGTTCAATTCTCACATGTAAGCAGTCTAACCTGCCCTTCTCTGTACTTCACAACAGCAAAGCAGAAAAAGCTTCTTAGAATAAGTAAAAAGAGAACCTTTGAGAATGCTACCACAGAATTAAGTGAAAAAGCTGTCCCTGGGCAAACACCCAGGTGCTGGTGGTGGGGAATGCTTGTTGGTCTCACACAGCATCCACTGTAAAAGTGCTTCAGCTGACTCCAGAGCAGCCCCTGCAGTCTCATGAACAGTGTTCAGCATATCAGGAATCAGAGAAGGTGGGGGTCTCACACCTACACTCTTCACACATCACATTTTGATTCAATGAACATCAGAAATTATAATTTAAAGAGGAAAAAACCAAACCTCCTCACAGCACTCATTTCCCCGTGTTTTTCCCCCTCCTCTCTCTGCGCTGGCACACGTGACACGCAGGAAGGAATCCACTGGTGCACCTACGAGTCCTACGGGCTGCGGAGAGATGGTTGCCGTAGGAACTGCTCCATGGTCATCCACATAGCCAAGTGCTGCAAGGGCTACTTCGGGCCAGACTGCCAAGGTAGGATTCCCACCCACACGGCCAGCCTGTGCCCCTCCCCTTCCCCCTCCCCAGTACAGCTGTGTAGCTCCCAGCAGGCAAGACTGGGAGGATTGGGAAAAGGGGCATGAAGAGAGACCAGCTGCAAGATGAAGGAACTTGGTTGCAAGAGCTGAAGAGCACAAAGTATTAACTACCTTTTCAATTCAAACTATCTCTTTTTCACATTTAGAGCAACTTTTAAACTCCATAGTAGCAGGTGAATGCTATAGAGAGTAAAGGCTGTCCTGCTGAGAGAGTCACCAGCTGAAAGTCCTTCAAACACAAACAGGCTCAGGTTCACTCAGCAACACCAGCACACACCTGAGAACCAGTGCATGATTTCTCAGCCACAGGCAAGTGCACTCATCAGCAGAGTCAGCTCAGAAGCTGTCGTTCTGAGGAGACGGTTTAGGAGGCTCCATCTCAGCAATTTGTTAGCAGACACTTCCAAAGTGTGCTCCTTCACCTGCCTAGTACACCTCCTGTAGGGGAGCAGTACTAGGATCCCACCAGGGCACACAGGGTCACAGTCCAGGTCAGCATCTCTGCTGGCAGATAGGTCCAGCCACATACAGCCCTGCCAGCTTGCTCTGTCCCAGTTTCAGAGACACATGCAGATCCCACACAACTTTGGCCAGCTCAGCCTGAGCCACCCTTTGGGGTTGCCCTGACAGCACATAGACCCATAGAGATGCACAAAAAAAAAAAAAAAAAAAA
>VZTI01000537.1:566965-601116 GCA_013397865.1 Struthidea cinerea | reverse complement strand
TCTTGATTTGGTCAGTGCCATTTACAGATGGGTCTGAATGAGCAAGCAGCCAGATAACAGCATCCACAAGTCAGGGCTGGAAGGATCCTCAAAGCCTTTCTGATAGGAGCTGTGAAAGCTTGTCAAGGAATTTAGAGCACAAGGCTCACAGTAGTCACAAGTGTCACAGCCACTTTTGCACGCCTCAACAGAGATGCATTTACAGGCACTCCCTGCTCAATGATCTTTACAGAGCAATAGATAACCAGCAGTGACAACGAATAAACATGCACCTGACCTAAAGAGCCACTTCTCTTTTTGAACCTTTCAGCTTGCCCAGGGGGCCCAGAGACCCCATGCCACGGCCACGGCTCCTGTGACGACGGCTACACGGGGACAGGAGAGTGCCACTGCAACGGCGGCTTCGGCGGGACGGCGTGTGAGCTGTGCTTGCCGGGCCGATACGGCTTCACCTGCAGGCGTACGTTTGGGGGCCCTTTCCAGATCCATGCCCATGCCCAGCCTAAACTATTCTGTCAGCAAGGAGTTTCTCAGTAAGCCAAGGAATGTTAACACAAACATTTCTCCTGGGTGCCTCCTCACACCAGGGGATGGCGCCAGGTCTCGGAAGGGAGGAGGAGAAGGCCGGGAGTGCAGAGGCTATGTGGCTGTGTCTGCACAGGACCTCCTACTCTTACATGGTACATAACTAACAAAATAGAAGCAGAGCCTCCAGCTGATGCCTTTTCCTGATCTTAAAAGCAAGAGTCAAACATGGTTAGAAGGGAAAAAGGGATTTTACCTTGGCATTTATTTTAAGGATCCTTAGGTGCACTACGTCCAGGTCGAATGCACCTCTGTGCATCCCGCAATGCCCACCCAAAAGATCTGGTATAACATTATAGGTTTTACCAATTAACATGTCTATCAAAGATTCCCCCATGGGAGGCTTGAGTGAGCCTCCCCCCTCCCCAAGGAACCTTCCCCTGGACGGTTCTATCTTTGTTCACAAAATGTGTTCTGGAGAGGACCTTGGGGGTCTGGGGCACACTGATCCCTAACTACAAAGTCTCTAAAATGTTGAGTCTCCTAGCTGAACAAACAAGTCCAAGAATGTGGGCAAAAACCACTAAGAATACAGAAGTTGTAAAAAGATACAACAGGGGTTTAAAAGAAAAGGCAAAAAATCATCATGGCATCACAGCAACAAATGCTTTTAGCTACAGCACACCTTTCTCCTGCATCCCCATAAAGCTTAAGAGCACTTTAGCAATGTGGTTCCTCAAGCAATGCAGGAGGCCAAGGCCATGCACTACTTCTGCAGAGAAGGGAAAGGACACCAAGATAAGGGTAGTTTGTGAAGAGGGACAGCCGAGCAACTGCTCACAAAATCCAGCTCTCTCTGGTTTTAAATGTGAGCTAGGTGGGAGCAGGATCAACATCCCCCTTTAAACTTAAATTTTTTCCTGACATAAAGCCTTCAGATAAGAAGCTACAACATCAACACTTCCATCCTAACCCTGTGCACCTGTACTGCTCCTGAGGCACATGGAACGGCAGGGTATAGGCAAGACAACAGGTTTGGACACAGATATTCAGGATTATGCTTGCCTATAATTCATCCACTTTATAGCACACCATAGCATAAAATGTATGAGCCATGAGCCTGAAACCAGATTATGAAATTTAAGAGAAAGAAGTTTTATAGCCTCTGCTTTTTGATGTAGATTTAAGTCAACCAAAAATTAACTAAGCAAATGAAATGAAAAAAAAAAAAAGCCAGCAAGTGAAACTCCTTTTCAGCAGGACAGATAGTCAAAAAATCAATTCCACCAATCCCACATAATTTTCTTCTTTAAACAACAATGTTTCAGGAAGAATGATAAGGCCATAAAGGATGCTACAGCATTGCATTATAAAACAGAGAGCCACGAATAATTCTTTAAGAAGGATTTAGCACATCAGTTATTGCAGGGCCCACAGAGGAGGGGGAAAAACATCACCTATAGATTAAATCAGACCATCACGCCTCAGCTTGGAGGGCAGAAGGAGCAAAGCCTTATCTAGAAAAGGAACTGAAGGAATCCAAAAGTTTTTAGCCATAAAAATATCTGAAACCTAAAAAAAAAAAAAAAAATTATAGGTAACTTGTCTATGTTTTACAGCAAAGCTCACTAACCTCATATGTGGCTTCCTTACTCAGCTGGACCTTCTCCCACACAGCAACCAAACACTCTCCCTCCACACACCTTGTTTTTCTCCGGCCTCCCCACAATTAACAGCTGCTGCTCATTAGGACTGATTTGTCTGGGTCTGCGGCCCAGCCATTAACTCTTTCCTGCCACAGTCCCTTGTGCAGTTTGCTACTCCACTGCGACGTGCAGATCAATACTCATTTTCATTGTCAGAGGCACACTGAGCTAATGCCAATTATAAAAACATAGGACTACAGGATAATTCATGTTGGAAGGGGTTTCAGAAGGTCTCTAGTCCAACCCCCTTCTCAAAACAGGGTCAGTTCTGAGCTCGTGTTGTTCAGGATTTATCCTGTCAGGACTTGCAAACCTCCAAGGATGAAGATTGCTCAACAACTCTGGAAAGTCTGGTCCTCTGCTTGACTGGCCTCATGGTGAAATACCATGAAGTTAGGCTCAGATAAATTATTGCTGGATAACACTATATCTAAACTGACATGATGGTGTTTCTCTAGAGAAAGATTTTCCCCTTTCCCTCTGCAAGTGACCTCTGTGCTTCTTTTCCAGCTTGTGAATGCAAGAACAGCGGGCAGTGTGACGAAGGATACTCAGGGACAGGACGATGTTTCTGTGAAACAGGATGGACTGGCCGGCTGTGTGAAACCAAGCTAGGTCTCTGCCTGCTCTCACCAGACTCCGTCCATGGAGTCATGGGTTGCAGTTATCAGAAGGTTTCCATAGATAAGAGAGAAAGGGTTAATAATGTCAGGAGCCATCTAAGAACACTTAGGGACTCTGCTCTGGACTGAGGACAAATCCCTTCACCCCCCTGTCTCCTCTTTTGTGATATGGCAATAGGAGTTCCCACCTCCCCTGTGGAGGGGCTTTGGGCTGTGGCAGTCAAAAAAATAAAATTCTTACAAGTTTCCCAGTTAGCCAGACTGGTATGAAGGGTTCTCCTTGTGCGTGAAACAAGGGCATGGTGGTACAAGAGCTCTTTCATTCCAGCTGTCCTGCCTTCCCCGCAGCCCTGCCGCCAGCGTGCTCCCCGAGCTGCTCAGCCCACGCCGTCTGCACGGAGAACAACACGTGCCAGTGCAAGCCCTTGTACGATGGGGACGGGATCACATGCACAGGTGAGCTCCCACCCCTGCTCACAGCGAGAAGGCAGCTTCTTCCCTCCTCCACATGCACATGGACGCAGCTACTGCCCACTGTGAAATGTTGCCTGTCCAACCTAAAAACTTCCACTGTGCAGCAAGTGAAACAAAATCAGGATATAGAGAGTTCAGCTTTTTCTAAATCAGAAACCTGACTTCTCCAGACTTTACCAAGCAGGACCATGGGCAACAAGAGCACTTCAGTCAAGTTTTGAAGACAGCAGGGGTTTAAGCTGGATTTCTCTCAGAGGATTTACAGTGGGACTCAATGATATCAAAGGGTTTTTCCAACAAAAATGATTCTATGCCATTTTTTAAGACTGTAGGCAAGGCAGTTCCCTGGCAACACTGCTACAGAAAGAGTTGTTCTTTCTCAGCCAGGTGTCTTATATCTTCCAAAGTCAACCTGGCCAGAAGTCTGAGGGTTGGTACCATGTCTCCTGAATCAAGAACATCCTGACAAGGCCTTCAGAGCCCTAAGAGATAGACTTATGGAAATTCAGTAATGCCTCAGGAAACGGAAACAGCTTTTTTTCTCAAACAAGTATTCTAGTCTTTTTAGTGTGAAAGGACTGGCGATGGTTTGTCTTTATGAAGAACATCCTCTTTAAAAGCAGACTTTACTCACTTGTTTTCTTTTTTCCCCTGCAGCTGCAGAACTGTGCAAACAGAACAATGGTGGGTGCCACAAGGCGGCCGAATGCACGCAGCACGGGGTGAAAGTCTTCTGTAGCTGCCAGAAGGGATACAAGGGAGATGGGACTACCTGCCTTCCAATAAATCCTTGTGCTGATGGGTTCAACGGAGGCTGCCATGAGCATGCCGTTTGCATTGTCATAGGACCTGTGAGTTGAATGTTTTCAGTCCCCAGCAGGGAAGTCTGAGGCATTTCTCCCTGGTGCCAGCAGAAGTCTCCTCTGGCTGGATTGCACTCTGTACCTCTCTAAATCCCTGTTTTCCAAAACAACTTTTACTTAGCTCCATCCTACTTTCCACATCAGTTTGGTATGCTTTCAGCTGAAGGGTGAGAAACAGTTTGACATCTTTACTCTGGGGAATAGGATAGCACAGAAGATGAGATGTTTTGCATACATAGTTTTTCTGTCCCACTCTTAGCTCTCCCTAACTGGATATCCTTATTTGCTGTAGGAATTTGTTGGATCAAAATTAAATACATTTTGGAACCTAAACAAAGGGACGGCTGGGAGATAGCATCACTTGTTGGTTGCTTGAACTCAGCTTAAAAGCTCCCCGGCCACATGATACAAATTCCATAACCCACTTAGTCAGTGTGGTTAGGGAAAACTTGTGCAGGTGACTTGATCCAGCATTTGTCCTGGTGCTTGCAGGATCATTTCTCCATTCCATTGGTGTCTTGTCTGAGCTGCCTTCCAGGAGTGATCTAGAAAAGTGTTGCTGATAATCCATTCCAGCTGTCAGCCCTCGCAGTCCCTGGGTGTCACCAATTCCTCCTTGGTTTATAGCTCTCATTTATTACTATTGGTGGGCCGTTAAATTCCATTCTTGCTTCCATGCCCAGTCATCTAAATATCATATTGATATGTTTGCCATCCGTTTTTGTGAATTGTGTGTCATATAACCCTCCAATGCGAGTTACTAACTTTGTGGATGAAATTATACTTTGGTGTTAATTCAGCAAAGCACCCAAGTACATGTGCAAATGTTTGGCTTAGTTGTTAGCAGCAACTTTTCTGTTTGTCCATTCCTGCTTATATCAAGTGAAATTTTCCCAGCTGTTCAGAATGTTGCCTGAAACACCAGTTTTAGGTCAGCTAAACACTTGTCTTGGACTTTTTCCTTCTCTCTCTGAGCAGGACAGACGTAGGTGCGAGTGCAAAAACAACTACATTGGTGATGGGCTGAACTGCTCCGTGATGCAGCTGCCCCTTGACCGCTGCCTGCAGGACAATGGGCAGTGCCACCCCGACGCCGACTGTGCCGATCTGCACTTCCAAGGTGAGGAGGGCACACCTTGCACACCACCAGCCCTGTGCCCTGAGGCCAGTGGCACTATTAGCTTGCTCAGGTCTCTACCTACGTCCCTGTGAAACAGTGAGTTCACAGTTGGAATGTGTGCTTACGTACCTGGCAATACCAGACCCATGAAGCAACACGTGAGGGCAGTCCAGGTGGGAATGTCCCTAAGGAATCAATCTGTTCTAACTACATTTCACAAAATTCACGGTATTCGCATGACACAGCTGGCTCTGCATCCAGACACGGAAACCCCTTCAGGAAGAGCTGGTCCTTCTCTCTCTTGCAGACACCACGGTCGGGGTGTTCCACCTGCGGTCCTCCCTGGGGCAGTACAAAATGACTTACGAGCTGGCCAGGGAGGCCTGTGCCAATGAGTCAGCCACCATCGCCACCTATGACCAGCTGCTCTATG
The DNA here is from genome assembly GCA_013397865.1 of Struthidea cinerea. NCBI lineage: Eukaryota > Metazoa > Chordata > Aves > Passeriformes > Corcoracidae > Struthidea > Struthidea cinerea. Next base: position 595,372 of record VZTI01000537.1, on the reverse strand, counting down.
CACAGAAGGTGAGGAGGCCTCTCTGAGGAAAGAGCACTGAGTCACAGTGTAAACTGAGAGGGAGGAGCAAGGGGGCTGCTCTGTACTAATAAGCATCATTTTCCCTCTTTTCCTTCGCCCGTGCCCCAGGGTATGTTTGCCTGGGAGCAGTTTTCAGACTTTTTATTGGTTTCATGCCTGCTCACACAGCACTGGAACCACTTGACGAGTTCTTGTTTCCAGTGATGCTGGGGTGAGAGGTAGAGTCGGACTTTCAGAGTATTTCCAAGGGGATTTTAATTATTAACACTTCTTAAAGAAATGTGCACTTCAGAATAATGCTTGATTTATTTCTTTAAAGTAAGTCTCCAGGAATCTTTTTCTCAAATGCTGTTAACAGACCCATTTCCATTTTGCTTTCCTTGAGCACATTACAGACAACACATGGCTGATATCAGTAGGGTAAGCATCTCAACTTGGGTTTGCAAAACTTGTTTTAGAAGAGTGGGTCAGACTGACTGTCTCTTTCTGGCTCCTTCCAACTATAGAAGGAAGAAAGATACTCACTGTTTAGAGACACCTGTAGCAAAATGTGAGGCTGGACCACAGCCTGTACATCAACCTCCTTCTACTGCACAAGCAGATTCAGATTGCAGCCAGAGCTGCAGATTCCCTGTGCCCCACAGTCTAAATGTTTCCCTCAAAGCAGCAAAGTCAGCAATGGGGCTGGCTCGAGCGCTCCTGGTCACTTATGTTCTATTTTGAGTTGGTTTGTCAGCCCTTTCCACACCGGCAAAAGGTGGGCTGGCACACCATGGGATTGCACATCACCTTTGGCTTTCACACCCTCCTCTGATGCTGCCCAGCTTTCCGATCAGGGAGGCTTCTCCAGGAAAGGCTTGGTTGGTCCCCTTTGGCACAGAGCTCGGTGCAGGGCAGGCTGCAGGACAGATGGATGGACAGAGCCCATTCAGACCAACAGGAGGGGTGCTGGCAGGGCAGGTGCTGCCTGAGTGCCCTGGGGAGCTCTGTTCATTACATCTGCAGTTCCCCAGCCCCACCACACAGCTTTTCCCCTGAGTTTTTTCCTTCTGGCCGTGCTGACCCCAGGCGAGGTACCACCTGTGCTCTGCCGGCTGGCTAGACGGTGAAAGAGTGGGCTACCCCACCGGCTTCTCCTCCCCAAACTGCGGCTCCGGATACGTCGGCATCGTGGACTACGGGAGAAGAGTCAATCTGAGCGAAACCTGGGATGTTTTCTGCTACAGGGAGAAAGGTAAGAGGGTCCTTTGCCACATCCCTCTGTGCAAACGGGGGCAGCAGCCCAGATTTTGGTTCCTTCCATCAGCCACAGGCTGTTAGACAACACTGCAAGAGACTTTGCCTCTCTTTTAACTTTAAAAAAAAATCATAACCTGTTGCTTACAAGTTGTTCTTCAGCCACAGGGCAGCCTAAAGCTTTCTTGGAAAGGGTGTTTGCCCATACAGCTCTCCGTGTTTGTACCTTTCAGAGGTGAACTGCACCTGCAAGCCAGGCTACGTGGGGGACGGCGTCTCCTGTAGTGGGAACTTGCTGCAAGTGCTGATGTCCTTCCCAACGCTGACAAACTTCCTGTCGGTAGGAACCAAGGCTGGGATGGGAGTGCAGCAAAGCAGGCCCTGAGTGTTTTATCCAGGGTTTGCTTTACTAGCCCAGCAAACACATGCAATAACAACACACCAGTGAAGCAAGGCGGAGTGGTCTAAATCTGCACCATCAAAATCAGAATTTAGTTACTATTTTTTTAATTACTTGCCCCAGAGAGGTTTCTGAATTCTAAATTCAGTTGGAATTAAAAGCCTGGTGCAGCTTTATCTTAAAGGAGACTCTCCGCACAACTTCTTAAGCATCACAAGGAGCATGGTGCTTCAGAACTTTATTGAATTGCTGCTGGGAAAAGGCAAAATGTTAAGAGTTCTTTTCTTGTCACTACTCAGAAAGGCACTATATGTATAAGCAGCCTCAAAGACAGCAGGGACCCAAGTTCTGCAAATCAGCTTAAGATGTACTCATCAAATCAGCAGCTAGAGCAGGGTTTTGAATACAAACTTCCTTTCTAAAGTCACTCCAGAGCTGCTTTGTGGCTAATAACAGAAAGTTCCTTTGTTGTCCTTTATACAGTGTCACCTTTTCCACTGTCCACACAGGAGTGCACAATTGTTCTTTAGTAAAGCTGGATTTTGTTTCTGCCTAGGACATCATGGCTTACTCCAACACCTCTAGGAAGGGGAGAGAGTTCCTGCGTTACCTCACAGACCTGTCAGTGCACGCCACTCTCTTTGCTCCCAATGATAGTGGGTTAAAGGAAAATGAGGTCAGGGTTTTCTCTTTTTTTCCTTCCTTGTTCTAATGACACATTTTAAACAGCTATTATGAGTTTCTGCAACCCATTAAAATTTAAGCTTAAAAAAATCCTAGTATGATGTGACTTCTGTGTAACCCCATATAATTTAAACTGTGCTCACCAAAGACATGAATTCATTGCTTCCATTTCCCTTCCATGGTTAGGGGTGCAAGGTTATCGAGTGTTCAAGTCACTACAGAGACTTTTCCATCAGGGATTTTAGTTACCCTGTTGTGGAGGAGTCTGCCTCAGATGAAGTCTGTTTTAGCTCATTAGCATTGAGCACAGTTACTTGAAGAAAGCAGCACACAGCTTTGGTATTTCCCACAAATACATTAAAGGCATCCATTCCTAACTCCATTCCTATGCTTACCCCTTTTATTCTTTCTTTCCTTCCTTCAGTCAAACACTGTCTCAAACAATACACAAGGGTTTATGCACTGGTTTACATCTTCAAGCTCTTCGGAGTATCTCTGAGTCTCATCACTTCCAGTCATCCTACAGAGGAGTGAAATCCTTTGTCCTGCTGGAATTAAGGTCCTGCCTGCTGCCGGCAGCCACCAGAGGCCAGCAGGGACAGAAGGTCCCACTGTTCCCATGCAGATTTCCCAATAACCTCTAATGCTGCTGCACTTGCTGCAGCATTAATAGCAGAGGCGGAAAAAAAGGTCACAGGCACTTAGCCTACTAGTAAGTCCAAAGGATTAATGAGATCCATTAACACTCCTTGTATTTTGCCCTCATTTGCAGACACTTTCTGGGAGAGACATCGAGTATCATCTGTCTAATGCCAATATAATGTTTTATGAGGACTTGACCAATGGAACCACCCTTCTAACTCGTCTGGGGAAAAAACTCCTCATTACTAACACCAGGGGCCAGGAACATCAAGTCCCCACTGCTGATCAGGTATTACCTTTGTAATAAATTTCCCATCTTTGTGCTTTTCCCCCTCTCATGCTATACCCTGTGATTGGGTGGCACACTGATCTGGAGGGCATTTTGATAAGGTTAGAGCGGACAGCAATGAGAGACTGAGTTTGGAATGCTCTTTCCTGTCCAGAGACTGCAGGATAGGAGCTGGCAAACTTCAAATCTACAAGCCTGCAAGTGGACAAGCTCTGACCTGCAAAACACAAAGGAAGCTGATGAAGTGGCTTTCAGGAATGGAAAAATGGGGATATGGGCTTCATTTAACTCTTTTCTCAGCTTGGCAGGATTATGGGAGATGACTGTGGGATAGGTGAAGAGATGAGAGCAGCAACTAATCATTAAAAAAAGGTGTTGGCATTTGTAAAGTTTCTTGGTAACTTTCTGGGAGAGGCAAGAGACACCACCAACACAGCCTTGCTCACAGCAAGCAAACTCCAGCCAGAAAACTCGAGTGGCAAGTGCCTTCCTCTGCAGTGAGAGTGGCTGCCTGGCACTCAGGAATAACAGCACTTCTAGGCAGAGCTTGGCAATTTCCCAAAGATCACAAAAACCTTTAATTAGAAAAGAAAAAAAAAATGGACAGAGCAACATGAAGGCAGCACGCAGGTAATGATGATGATGGCTACTTCATGCGCAGGAGAACCATGACCAGCCTGGGGCCAGCCCCGGCTGACGTCCAGGGAGGCAGCAGTGTGAAACCCCCATGTATTTTTTCTCTCTGAGTGTCAGCAGCTGAGGTGGGGAAATCATCTTAATGTCAATTTCAGTGCCAAAGGGAGAAGGGTCAAATCTCAGCTCTCATTCCCTCTTTTCCTGGCAGAGCGAGATCCGATACGTGGACAGAAGTGCTATTGTTGAGTGGGATATAATTGCTTCCAACGGGATAATCCACATCATTTCAGAGCCTTTAAAGGCTCCATCAGAACCTGTAAGTACATAGTGATTTAGGTTTTTGGGGTGGTGAGAGGTAACTCTGTCTTATATCACCCTAAACTCGTTGCTGACATTCATATATTCCCAATTTCCCTGACATATAAGCAGCTTTCAGCTTAAAAGGTTTCTTTCAAAGAGAATTAGAAGTTGAAAACAAGGTACTAGTGATACCAAAAATATTTGTCTGAACAATTTCTTCCCACATTTATAAATTTGTTTTCTTTATACAACATAATGGAGCTCAAGTATGTAACACAGATTTTAAAAGTTCCATTTTTGTTCTTCCAAAAGATCTTTCAAGATTCTAAGGAGCATTGTTTACTCTTGCCTTGGCATTCATTCCAGTCCAAAACAACAAGGTGTTTTGAAAACAGATACCTTTTGCCTGCATGAATTCCTGCAAAGCTCCCAGTTATCCAGCTGTCTCTGTGGTCCACAAGGTGTAGTGACGGACTCGGCAGTGCTGGGTGAACAGTTGGACTCAATCATCTATTTCAACATAAACAGTTCTATGATTCTATCAAAAGGCCACATTTAAATGTCTCTAGGGAACACCCACCAGGAAACCCAAGCACAATAACGGCTCAGGACCAGAGCATATCTCAAAGGGACACTGCATGGGTGCTGTAACCTGACCAGTACCCACCCATAGCTCACTCACTCTCTCCCTTGTTTCCAGGCTCCTCTCCATGCCAGCACTGGGACAGGAATATTCTTTGGCATCTGTCTAGTTACTGGAATTGTGGCTCTGATTGGATATTCTTACCTCAGGTTCAGGAAGAAAAACATAGGCTTCCAGCACTTCAAGGTAGGTGGCAGCTGGGAACATGAAGCAGGGGGTGGACGACACTTCCCCAGACCCACGGCACTTCTCAAATCCACAGCCTCCAGTTTCTCCAGGGGTTTTAAGCCAGAAACATTCCTGATCACACTTGAACTGTTCAGACTGAGACACAGAGGAAGTGGGGAAGGCTCACACCCTTGCCTTGGGCATGAGCTTACAATTGCTCTCAGACCTCTCCACCCAAGTGTCTGCTCACACAGACACTTCCAACACCAAGGACTGGCCCAAAGCTTATTTAACTACACCACAGCAGTGCAGAAGTCTTTGCCTCCCCAAAAAGCTCTCCCTTAAGGAAGCAGGGAATTACAACCACTGAAAGGGCACCTATCCTCCATTGCTATTTATTTTGTTGTTCTGGAGGTTGAAACACTTGATAGGAAAAAGGCCAGATCCAAAGACAAACAAATTGAAATGCCTGTAGAATTGAAAAGTGCAAGTTTTTATACTGATGCACTTACATGCTTGATTTCTCCTAACTAATTCTGCTAGCAACACATAGATGCAAAACCAGTCAGCAACAGCCAAGCTACAGAGACGAGGGATGAGAAAAAAATGTTACAAAATACACAAGAACCAAACCAAACGAAAGTCTACGCAGAAATGAACAGAAATCCCTTCCTGTTCTAGTCCCTTCATGTAACATGAATCATGTTCCAGAAACAAAACACAGGAGCCAAGAGCCAGGGGAAACACTTGCATTTTTAAACAGTGTCAATGAGAGCCCTCAGGACTAGCCAGACACTTTTTACTCCAAGCACACTTTCAGGGCCACACTTCCTCTCCCATTCTTCGCTGAGGCTTAAAAAAAAGAAGGGAGAGGAAAAGAGATAGCAGTGTTAAGTGACCTGAGATAGTACAACAGCCAAAACCACAGTTTATGCCCAGAGACAGGTTTAGACAACAAAGCCAGTTCAATCACAACACTGCACCAGCTGGTAGTGAAGCTCAAGTGCCCCACTTAATGCACTGGAGGAAGAATATGAAAATTAAGCAAGTTTGTGTGCTCTTGTGTAGTCAAAAGATGACACTGACACAACGTCACTGGACAAGTCACAGCCTTCAAATATCACCAACCCCTCATATGAAAGTTCTTCGACACCGACTTCACCAGAACCTACTTACGATCTTTTCTCAGTAAGTGTTCATTTTGATTTGAGATTGAGACTCTACTAATATAATGGTCAGAGGGAATGACTTAGTGAAAGAAAAATGTCTAGTTGGAAAAGAAAAATTAATTCAAGAAACCAGCATTTGAGTTCCTGGCTCTCCTGTCTCCCCACTGCTGGAAATTGGGTTTGTCTCACCTGTAGTAAAATTGAAGCTGTGATCAACAGCTGCTTCTCAAGTCCACCTTCAAAGACAGCTGAATTAAACTGGACTTCAAATGCCACTGGATGACAGTGACATGTCCATACAAACTTAAAAAGCCTTCTAATTTTGTCTTCATGTCTCCTTGCTGAGAGCCATGCTAGCACTCCAAAGAATCTAGAACACAGCAGGGAGGGGGCTGGGAATCCAGGGAAGGAAAGATCGCACCCTCGTGTACATACAGAGTCTAAAATCAAAATGCACCATTTTGCATCCAGTAAAAGGACTTGTTTGGTGCAAAAATGTCAGGTGCCAACTCTGCCACCTCTACGGACAAATTTGCCAAAAAGTTACTTTTGTTTCTTAATGCAATGTTCAAGTCTGATTTTCTTGTTATTCTATTTTATAGGATTCAGATGACCAACAGCTTGTGATGAGTGGTCCTCATGATCAGAATTAAAGACCGAATTTGGCATTAGTCAGCTAATAAACACATTTTATTTACACTTACTGTGAAAAAAAGAGCACCTACATTACAGGGAATAAAATCTTGTTACAAATTAAAAACCAAAAGAGCACAGCTTTGTTTAAGATGACTTCTATATAGCTCACAGAGATACCAACCTCAGAAGTGTTGGCTGAATCTGAGCAGTACCAACCATGAGTGCTGAAAGCAAAATTGAGCCTAAACTAACCTGCCCAGAAGCGGACACCTCTCTGGGAAAAGCAGCTGAGTTTCACTCACCTGCTATTTAACTGCTTTTAGTCTTCTCCACAGACTTTTAAATGGCCACAAGCACACAGGGCCGCTAACTTGGCAAATAGCCTGAATTTTCTAGTACCCCAGGCCTGTGCTTTCATTTTGGCTCAGTTGCAACTAGAACAGGCAAGTGTGAAACAGAACATGCAGTAAGCCTCTATTTTTAAACTGAGGGGATTTTTTTTGCTGGTTTACTTTCCTGTTAGATATTCAGCAGCAGGAAACAACCATCCTGTCTGTCCCCTTGCCTCCTCTAGCTTCTCTGTCTTTCCTTGAACTTGGCTTGGTGTTTGGTTTACATGTCACCTACTATACAAAGAGAAGCAGTAACTGAGAGAGTTTTAGTGAGAAATGCAGGTGTTAGGAAAGCATCCAAATGAACCATTTTTGTGAAGAGTGGACTATGAAGATGAACATCCCCTTGCCATGCAGAGTCTACATTCAGTTCTTCAGGTCTGAGAGGAGCAGCAGCAGCTGCTCCTTCACATACTGTACTTTTACCAAGCACAGCAGTAACAGCTGCCACTGTCACCACACACTATTAGAAATGGATCAAACTTGAGTTTGACTCACTGTCACCTCCTTCCATCAAAATGTTAAAATCATAATGATAACGTGAGAACACGAAAGAAACCACAAAACAGCAGGAATAGAAAGATTTTCTTGCCGGCAGCAGTAACATCCCCTCAACGTGTAGGGGGCAGGAGGGAAGCCTAGGAAAGCTTTAGTCACCTCTGGGAACTACCCCAGGAGGCCTTCCCTCAGAACAAGGCGGGGGGAAAATCCAGGGTTGTTGATTCAGCTATCAGGCACAAGGAAGGGAGTATAATGTGTAAATACACATTCATCTGGATGAAACAGACAATTTCCTCAGCTCCTTCCCCTGTCCCCCTACACAAGCCTGCTTGTTTTCACTGACATTAGAAAATTTAGAACACAAACACACTTAAACACACACTCGCATCTAGGAGAGTTTTCCCCATAGAATTTTGCAATTAATACAACGCATGTTCTTTCCTTCTCCCCAGCCAATCAAAATATTAAGGCTCACAGAGACCAGAAGATAAAGTCCAAGCATTTATTTTTGTAATAATCATTAAATATTTTTATCACAAAAAAAAAAGCTCCACAATTCATTAACATCTTCTTTTACTGATAGGCTAGTCAGCTCTGTGTTTTTGATAGACCAGAAAAAAAATTTCTTCTTGCTTTGGTGTTCAAATGACCACACTTCCAAAATTAATATAGAGACACTGCCCATTAAACATGCCTAAAAATCTCTTTGAAATCAGTAGCATAAGGTTAAAATAAGTAATGCAGAGAGCATCAAGGTGAAATCATTAAAAAAATGCAAGACATTTTTAAAAGTTGAAAAGCAGCATTTTAGCACTGAAAAATAAATAATACACTTGAAATATTCTCACTTAAATTTATATTACATATAGTTGGGTTATTTTAAAGAAACATAACCCTTCCATAATTAACTTTTTTCATGCAACATTGCTTATTTCAACAAGTCATGCAATATAAACAATATTTTACTTCAGCTGGCTGTTGCAACACAGCTTGGTACAGAAGTTCGATTTCTAAGTTAAGAGAAAGGAAGGCTGACAGAAGAAAACCTTGAAACAAAACGTGCATTATGTGCATAACACCATCCAAGCCAATTAAACTGTTCCTGCTTAACACAAGATGAATGTACAGTGGTTTGGGTGGGTCTTTTTTTTTTTTTAAGAGTGCATTGAAATCTCTGGAGCATGAGAGGTGCTATACACCAAGTTCAGTTCTAGCTGAGCATTAGGATAAAGAACTGAAGGCAAATAAGGATAATCCCATCTTCATACTTCATTATCAAGTTATGCTAAATAGTTCTTGCACAGCCCCACCAAGTCATCTCCTGATACAGTCAGACTAAGTTCCTGCAACACTTTATGTTTTTATTCCAGCAAAACCAGCGGGACAGTCAGGTGAACGTACACATTTCAAGTATATTCACCTGTTTCAACACAGGGGTGTTTAAACCACACACTTCAGTCAAGTTTGAAATAGGAGCGTAGAAAAATCATAAAATCTAAACCACGTCTGAGAACTTCATACTGATTTCAAGCATACAGGAAAACTACTTACAAAATTGTGCAGGCTAAATTAGAATACATTCTTTACTTTGCAAACATGCTTTTAAAAACATGAAATATACTGTATATTAAATTCAATCTAGATACTTGCACATACAGACAAGTTAAAAAAAAAAAAAAAAAAAAAAAAAAAACAAAACACCAAACCAAACCAGAAAACTTTTGGTCAACAAAAGTTTGTTTGCCTGACAATCATGACAGAAAGCAAGTGATATCCCAAAATGAATACCAAATGCTATATATTTTGTTAATTACATGCTTTTAAAAACCAAGCCTTTAATAACTAAAATTTGAAAAATATTAATCATATTATGCCTTCTAAAGTGGCTGGGGTGGGAAGCACCACTTAAAAAAACAAATATATTTCCTTTGGATTCAGAGAAAGGAAACAATTCTTATCTAAAAACAACTATATAGCAGTTCTATAAAGTGCCTCTTTGAGGAAAGACATCAACAGATGTTTTCCTTGTGCAAAATAGGTATTTTTCAGCTCCAATCTTTGAAACACATATGCTACCCAGAGTTTGTGTTCATGCATTACCTTCAATATCTGTAATTCAATAAAACTTCTAATCTATACCAAAACTGTTTTTCTTTATTCAAAATGTGTACCACCCCTAATTTAGCTTTCAGGGCTTGAGCTAAAAACATGTCGTCAGAAAACTCTGGGTTTCACTTTCTCGTTTCTTAGTTTTTCCTTTAAGTCCTTTGCCCATTGTGCGTGTTTACTTTTGACTGTAGAAGTCCACTACGGAAGGCTATATGAAATACATTCTCTCCTAGGGAACAGCAAAGCCACATTGCACACCACTGGAATAAGACACTGTTAAAATCTTTAAAAGCAGCATTTAGGATCAAAGTAAAGCTTGATAGAGAGATCTGTCTCCACTTCGAAATGCAAAATGCAAAACCTTTTGAAACGCCTATTATTGGAGAGTGGATACTTGATGTGTTCTGAAACTCAAAAAAAAAAGGTACCTAAAAGAAGGAAGCTGAAGCAGCCCAAGCTACTGCAAGTTTCAGTTTTAGGCTCAGGTCCACCTGCAGCCAAGCACAGACATGGCAAGAACAGAAACTGCACAGACTGGAGAAGGAGCCCAGGAGCCTGAGCCCAGCACAGCACAGCCAGGACACTCCAGCCCTTGGCTCCTCACAGGTAAGGCTCCGTCTATAGCAGCAAGGAAAGGTACAAAGTGTGACCTTCCCTCTCAGTCTCACCCTAAGCTGGTTACTAACTTGTATCACTGAATTACTAATACTGGATTTAAGCTCTTCCGTGTCAAGATCCATTACAGGCTCCAGCTGGAGTGCTGAAAAGGGCCAGCAGAGACAGTCCTGGTATTTCTTTGTAAACCGCAAGGCTGCCGGTCAAAGTTTCCAATGAACAAACAAAAATAATCACCCCAGAACACCAGCAGTCCTCCCCCTCAGATGTGCTCTCCCTCCTGGCCCACTGCTATTTTGGCAGTCCATCATCTCTTCTGTGTGTAAGAGGAGTTTTCACATGTCTGAGCAGGAGAGGAGAAAAACAGGTACAAAGCTTATGAGAATAAGTATGAAATACATATAAACCAAGGGTAACAGATTAAAGTGACTTAAATAAAACACAGGTACATTCAAGAAAACCAACAGACATTTGTCCATTTTAGAGAGGAGCCACCAAAATTTTATTTGATCTGAACTGTCTCTTGTAGGAAAGGTATTCTGAAAGTACCAGTGCACAGCTGGTCTGACCAGCCAGGAAGTTCATGCTGCAAAGGAGTCCTTCTTGGATAAAATGTGTAATCAGGTTCGTAGTTCAAGAGACAGCTCAGTGATGCCATGTAGATATCCGCAAATCTAGAGAGACGTCTTAGGAAATAAGTTGGATTCTCATCAGTTCTGAATATGCTTCCAAACTGTGCATTGAAGAAATTCCTGTTCACCTCCCTGTCCCCCAAAAAGAGAAAACAAAGACAACGAAGTGAACAGACCTGCACACATCGCTTCACCAGCTGGCATCCATAACCCGAAGCAAGCAGATCCTAAAACCTGTTCTATGCATTATTCTCTTGCCGTTGTACTACAAAACACCAAAATGTGCCACAAAGGTTTTTTACCTCTTGCACATATACAACCCAGATCTAGAAATCACAGTTGTGAAGCGCTTCACACTTCTCCCATTAGAGATAAGTTGCTTCTGACATCAGAAACATGACATCTCAAGCCTTCTTTTCTAGAGATTGTGAAGAAGACTCTCGCCGTTAGCTAAATCCTAATGACATCCAGTGTTCCAAAGATAAAAGACTTCTTAAGAAAAGGCAAATATTGGTCTTAATGCACACCAAAAGCTTAAACGCATCTTGGAATTAACTTCTGTCATTAGTCACTGCCAAGTATCGTTCCCATTTTGTTTATTCCCACGTTTCTGGGGAAGACTGCTGGTGGTACAGCTGCTGGCCTTGCCAACTGTGCACTTCACACACCCTGCATTTAGGGATTACTCCTTCATGATAATAGATTATTAGGACTTTTAGCCCCATTACCTATCTTTGTGATAAATCCACTGCTAAATCCAGTCTAGGGAAGAGCTCAGTTTCTATGTATTATAAGATGTATTACATGTAATCTGCAGAAATCATGTAAAAAACCTGGAAAAGTGACCTAAGTCTTGACAAAGAAATACATTCTTTATTCGTGCAGAAGCTGTGTAATCAACAGTGACAGCTGAACACATGTGGACAGAAAAACCAAAATGAGAAGGAAAGTGATTTGATATGATGTTACCTTTTCACTCAGAAAAGTTACATCTGTTCTAGAGACAGGGAATGGGGAAAAGGGTCCATATGTACAAAGTGTCAGAGAGGAGAAGAGACAGGTAGAATATCACTTTAAAAATGTTTTATAAGATCAGTAATTACCAGGGAATATAAACCAGGGATGGAGAGAAATTCCAAAGAAACCTGTGGAAGATATTGTATAGAACCCTTGGCTACTAAAGCAAGCAAATTCTTCCTCCTCTGTGTCTTACCTCATTTCCTTTCTTTCTTTCTTCCATTCTTCTAAAATCATTTGGGAATCAGGATCACGGTGAACCTGAAATGTAAAGTACAGATAACCTGTAAGGAAGGATAAATAAGCCTTTCCATTAACGAACCCTTATCAGCTAACAGGACACAAGCAACACTTCAGAGATCCATATACCAAAGTTATCCACGTCCACTTTAAACAACCAAAAGCAGAAATTGATCCAGGCTGACCAGTGGAGAAAGGAGACAAGATTTTGAGAAAACTCCTATTAATTAACCACACAAACAATTGCATTCATCTACAGTCAAACACTTCAGTGAGACTCAAAGCACTTACAACATCCATGTCCAGCATTTAGAAACTTGGCTGGATCCCTTGGGCTCTACAGAGCCGATTACACACACACAGAACAAACCTGCATGTGTTCCAATAATCCTGTCAAGGTTTGCAGCCAGGTCATGGTTTGAATGTACTTCTCTGTGTTCATGATTTTAATCTCCGATCGTAACTCTGGAATAATCGCACCAGTGCGCCAGCCATGCTTCAGGGTCAAGTCCTATTCACCAAGAATTACAAAATACAGATATTAGTCTTAAAAAGATCTACTTAAAAGAAAAGAATCTGACTACTGTTTATCCCGAAGCAGCACCAATTTAACTGGTTTTTATGCACAAACAGAAGTATAAAACAGTGGGACTTGACTGTGCCAATGGACAATAGAATTCAATTTCAGATTAAGCTTCAAATCCTGCATTTTTGAAGAGAGAGAGATGAAGAACACACAAGCACTTGCAAATAAACACTGATTCATTAGGTTTAAACCAAACAGCAAGAAATTCCTGTGTAGATGAGAGCTCTGCTGCTGCCAGCAGTACCTGGAGGAACGGTGTGCTGGGTTTGTGCTGTTTACCCACACTCCCAGCTGACAGAAGGCTACAACCAGAAGCCCCAGCTATTCAAGCTCCTCCTAACAGGTACAACACAAGGCAGCTCCCACCTGTGATCTCTTCTCCATTGTGCCAGAGTAGAACAGAGCTGCATCCTCCTTTTGGCCCTCAGTCTTCTGAAGCACCCAAAGTTACTGTTCTTTTTAAAAGCAGACTGAGGAAAAAATGTTAACATCTGCTGCTGCTGAAACATGTTACCAAAGCTTGGCCGTGGAAAAGTCACATCCAGGCGTTCATGTGAAATCAATTACAAAAGAGCCAAGTGGTGGTCACTTACCCTAAAGTAACACTTAACAGAGCATTTGTTCATGAGGTGGCAAAAAATGCCTGGATAGTGGGGATACAAATCAGAGCAAGATCTTGGGAAGAACGTTTACCATTCCACAGGAAGATTGCCTCCTGCATTCAAAACAGAAGTTCATTCTGCTGTCATCCAAGTCAGGCATATCCTGTACATTTGGATATCTGTGTTTACTCTCTGTTACATCTGACACAATCAGTATCTGGGGTCAGGAATACCACCTCACACATTCCTGACCACAGTTAGTAAACAACTTAAATGCTACAAGTCGGGTGGAAAATATGGTTGGCATTTTACAGCACCAGTGTTCTTTACTGGAAAAAAAAAAAAGCAATATGGCTTCACTACCAAACTTTGCTGTATTTTAATATCTCAAATGAAAGCGTGTTACATTGAGTAACTGGGGAGGAAGAGAACTAAAAAAGCCTCATCTTTTCTCTGATTCTGGGAAAGCAAACGACTTACCGCCAAGTCACTGTATATGTGGTCACCAAAGTAGAGAACCTTAGAGCCCCTCCAGCCAGTAAGCTTCAGAAATTCATACAAGTTACCCTGCAGAAATAATGGCATGGACAATATAACAGCATGTGACTTGCACCTTCACAGGCATGAAAAAGGAACTTAGTACACCACTAAAAATATTTTCATATCACAAATCTTGTCCTCAGCTTATACACACATCATAAATCCCAAATTTTACAGGTGATAGTAGCACTTCAAGAGGCAAGGACATACAATACCAACAATGAATTTGTACAACTTTGGGCATTAAAACAACTCTCTTAAAGAATGCATCTGCATTTTAGAAGCCTTTATATCCAAAGAAGCTTGGGATTCTAGGAAACAGGTATTAAATTTGAACAGAAAGAGTCTATTGAAAGCGTACCTGTTTGTAAATCTGGCCTTTCTGCAGCTTGTGAATCTTGTCCCAGAGCAAGACTCCCCTTTCATTCACCTTCCGAAATGGTCTAGAATAGATACACAATTGTTATGTTGCTGTAGAAATTCTGTCACTTCTTTGGAAATTAAAGTCTTAACATTAAAAATATTCATCTGTCAAAAGGAAAAAAAAATCCCTCTAGCATCTGAATTTTGTAAGAGAAAAAGCAAAACTCCAAAACTTGCACCTTAACCAGTGAAAAGCAATGTATCTCTCCAGTATACCTATGAGATTTATAAACACAGTTTGAGAACAACTGCTGAGAAGTAAAGCAGGGACCTGAGGCACAGGGGAAGAAACAGCATGAATTGTCTGCCACTAAGGAGGAGAGAAGAGAACATAAAAAAAAAAGGTGTGTAAGAATCTAGCCCAATCCCTCATTTTGTACACCTAGACAACTGAAGATGAGAGAGCACAGGACTGGGGGCAAGACATATAGCAAAGTTCTTTTGAAAATTAAATGTAAAAAGTAAAGGGAAAATAATCCCACCTCCCTCTATTTCACTTTCAAATCATAAGTACACATAAAGGAACAGGTCTTTTTCAAGGGTAAAAGCAAGCAGGGCATACACATTAGAAATGCGTTTACTTAATCACAACTAGTCCAAATATTCCAGTCTGTCAGCCAGACAGATGCCTTTTAAATATCATGTGTGANTATAAAAAAAAAAAAGAAAAAAAAAAAAAAAAAAAAAAAAAAAAAAAAAAAAAAAAAAAAAAAAAAAAAAAAAAAAAAAAAAAAAAAAAAAAAAAAAAAAAAAAAAAAAAAAAAAAAAAAAAAAAAAAAAAAAAAAAAAACACCACCCAGAAGCAATAGAAGACATTTCCAGATAAGGGTCTGATTTGAAAGGCATCAAGATTTCTCAGGTTTATTAGGAAAGAAGAATGCTTCACCAACATGCAAATATAAGATGTTAAAAACAGCTTCTGTGGCCCTAAGTCACTCCAGTAGACCTGTGACAGCTGCTGAAACTTCCTTAGGCAAGAAAGTGTAAATATTTAGACTTCAGCATTGGGTGTTACTGCATTTTGTACTGACCTTACACAGGATTTCATCAAATATGATTTCATTTTACATTGCAGCCAAATGAAAATATTTCGTAACACACTCTATAGCCTTATATGGAAGAGCTGCTTGAATCATTCTTTACTGACTACACACCCACCTTCGCTTATCATTGAAAAAGTTTGGTTTTTCAGCCTGGACAATGACCACATCAAAGAGATCCCTCCAGTCCTTGCCGACAATGAACTTCATGCCTTTGTCCCTAAAAAGGACAGAGGGATATTAACAACAAAGCATAGCAAAGTGCAGTTATCTGTGCAATGTAATCAGTTACACTAGAGAACTTCATCTTCCCCCTCCTTTAAGAATGCATAGTTAAACAGAAAACACTGTTTAACAAACTGCTCACTTACACAAAGCTGCTGGGACTGTTTGTGATGAGAAACATCTTCTTGCCATGATCAGCCAGCTTTGCTAACACTGCACGAGTTTGTTCAGCATAGCAGATGTATTTCTCTGTGAGGATTGGGGAAAACACAGCATCAATTGAAAAATTCATGTGAAAAACTTTGTCTGCATTCAACCAAGGGCTCAGAATACAAGGCTATACTTAAAGGCACCTTTGACAAGTGGGAATAACTCTTTCAAGCTTTAAAAATTTAGAATTTGTAATCTTTAAATACAGAAGCCAGAAAAATCATATACTATCAGTAAGAAAAGCTTTGATAAATTATACCATTAGTACTTACCAATATCTGCTTCAATTGCTCTGTACATTATTCCTTTGATGTGAACATCCCTGATTGAATCCTGTAAGGAAAGCAATGAGCAGCAAAGAACTTAATCTTTTCAAGTGTAACATCCATGCTCATTGCACAGCAATAGTAACTTGTTTTTAAAACAACTCCTTTCTTAACACTTCCAATTTTACAGAAATGCCATGTAATGTAATGTTAAATAAATAAATAAATAAATAAATAAATAAATAAATAAATAAATATGTGATGTCACCACTAGACAAAGAGTAAGCCTGTCCTCCAAGAAATTAACTTCATCATTTTGGGAAGTACAAAACTGCATAGCAGAGGGGCTGTTTTACATAACTGTGAGAGGTTGCTCAGAAGGGTGACATGGGGTGAAAGCCCTGTGCAGAAGCAGAGTCATCACAGATTTCCAGTGACCTTTGGAGCAGAACACATTCCTTTCCCCTTGCAAAAAAAAAAAAAAGTTGTACGTCTGACAGATTTTAGATTACAATCACTCACAAATGCCCTGATTATTTACATAAGAAATTTATGAACAGATGAAAGAAGCTAAATGTTTGAACAAAGTACTTATAAGGCGCTCTGGAGGCATTTAACAGCTCTCCTGAGCCAGCTCTGCACCAGACAGCTTTGTTTAGAACAGTGGTAGTGCCATTTTGGTACTTACATGGGGTATGTCCTCAAAATCCTCAAAAAATACCACTATAGAGTTTCCAAAATGCTTGTAATGCTGAATAGTGCAGAAATTTCTACACACACTTCAGCAGAAACCACAAGAACTGGCCTTCTCTGTGTTACGTAACCATAACATAAAATTATCTCCTCTGCAGGACACATCCTGAGGAATCAAGAGGGTCAAGTTATTCTAGACTAGTGCTAGAGTTTTTCTGGAGGAGGGAGAGAGGTAAACAGGCAAAATAAATAGTCCAAAAGCCCAAGATTGCAAATGATTGTACACTAGCCAAGATGTAGAGGCAGTAAAACTGAAAGCTCCAAACCAGAATTCCCTATAGCCTCTTACATTCCCTATAGCCTGTTAAATTCCTGATAGTGAGAAAAAATATGTTCAACAACAAAAGAACTTTTATTGCCTTAGAGGATCTTCTTCACTTTCCCCCTATTCACCCCTCAAACCTACCAAAAGAGCAACCGCTCTAGAACGTCAGCTTTCAAACAAATTGCAATTCATTCTTTTCCAAGCTCTACCTTATTTTACTCATGTTTTTATGGTTGTATACCCATAATTACTCCATACATAAGGTGAGGTATTTCACTGAGGCTGACACAACGGGTAGAAGCTTCCTGAAGTGTTCACAGAAAAGACACACAAATATACAAGTTAATCTAGATCTTCAAAGCTTGACATCTACCTTGACATCTTTGTACAGATGAACAGGTTCATAGTCTATGTTGTTTTTCAGAAAGTATTCATTCACACAAGAAAGGAGCGTCATTTCTGGCAAGGAAAATATATCCATGAATTGCTTCATTGTATTTCCTTGTGAGCTCTACAATGATTGGAAGAAAAGGAAAGAAAAACAAGTCAGGCATTTCTCAGATCAGAACACTTTCCTTTGTTCAGTATAAACACTTCAGCTTAGCTGCAGATATTCAGCTTTTGCCATCCCTGCTCACATTGCTACAGATTCTTTTTCAACTAAGACTTTCAATAAAGTATATCCAACAAAAGTGTTGTGATCAATTCTTCAAACAAATCCAACTCATTACTCTTAAGATCAGTATTTTAATTCATAAAAACAAGACAGTGCTCAGCTAAAAGTCAAGAGAAGGCCTCCACCAGAAGTCTGTACTTCTGAAAACAAGAGGCACTGATGGATGATGGATGGAGGCTTTCTTATTAGTTTGGTGTTTTTTTAAGTAAAGTGGAATACTAATGAGGCTTGCAAAACAATTTACCTCTTTGAAATGAGACAATAAAAAGTTGTAAGGATCGACAATAACCAGTGCAGTAACAGAGGAAGAGATTTCTATTCTGCAAAAGCTGTAACAATAGTTATGTTTCACAGAAGTAGAGAATCTCATTATATAACAGCAAATACAGCCCAAATACCTCTCAATAAGAAGGGAGGTAAAGCAAGCAGCTTGGGATCAGAGTAACACAGAGCAGAAGTTGCAAGGGACTCCCGGAGGTCATCTTGTCCAAGCTCCCTGCTCAAGCAGGGCCACCTAGGGCCAGCTGCTCAGGACCTTGTCCGGATGGCTTCTGAGCATCCAACGATGGAGACTCCACAACCTCCCTGGGCAACCAGCCTGTGCCAGTGCTAGGTCAGCCTCACAGTAAAGGGAACATTTCCTGATGTTCAGAGGAAACCTCCTGTGTTTCAAGTTTGCATCCCTTGCCTCTTGTCCTGCCACCGTACTTTCCAAGATCAAAGAAAGTATAGACCTAAACAGACCAAGGCATCCCACTGGGAATGCCAGAGTGATATTCACAACTGCTGCAGAGATTAGATTCAGGAATTCTAAATTTAGCTCCTTAAAATAAGAACAAGCGCAAGAACAATAAAATGCTCCACATCACAAAGAAGGGCTTTTCACATCAACACGGAATTAACATCTGTACATAAAAGGAGTGAAATAAACATGGCTTTTTAGCAAAAATTCAGCTTCATTCTTCATCTGGGAAAGAGGAAGTAACCCACCAGAGGGGCAAATCAACTTTCTTGACAAAGTTCAAGATTTAACTTAGAAGTTTCATCTTCTATCATTCATCTTTTGTCAAATCCTCTTACTGTCACTCTGCCAGTTGCATGCAGGAGTCGCCTCCATGCTTTTTCTTACTGCTACACCACCTAAGCCATCGGACCACCAGGAAAAAGTAAAGTACATGAACCAGATATGGTTCATTTCCCAGCCTTTATCAGATTCTCTCTGCAACACTGAGCAAGTCACTTGATTTTCTGTGTTCCACCACTCTGTCTGTATGACTTGGTAAGGGAACAGTCAGAGAAGAAACTACAGCAAGCAGGAGAAAGAAAAGTCATTTGTCACTTTAGAGGGCAAACTTCACATATAGCACTGAGCTAAAGTCAATCATATATTGAGAAAATATAACTGCTTGTTATAATGAGAACAAAATTTAAACACCACTACCCTCATGCCAAAAACAAACAAACAAACAAACAAACACACACAAACCAACCCAACCAATTTTAAAAACTATTTTGTGGTTTTACCTTTCCATAAAAGTCACTCATTTGTTCTAAAGGGACATGGGAACCATCATACATTGCAATGACTTCTTCATCTGGGACAACATTGAGGCCTCTGGAAAACAACACTAGCTTTAGCTCAAAAGTCAGATTAAAATTTTCAAGTAATCACCAAATTCTGACAGATTAACACTTAAATCTGGATCTTATTAAAACAATAATAATGTCACAAGAACACTTTTGTTTGTAAGTTAAAACAGCATCTTTCCTTATCAAACAAGTAGCATTTTAACAGGCTCATGCATGCAGAACACATTCCAATTTTAAGTCCTTTCTACTTTCTTATGGGAAAAGAGCTTATTAAAGCTCCATTAAACCTATGCCTCAAGGATTTTTTTAAGAAGTGGTTGGAACTTCCAGTTTCTTAACACAAAGTAATTCCTCATGCTGCCTTTTCTTTTATACAGCATTGATACGCTAGTGTTTAAACCAGATTATTCTGCAGCATGGCCTTGAAGATTTAAGGGAGTGAAAAATATATACAACTTTTAACTAAATAACAATTTCTTTTAAACTGTATGAACAGTTCAGTTTCTCAAAATTTAAAATTACTTGAAGGATGGCTGATAAATAATTAAAACATTAAAATATAACAACAAATGAGAAAGAAGAGTTTATCAACTATTAAGAGATTAAAGGCTTTGGTTTGGTTATGAATGTTTACAGTATCTTGCTCTAAAGCATCTAAAAGACTGCAGGCATGCAAACATCCTCACAAGAGGCCACAGAAATGTTGAGATTTTACTTAAGATTAAAAAAACACTAATGAAAACCAGAGCAGCTGGTCTCTTTTTTCCAAACCTACTTATGGTGTTTTGCAGCTTTGTAAAACAGACCATTATTTCAGTGCCCCCCTTTCTTTGGCCTGACCAAGAAGTGTTGCCAGGCATTAAAATATAAATAAATTAATTCACAAGCTTAGTGCTTTCAGTGCTTAGAGTCTACACCAGCTTTGCAGTGGAAAGGCATGAAACATGAACTTCATCAGGGCTTCCGTGGGGGCAGAGTCCCACATTAACCAGCTCCTTTACTGCACTTCTGTCCCCACACCAACTGGGACACAACCCTGAGCTGTTGCTGGCAGGACTCCAGCATTCAAGTCGCTCTTGTGCACAAACAAGGCAGATAATACTTGGGTTTTGTAACATACGGAGCTCAGCATCATGCCCTCCACAGCAGCAAACACAAAGAAACGCAACCAAAATGTAAACCAGATCCCAAGTAACACCATCAGATTTGAGAAGGTCTTCTCACAGCCATGCCAAATGGTATTTGAATACTGCTGGAGAAAGCACTTGAGCATCAGGAGCTACTGAAGCACAAATCAACAGAGGACACGTGAAAACCACACTGGAGAGATGACTGCCTAGGCAAAGCTGTAGATTACTTTTACCACAAGACTCATAGTCTTGACACAGTTCACATTGAAGCTGTATAACCACACATCATCTTGACATCAGCCCTCACAGCCTTCAGCTTCTCTTTTCCTCCCCTCATCCCTGTACAGGTGTTTGGGGACACAGCATGAAGGTGTAGTGCAAACCATCATTTCCAGGTTACATCACCTTTTGGACCCAAACTTGGGTGTTTTGTCCTCATGGTGGGTGGTGGAAAACAACTAAGAGTGCAACAGAATAAACTTGGGTAAAAGTCTTTTTGTCCAATGACTTTAAGGAAGGTGGTCTGGCTTCTGGCTTAATTTAAAATCTGGTACCAAGTGTGGCACAAGTTTGATTTGGTTGAGGTGTCCAAACTTAAAAGCTCTGTGCAAACACAGCAGGACCTCTCACATGTCTCCACAACCACACCAAAGTCATGCTAACAGGCACTCTGTGACAATTATTGACATAGAAAGCAACAGCAGAGAAGTCATCAGGGTATTTTTAGATGTCTTTCAGCACAATTTAACAGCCGGAAACAAAGTGAGTCAGCACTATGTGACCAACCAGCTTGCCAATTCTCCCAGGGCTGAACTGGGGAATCAGCTGTGCTGGGTCAGGCAGTAGATGTGTACACGTCTGTGTGTACACACAGACGTGCAAAGAAAACCCCTTCCAGCAAGGTTGCAATGCTCACTCGTGCCTGTGCTCATCAGGGCACAGCTCCTGGTAAGAATCCAAGCTGTACACTAATAAATGCAGTTAAAAGACTCAAAAAATAAGAGCATGTACTGTCATTATAGAGAGAAAGTAACTTTACCCACCTGTAAACTGTTCCCAGCTGAATATAATGAAAAGCATCGATCTTCATTAATAATGCCTTGCAGGTCAGAAAAAAAAAAAAAAAAAGAAAATAACAGTTTTTATCACATCAACGATTTGATATGAAATTACAAAAATCAAAGCAATTTTATCTACAACCTTTCTGCCTCAAGAACACCTGAGCACTCTCCCTTCAACTTCCTTCACAGCTTCCAAAACACGTTTATTAATGACTTTTACCTAGGCTTATCCTGTTGCACCCTAAGTTGTCTTTCCCCATCCACCATGAGGGCAAAATGCCCAAAACTTTTTCTACTTAAGAGCTATTTTTAAAAAAATAATTAATAATAATAAAGCTTGCTATTAAAGACAAAAACATTTAAAAAAATCCTTACACATCAATGCATGGTGAAAAAGCTCTATTTATTTTCTTTGGCCAGGTTCTCCACACTACATAACTCATCACAAAGTTATTTATACATACCCGGTGCACATCATAATGAAGGCCTCGAATGGCAAAATTGGGATCATAATCATATTTTCTTATTTCTGCAGGATACTAAGAAAAGAAAGCAATGATTTGATTTGAAAACCATAATCAAAACAAATAAAAATTGTTTCTGCAAAATTTTAAAAGTCTAAGTTTCCTATGCTTCTCATTTGCTCTAATCATTTAAGAGAATTTTTGATAGGCTGGTGAGATCTGCAGGAACATATGTACACAGTGCAAGACAAGTCAAACATTTTTCCAAAATCCAAGGTCACTGTTTTAAATTCAAGTCCACCCTGGAACCTGAAGTTGAATATCCAGGTACTCTGTAGTGATGACCTTTGAACATTAGCCTCTTGTTCAAAAAAGTCAATTTAATATAGTCTTAATACAGTAAAAAAAATTCATTTAGAGATGCACATGAACTGAATGTCTGTCGTGTACTCTTCCCTCAGGTTCTTTATATATAGCGTAGGTAGCTCACACCATTATACCTTGTGAGCTGTAGTCTAACATTTTTCAGTACAAGCCCATTTTCAGTCAGCTGTAATTTTGTCCTGCTTTAAGCACAGGTTGCCATGAAAATAAATGTTAGGTGCATGTCTTGAGCTCAGGGTTTTGTCCACTTGTTTTTAAAGGGTGAAATGCTTCAGTGGTTTTAACAAGGCCTGAGAAAACTATCATTTCTTTGATTAAGCCACTGGAAGGCAATCCTTCATTTTCCTCCCACAGGTTACAGCAGCCTTAGAACCTGACATTGTTTTTCACCTTCTCTACAATAGTCCCCACACATATATGGCTAATTTACAAGCCTTCAGGGAAAAACTGCATTATGCAGCTTCAACAGAGCCTCTAGCTACTTTTACAAGAAATAAACTGCCATTTCCCCCCAAAGTTCTTGTCTTGCTGAAGAGGACTTGCTCTGCAACTGCTGTAGATTGCATTTGTACTGAGTACAGGCATCTGCAGTTAAAGAAAACAGTCCTGTCGTAACTACTACCACTTCCAGAAAACGTGGGACAGACTACTGATCTGAATGAAGAACAGCATCAAAAGCCTACAGACAAGTTGGAAGAGGTGTAGGTTTGGTCAGGGAACACGAAGCAGAGACACAAGTGAAATCATCAGGGAATGATAGAGAATGTGATCAACTGAAAACTACTATGCACTGCACGTGCCCCAAAGCAACCACATCAAGCATGTACAATGAAATTTATTTCTGACTTTATCAAATTCCCGCATGCTTGACTTGCTACTTTAATTTATTCTACTAGAAAGTTGTCTTTTTGGATACGTGTCAGTGTATACAAAGAAAAGATTGAGCTTACCCTGGCACACAAATCAAAGCTTCCTTGCAAACCAAACAAAGAAATGATAAAAATGGTACCGCTTGCTTAACCCACTTTTGGCAGGGATAAACATAACTGGACTGAAACAGAAGTCCTGATAAAAAGGCACAAGGCCTCTGCATCAGGAAAGAAATAAACCCAGGAACAAGAGCTTACATAGAACACCTGCTGCCAGCTCCGTGATTAGCATTAAATTGATGTTTATTCTCTTGGACAATTCCTTGCTTCCTACACTGCATTTTGCAATTTTTGATGTATTACCTCACACTGCCATGAGCAAAATCGGCCATCTTTTAGGTTGACTGTGACAGTGATAATGGACACTGTCTAGAGGGTTTTGTTCTAATGGTAAAGGCAAAAAAAATATTAACAGTATAAGCAGCTACAAAGATAGCACCAATAAAAACTGTTGTCCCTCTAAATTCCAAAAGGAGACAACATATTTCAATAAGCTGTCTCAAAAAGTAATTACAGCTTTGTTTAGTAGAATTCAGGAGATTTTAACCGAGACAAACTGGAAAGCTATTGCTACCCAAATCCATTCAAATAGTAAAGGCAGAACACCATTAGAATTTTTGTCTGCAAGAATTAATCTTGACTCCTACAGTAGCATGGGCTTTTCCAAGAACCATGTAGCTTTAATAAAGTATATTTACACATCCCACAGAAATTGCTATCAAGACATGCCAAAATTGCAGGGGGATAAAGCTGTGTATGCTTGTAGCACCCATGAAGTTTTGTTTGCTCTTCCAAGTATATTTATAGGTGTTTATTTATAGGAGCTTATATATAGCTCCTAACCTTTAGATTCAAATACGAAAGTAGAATAACACCACGCATTCGGATTTAGGTTGCATAAAAATACACAAGCAGTTTTAGTACGATACTCCGTGGACGTTTTGTCTTTTGCTTTCTTGCAAGTCCTACAGTTTAATTAATTTTGCTTCTTTTAATCCACAGAGGTTTTTTCCAGTATTTCTCCCAGCAGTACCTTCAGTTTCCCAAGTCACCCATCTCCCCTTCACTTCCTGACACACGGGAACTCTTCCAATCCCCAAACTTGACAACAACCAGCTCCAAACTGCCTGGATGTCAAGTGGTCACTGATGCAAGAACACTGCTTGGAGAGGCAACAGGGCAGTGCTCTGAGCTGAACACTTCCTTGTATCCAGGCTCTGATTCCTGCACACGCTGCCCCTTCAGCCAAGGCAGCCGAAATGCCAGGTACGCACACAGAGCACCTCGCAAGCACTCAGTGCAATCAAAGCCCTGCTAAGAAGTCCAGCTAAAAATATTTCATAGGGAAATTAATTGCTGCACTCACAGCAAGGGATAAAACACAGTGATGGTAACTTTTATGTTTCTTATTTATTAATGTGACTCCAATAAGTGACAATCAGGAACAAACAACAAACCTCATGCCCCCATTAAGAGATAAGACAAATATAACTGTATCCCTTAACAAACTGTTCTCTCCTCAAAACTGCAGCTGAGAATAAAACAGGGCTTCTGTTGTGCATGTGTAGCTGTTGTACAAAATGTGCTATAAGGGAGCCAAGCTAGGAATGAGGCATGAAAAGACGATTTATGCCTCTCAGTCAAAAATGATTTATTATACCCTTCATTCATATACTTATTGTTATTCCATTAATTTTACTTACCCGATGCTCATTAATAAGAAGATCTCGAGCAGCATTGAATATGAGAGTGTGCAGGTGTTTAGAATAAAAGACCAATGTGTAGTCATAATCAAACCCATAAATTTCAATGTCTGACAGGCTCATTTCATTGTTTGAAAAAATAGCATCTGGATTCAGCATGTTACTCATAATTGAGGGAACCAACTCTGTGAACAGGGGAGAGAAAAAAAAAGTTATACCAGCCTTGCAGATTTATTTAAATAAAGACATAGAAATCCATTAGCAATTGCTAAATACTGATAAATGATGATGGAAACTATCAAACTAATTTACACTAACCACCTAATCCTTAAGAATATGATGCTATTGAACGTGCTGTCCCTAACTTGTCTTGGTGATCCATAGTTTTTATTCAAAGCACACTTTGCTCTGCAGTCCAAGTTTGAAGAGAAGATGCATTTTGGCATCTTGCTTATCAGAGAACACCAGACATAGTTTTTTGCTAACTCAGTTAACACATTTATTAATGTTTTTGAAATTGAATTTGGAGTTGAAGAATATTATTACATTATTATTACTACTACTCTACGAGCCTTGTCTTCTCCTCCCATTACTTGTTCCAGCTCCTGCCCCTGAAGCAGAACTGACATTGTTTTAATGTGATATTGCTTTAATTTTTGCTTCACCATTTTAAGGTTACCACACTACTCAATTTCAACTCACACAAGTAAACTTTATGTGACTGGGTACATAACACCTGTTACATACACATTGCTGTGCTTATTAAATTCCTAGAAAATCAGAAAACCAAAAATATTCTGCTTATTCTCTACACACACACACACGCACCCAGAGTGTGTAAACCACTTCCATTTTTAAGGGTATGTTTCTGTTGATATTTGATGGAAGTACACTGAAAAGTTAAAACCATAATATACTAAAATAACTTTAGGACCAACACCAATGTCAGTCGTAAACATCGAGAGTGTTTATATTCCTTGTTTACAAAACTTGAAAAGGCAACATTAAGAGGTTAAATGCTACTATCCTGGCAGCATAAAACATAAGCATGTCTTCCTTCCTTCCCTTCTCATATACTGTCTTTATACTCCAGACTTCTCTACCAGTGGAAAAAAGGGGAACATTCATCTTAAATCTGTGTTTGGAAAGGTGAATTTAAAGGGAATATGCTTTGTTTGGTTACTTTCTATATAGGTCTAAAAGGAATTGATGAAGCTTCTCTCAACATCTTCAGCTCTGAAGACAGATCCCTACATGCTCCACCATTGAAAACATCTCAACATTTGACCCTCTAAAGGCAGGTCAGTGTGGGGACTTCAGATGCAGACACCCAAGTCTTTTAATTTTTAAGACAGGAAGAAAAGCAAATTCACTGAGTTTAATTCCAAACTTTAAATAAAGCTCAGCAATCAAATCAAATGCAATTTGACATGCTAGGGTTAAGGCAAATACTCCTACTCCATAGAAAGGGCCATGGAGCATTCAATCAACTCGAAGTCATAAGCACAGTTTTTAAAGAACTTCCAAAATCACGTTACAACACCCATTTCTGTATTATAAAGTATTTCAAATGTCAATTGTGCAGATTGGTGAGTCAACACTTGTTTTAAAAATAAAGATATTTATGTAGCTATATATAGACAAAAAGATACTTCAACTGAAAAAAAGCTTGACTAGTGGCTGTCTGAAAACAGGCAGTATAAACAGTTGGCAGCTACTAGACATTCTGGCCAGCAGACAGCATTGCAAGTGCTATAAACCTTGGGTCAAAATACAGGAGAGCTTTGTCATCTCAACATTGTAACTAACTGAAATATCATATACGTGAAGCCACTGGGTGACTTAGGTTGTAATATAATAGTCTGAAATATTCTAGAAGCAGTTGCCTCATCTTTCACCAATTCACACCCACTGACCAATTTATTTTCTCACATTACCCTGCCTCAGCTCTTAAGTATTATTTGGGTGTGGTTTAGAACAAGAGAAACTTAATTCCAAAAACAGGAAAAGAAAAAATAGGTTCAAAATAAAAGGCACTTCCCTTCTTCCTATCCCTTATCTCACCCTCCAAAGCCCACAGACCTCTCTTGAGATCACTAACACGGCTTTTAATTTCACTTCTGATATGCTGACACTATTTTACATTCACAAATGCTTTGTTTGCACCCAGGATTGTGAAGTCCCACATTCAAGATTCGTAAGTGCAGGATAACACAATAATTTCTTTTTTTAAAGGCAAAACATACAATCTAAAGCATTATCCATTGTCGCTACAGGACATGCTCTTCAATTCGGTATTGTAGAACACACTCTGCCTCTTCTTCTTTCAGCTCTCAGAAAACACCACATAGTCAAGCAAATACTGCCTTGGTAATACCCTTCCCATCGGAGCAAGGGCAGAAGCAAGAAAGCATTTCTCCCCTAGCTTTTTGCCTGGCTGAAGAACAGGGCTTCCTAGGGTCCTGTATGTACCGCGAGCATTTTATAATGCCTCACACAGTGTTAGAATGGAACCACAGGCAAAATTAAAAGAGTCATCCAAAACTTCACAGAATTTTAACGTTTTGGAAGGGAAGCCTATTTCAGAATAATTGTGTATATATATATTTAATAGTCATCAAAGAGATGACCAACTTCTCGATATTCTTTTTACATTTGCTTTTCCACACGCAACACACCTCCAAGAGCTGCCACCCTGCCCGGCCCAAGCTGCGCTGTACGAAAGGCGCTCCGAACAGCCGCGGCCCCGGACGGGCGATGCTGTGACGGGCTCAGCCCTCCCTCCGAGTGTGTAATGAAGGGGCAGCCGCCTCCACAGCCCGTGTCCCCGGTGTCCGGCCCTCAGGACCCACCGGGTAAGGGTCTCCCCGCCCTCCCGGTTTGGCCCTGGGCACACCACGGGAGCGCAGAGCACATGGACGCCGGAGCCGCTGGGGGACGGACCCGCGCCTCGCCCCCCGGACCCTTCCCGCTGCCCCCACAGGCTTCGCCCTTCCTCCGCTCCCAGCCGCCACCACGGATCCATTCCCTCCGGGAGCGGCGGCGCTCCGGCCCGCTGAGGGGGAGCCGCGCCGCTGCCGCCCGCGGGCGCCGCTCACCCTTGGTGACCCTCTTGGCCTCCTTGTAGCGCGACCACAGGTAGCTCTTCATGTCGGGCGGCGGCTGCTGCTGCTGCTGCGGGGCCACGGTGCAGAGGGGAGCGGCCCCCGCGGCGGGCAGGACGCGGCCCC
>VZTI01000537.1:551199-561876 GCA_013397865.1 Struthidea cinerea | reverse complement strand
CAAAAAAAAAAAAAAAAACCAAACTACTTTCTTTTCACATGAGATCCATTTGAAGCTATAGATCCACTTAGGAGCAAACTTAGCAGAGGAGTCAGAAGCCCATCATTACTCTCTGTTAATACCATCCAGTATAGCACAGGCTACCTGCTAAGTGAGAGGTGAGCACTTAGCTAGCATCTGGTCCAAAGGAGAGTCTGAGTCTGCAAAGTAAAAAATAAGCAACCTTGAATTATTTTATACCAAATCTCAAAACAAAAATGCTGCAAAGCAGGCACAGCCAAGTGTGTCTTTGCTTGAATCCACCGTGGGCAGGAAATGCAAAGAAACACACTACAGAGACTGTCACGCTGTCTGGAAGATGGATCACATCCTAAACACCTGTCACCATCCTCAACCACTCCCATTAGATCTTGGATGAGCTTGTTCAAGCCTCACAAAAAATATCCTGAACTAAACCAAGTCCACCAGGCACTGTTAACTACATCTAATTCAAATTTTGTGTTGTAGACATATCAAACACCAGGCCAAAGAAATGTAGATATACCCTTGATTTGGCCAAGGCAGTCCCAAAATGTAGGTATCACATTCATAAGAGTCAGGACACAATTTCATCATGCCTTACATCAGAACAGAGGCTTTTCTATCGCCAGGTTCAGTATGTGTCTGATGATTCATCCCCAACATGACAGAATGGAAAACAACCTTACAGAATTCAGCACTTACACCAGGTCACAGCTTAAGGAGGCATTTTTCCCTCTCCAGCATGAGTTTCTAGAGGAACATCTTTCTGGCTTTGTCACACATAATGCTACAGAACAAGCTCTGGCCAAATGACAATCCCCAAGAAGCAGGGCCCACACATATCTAGAAAAATGGTCTCTAGTGAATAGAATGCTTCCAACTCATCCAGCTGCAGCAGCCCAGAGTTCCCATGGGCAATTTATTCTGCTCCTAGGCCGTAATTCAAAATATCTGCCTCTGGACAGAACAAATTAGCCTATAGGGAACCTGGTGCTGTCACACTAAACTGCTTCTGGTCTGGTAGCTCAGGCATCTCTGTACTACACCAATCTGAGTTGGAATAGCTCAAATAGCAAAGAATATTTTTGGATTGCACAGACAAGCTGGCAAGAGCCAGAGCGTCTTCTAAATCACTCCAGATGATGCTGCCCTTTCACTCGCAAAAAGTGACCACCTAGGAGTTCCAAGTGCAGGAGCTTGGAAATACATCCCACAAGGCCTGCCTCACCTCAGGGCTGCAGAAAGAGATGTCATAGCATTTTCTGTCTTGGCTCTCCACCACTAGGAGATCACTCTTTACACGACTGACCCGATTATCAGCATAACATGTCACATCACATCACGAGACTAAGCAGAACTGGGGGTTCCCCCCCCCAATATACCCAGCCAGAGCTCAGTAAAAATTCATCCTATGATCTTACTTTCAATGAGTTTATGAGCAGGGGAAAACAAGAGGCTGTAATACATCAGGCTGGCTGGATTCCCCCCATTCCTGGGGAATTGGGTTGTTGTCACTCACCCAGCCAAAGCAGAGACAACACATACAGAGACAATAAATTTGAAGAGTTTGGGGAAACAGCTGATGATCTTTAAAGAGACTAATGAAACTCAAATAAGGTTTGAAATGTCTCAAAAACCATTATTTTCTTTACAGACAAATGTAGGTGAAGTGATCATATAATATGTCACTTATTACTCAACACTTTATATATAGCCCTGACTTTTCTTGAGATGACTTGAAAACTCTGCCAGCTGTACTTGGCCTCCAAATAAAGGATTAATCTTGCTATGCAAAATGTAGCCTGCATAGAAGCAAAAAGGGGAATATCCTTCACCCAAAGAAATCTGAAGACTAAAAACAGTAATTAAAAAAATACAAATATGGTAATAAGTGAATTACTAGAAAATTACTAAAAATCCATTGCGTTGCATTGCACTGTGGTTGTAACTAAGTTTAGCATAACTACACCATGTCTGCAACCTGCAAAGATTTATGGATGTACTTGACTTAGGAGTCTCCTTGAAGTTTAGCTCCTTATTGCACAAAGTCATTCCCTAAGGTAAGTCTTCATAGGTACAAGCTCCAAGAACACTGGACTCACAAACTGTCTTGCCAGAGCACAATGCTAAAATAGTGATGTGCACGTTGTGAATGACATTCCAACAGAAAAGTGAATAAAAGGATGACTCCGTCCCCATAACTTTGTCCATAATGTTACTAAGCAACACGAATTTGCAGTCACTTCACTGCTGCAATTACAGTCATCTCTCAGATAAAACTGGTACTGCTTCAGTCTGCAGTCTTGAGTAATTTCTGAACCCTGTAATTAGTTTTATCAGAAGAAAGGCTCAGACTATTTCATTTCACATAGAGTAAATAGACAGTTAATTTATAGTGGTTTCCATGTTCTCTACATTTTCTGATATAAAATTAAATACATATTTGCTTCTGTCCTCCATTTTTGATACTTTAAGCAGCAGATGCCCATTCAAGAAGTCTGAATATCCTGAAGAACTGAGCACCATAAAGTCAATCAGCCTGTTTATTCTGGAAACGTCTTACTGATAAGAATTGTACACAGAAGAAATGTAAAATGATAGCCAGTGTGGCACTCTGCCATCTGGCAAGTTCATGGTGTCTATCCTGCATGAATTAAACACTACAAACATTTTTAATGAGCCTCTCAGGAAATATTATCACTCTTTAAATCAATGATAATTCACCCCACATGAAGAACTTTACTTTCTAATCTACCCTTAGTTTCTAGTGTATACAATTCAAGAAGTTCTCACGGAAATCCCTTTTTGGCAAATAACTGAAGGTATCTTTGTGTCTCCTCTAGGTCAACCTTATAAAAATTGGAAGATTTATACAAAATTTCTCATGCACTTGAGAATTCAGAAAAACTCAGTATCAACATGATAACACAAAATAGTACATTAAACTATGACAGATCTCTCATTGCAGTGTAACATGCACGGTTAAGTGGCTGTATTATCAAGTAAGACTTGATCATGCACATCTGAAATCAACAGAAGTTTTGCCTCTGTTTCCTTGGGACTGAACCAAGTGTTAATTACTATAGGCAACATTTTCTAGAACTGTTAAATGCTAAGCAGCTCTCACTAGATAATGACAATAATAAGGAATTTTTGGGTACAGACTGAGTTTGAAGTCTTGGTTAAGATTTGACTCTCATGTCCTATTGAGCACTTACATCTTTTAAAAATCTGGATACCTAGCGATAGATCTAAATTCAGATAATGGAGGTCTCTGAAATCATATTTCAAGAAGTACAGCTAAATCTATTACAACCTAGTAACACACCATTCTTAAAATACAACTTTCTCAGAGAATCTAAAACCACAGACATTTGTTTTTACAAATCTACTGCAAATCCTTTGAAAGATTTCATTAGTTTCCTAAGATCGATAATTTTACCACACCATCCACTGCATTCTGCTGCTTCTTTAAAATAACGGTATATTTAGCACAGCTATTAATAAAAACTCACAGCAAGACGCATTTATTTCTTTAAAAGTGTCCAGGTCTTTGTAGCTGGAGAACTTGTGAATCACTTGCTACAAAATTATTACAACAGATTTCAGCCTGTCTCTTTTGCTTGTTTCTGTCTTTTGAGAGAACGCAGAAGATTCACTCCCCCTTGTTTCCCTGTAGCTTTAATGAGCCAGGCATGACAGCATTTCATCTTACAGAGCATCTTGTCAGATCCAAAGTCCATATCTCTATCATAAATTTTATCACTGTCTGCTTTTGTTACATAATCATTCCTACAGGCATTTTCATAACCTGTTACCTGTTGGATACAAACAGTATGAATCCTCAAAAAATCCTTGAAACTACTTCTTTATATCCAACCCTCCCCATGCATATTATAATTCAGAATACACAACATTGATGAGAAAACACCTAATACATGAGGGTAGCAAGGCAGCTGCAGATGAAACAGCATTGTACATTGAGAGACAGAAGAGAGAGTCAAATGAGTCAGCCCTGACAATGACTGAGAATGCCAGGCTAAAAGCACAAGAGAAAAGTAGTTGTACAGGTAATCCTGAGTATTCAAACAAGAGATAGTCTCACCCCTGTTAAAGCTGTTCCACTTCATATGCAATAATTAAATAATTTGGTCCAGGAACAGAAAGGATCATCTAATGATACAGAGAAGATCTGAAAAGAAGTTTTGCAGCTAGTGTACTCCAGAACCAGGAAACCAAGTTTTTCTGAGTTTTTCTTCTCCAGTGGAGAAGAGTAACACACCCTAGAGAAAAAATAGCTTTGTCCTGATAAACAAATATTTCATTTTTTTCCAATATATTATCCAGTAGCTCACTTACCAAGATGCTCACGCTACCTGGTGCTTTTACAGTGATGAAAGTACAAGTAGTCACTGGAGTTTCCTGAATTCACACCATAATAGCTGTAAGAAGAGAGAGATTTCATACTTGTCTGCATAGCTGGAACACCTCAGCCAGGGTATCTCACTATCCTCTAACTCAAAAAAGGAAATATTTCAGAACCAAAACCCCAGGCCCACAAAAAAGCTGTAACTACCTTGAGGAGCCTGCAGCCTTTCTTCCCTACAAAACTTTTGTTGTTGTCGTCGTCATCCTCGTCGTTGTTGTTGTTATTATTATCATCATCCCCCCTCCCTCCTCTGAGACTTCAGCTGCCAGTGTTCAAACCATACTCTGATGTAGCACAGCTGTGTAACCTGGAGCAGGGTCCTGCGAGAACAGCTGTGAGAGGCCTTATCTGTGCTTCCACCCACACACCTCCCACCCTTTGGCTCCCAAGCTGCATTTAAGCTCAGGATTGTACCTTAGTTTGCTTCTAGGCTGTGCTTTAGGTATAGCTGGCTTGGTTGAGGTGACTTCCTGGCTAGACTCATCTCCACCTGGTCAGTATAGACTAGTCTAATAAGAAAAAAAACCTGTGGTGTTATCCTTAAAATTCATTTCAGGGTCCCAAATTAAGGTTCTCCCTTCTAGTTAGGTAAATTTGGACATACAACCAATACGCAAGTTTTACACTGATATAAACATGGATTTCACAAAACTAATTAGAAAAGATTTTTTTTCTAACCAACATTATTTAGTATTTATTTTTCAGGTACATTTGATCTAACATACGAAAAACAAAACCCAGAGATAACTAAAGTATACCTCCAGCTATTCACAGAGATCCTGGCACTCCTTTCTGTACAGTTAACAGGTCGAGAGTTCCTAGGCTACTGCAGTTTACTTATTTCTGAATGGAGGAATAAAGACT
This sequence comes from Struthidea cinerea, assembly GCA_013397865.1. Lineage (NCBI taxonomy): Eukaryota > Metazoa > Chordata > Aves > Passeriformes > Corcoracidae > Struthidea > Struthidea cinerea. The sequence goes on along the minus strand of VZTI01000537.1, from coordinate 556,562 downwards.
GTTTCTCCTGACATGAGTGCTGCTGAAAGGCTGTCTATTAACTTTCTCTGGCAGTACTGCAAAGTGCCTTTCTGGGACACATGAAGAGAGAAGTCGTGACACATTTTCAAGAAGGCGGCAATTTGTGTAACCACAAAAAAATATATTTTCCCTATTAAAAAGAGAAATACTTATTTTAAATACATGCACACATAAATATGTATGTGCAAAGAATAGCTGAAATATTTGAGAAATTACTCTTTCCAGTCTTAATGTCTCTATGAGGGAACAAACATATAAAGGCAGTGCAAAAAGGAGAATACGATGATGAAGCATTTCTTTAAAGGAGGAGGAACAACAAATACAACCCCGCCGTGTGCACGTTAAGGACCTGGCAGGGTTCATCTCTCGGCAGGCCACCAGGGCGAGCTCTTGCCCAGCAAATCCAGCCCCAGCCTTGCAGCTCCGCCGCTTTGGTTCTTCCCTCCTCCCGTGCTGTCCAGGCAGGGGAGGGCAAAAAAGAAAATACGCTATTTAAAGCTTAATGTCTTCTCTTCGAAACCTTTTATACCTTCATGCCTCTTTCGCGTTCTTGAGTAAAACGAGTGCCAGCGGGCAGAAATGGTATTAGCCACAGAAATATGTTGCTGCAGCTGCAGATTTCTAATGATAACTGAAACTTACAGTGGTTTCACTATTTGAAGACTCGAGAGTTTTATATGACCAAAACACGGTTGTTTTATCTGTACAAAGATTCTTCTAGATACAAATCTTCATCTTAACTAATTTTGCCCTTAGAGGTAGGCTCCTTAAAACCCATTCTCTTCTGTGAATTCCTCTATTGTAAAGATATCCAGCACTAAACTTCAAGGAACACCGTGCAAATTTCAAAAATATTTGATGGGCGGGGACACGACACAGATTACAGACTTTTCAACAGTGCCAGCTGCAGTGCAATCATCAGTCTCCGGAGGAATGGGATATAGACAACTAAAACCCAAATAAATAATACCTGAAGAACAAACACTTTCCTCCAGACTCCAAACAACAGTATTTTAATCCTGCTTGTATGTAATTACCATTAACATTTTCTAATATTTGGATAATCAGTTTGAAAAGCTAGCTAATGGCAGCATTTTTTTTTTGTTTCATATTCACACTCAGTCCCAGATGTTGCAGAACATCTTATGTAAGTGGCTATGTCTTCAGTTTGTGCTGTACACACAGTATTTCGTCCCTGAGGCAGACACTGCAGAGGAAGGGAATATAAACTCTCAATGTATTGTTTTAAAAGATACCACTGAACTTTGAATTATAGAGAATGCAGATAAGTAGCTCTTCATATTTCCAACGCATTATCATGGCAGAAAGACAGGACTCAATTTGGTGGTACAAACTTCAGACTGCATTAATTATTCTCACATAAAATCACGTGCATTACTTTTTCAAATACAGTATGGCCGTAAATGGCTAATTAGCAGTGACACAAAGCATTTTAACTATCCATGAACAAAAACATAGCCTCCATTAGTTGCAGATTTCAATTTAACTGTGTACTAAGAGAGGTGATGTTCCGACGCTGCAAACTCATTGTTTAGTTTTATGGCTTCCTTATGTTTGCACCTATGTACAATATCTTTGTCCTATGTAATTGACATCCCAGGTTCAGCTCAGCACCATGAAAACCAGGATATCACCTTCTCTTAGCCATAAACTCCTGCTCTTTACCATGCTCTTGTCTGGTTCAGTCTGGACCTGATATAAGCTGATTTAACTATCAAGTATTTTGCTGGGCTAGAGAATTAAATCAGCTCAGGAAAGAGTCTGACAGAGCCAAAGCAGGACAGTGAAAGGAGGACTGGCTCTCTGTTATGGACGGAGCCCAGGAAGATTAGCTGGCTAATTTAGCTGGTTAAGTCCAATACCCACAGTCGGGTCTTACGAACTCCTCTCAGTTTATCTCCACAGCTATTTCTGTCAAGGTTATACTTCTTGCTAGTTCCAACTTCGAGTTGGAATCACATGGCCTGCTTCAGAGAGGTGACTTACACACAGACACATGGATGACCTGATAAGGTTGCATTCAACGGACTGGAGAGGGGCTCGCTCTGCCGTTTGCATGGAAGGAGGCACTGCCTGTATTCTATTTCTCTTATCACAACATGCCCCTGAATTTTTACTTAACAGAACCACACAGTGCTAAAATAGACTATTTCAATGGTTATGCACACAATTACCAAAATATATCTAACTGCTTTACAGAACTCTGTAATGCAGCTAAGTTGCTGAAGAACTATCACCACTTGACAGTTATATCTTCCCTCTGGTATTAAATCCTGAAAGGTGATACTCAGACTTCTTTTGGATGGCAGCAGTAGTCAGTGCAACTAAGAGCTTAAAAGCTCCCTTAAGTTTTTTAAGCAGAAATTAAGCTGAAATTTTCTTCAATTTACAGCCTCCTTGTAAAGACAATAAGCTTCCTTTCTGAGAGCGTAAGTACTCAGCTGCCTCATTCTTTCTATCAGTTTTGTCCTGGGTAATCCAAATGGGCATTCATGAAAGCAAACAGTATAATCTACATCAAGCAATCAATGCTGCTAAACTATTACAGTTCTTACTAGTCTGGCCTTTAAATTCAACAGACAAACACAGATTTATCAGGTTTTGTATTTCCTTCAAAAGCAACGTTCTACCCTGTATAATCATAGAGGCAAAGTAACCAATAAAATTTGAATTCCACGAAACTTAATCTAAAATCTCTGTTGGTTTAGCACAGTCAATAACAGAATTGGTTTGCATTCTTACTATTCCAGTTACCAAAGTTCAAAATGATTGTCACAAAGCATTACATTTTCCTGCTGCCAGCAAAATGACAGCTAAAACAGAAACAGCAGAAAAATCTCCTAATGCAAGGATCCTGCAAGACAGACATAATTACTCTGTTATCTCTGTATCCACAGTCGTAAAGCAACATATCTCACTCTGGGAATCAGAGAGGCACAATTAGGAAATCAAATCCTGAACTGCTTGTAGATGAGTCTTAAAAAAAGATAAGTTTTCTCTGCTTAGACTCCTGAATAACGAAATTGTATTTTCAAACAGTATTTGGAAAATAATTCTCCAAGTTCAAGTCTCCACAAAAACCTGACAGATGGTTTGGTTTTTTTTTACTTACAACCCTAACACTGACCTCACATATTTATTTTTCACAGTCATTCTCACATACATGTTGGAAGAGTAACCGTCCTTTTATTTTCTCATATAATTTGTGATACGTGAGGAACAGCTATTAAAACTGCAAACCATAGAGAAAAGCTTCATGAGTCTTTTTAGAGAGGTCGCAACTGAATTTTGCCTTCTTATGCTGGTATTGGCTGGGGTAGAGTTAATCTTCTTCACAGCAGCTGGCACAGGGCTCTGGCATGGATTTGTGATGGAAACAGCATTGATAACTCAGGGATGTTTTCATAATTTCTGAGCAGTGCTCGCACAGAATCAAGGCCTTTTCTGCCTCTTGCACCACCCCACCATCAAGGAGGTTGGAGGTGCACAAGAAGTGGGGACAGCTGACCCCAGGTGACCCAAGGGACATTCCATGCCATGTGGTGCCATGCTCAGCATATAGAGCTGGGGGAAGAAAGAGGAAGGGGAGGATGTTGGGAGTGATGGTATGTGTCTTCTGCAGTCACTGTTATGTGTGCTGGGCCCTGCTGTCCTGGGGATGGCTGAACACCTGCCTACCCATGGGAAATGGTGAATTAATTCCTTGTTTTGCTTTGCTTGCATGCATGGCTTTTGCTTACCTCCTAAACTATCTTTATCTCAGACCATGACTTTTACACTCCTGACTGTCTCCCCCAGCCCATGGGGAGGAGTGAGGAAGCAGCTGCACAGGGCTTTGTTGCCAGCTGGGGTTAAAGCACAGCACTTCATTAAGAAGAAATGAAAGATAACCATTCTTTACTGCCATACAAAGGCTCCTTTCCAGTTCCATAAACATTAATTATTAGGCCGAAAAGGTACAACACTGAGTTTTAAAGATGATAAACTTATTTTTGCCAAGACCTTCAGCTACTGATAGACTAAGGTCTGTGTTTGTGAAGTTGTAAACACAGTGAGAGCTTTTATTTTTTGCATGGAACATCACAGATCTACGTCTTTCAAATACATTCCTCTCCAAGTACAAAGTTCATTAAATCATTGCTTGCAAGTTTGGTTTTTGGTATTTGGTGGGGGTTTTTTTCCCCTATCTAGTGTTAAACATGTAAGATGAAACAGGTGACTCACATGTGAAAGCCTGGGCAGACTTTTTCAGGATGGTGAGGGGGGGGTCATAAGTTATTTCAAGTAGCTTATTAACATAAGCTGTTAACAGCAACGCACTGCAGAAGTTGCACAGGCTGCATTTCATATCCCGAGCTGCAACCCCTGCCAGGGACACTGAAAAAGCACAGGAAGGTCTCATCCCTGGAGCAACGGGGCTCCCTTTTAGCGTGCCACAAGTCGCAGCTGCCCTCAGGCTGACCCTGCCCCGCAGGGTGGCACTGGGGGGGCAGGCCCCGTGTCCCCTCACACCTGAGGCAGCTGCTGGAGCCGCCACTCCACGGGGGGAAGGGAGGGCCGTGGGTGGATAAACAAAGGCCCCAAAGGTAGGCTAAGGAGTGCTAACGAGCTCCTGGGAGAATGGCTGCCCTGATGAACGCTGGAAAGGCGGAGAACAGGGACACCTGCCAACCACTTGGCTTGGTTTATCCTCCACCAGCACTGAGAGTCCCCAGAGAGGCTCGGCTGAAGCCAGCCGGTTTCTCTCATGGCGGTGTGAGACACTAGACACGCAGAGAGGCGCGGAGAGCCAAGGCCAGGGCACAATGACAACAGCGGGACCGTGAGGGCCCGAGCCCCTGGCGGGGGTCCCGTCATGGCGCCCCCCGCGCACCTCCCGCGCCGCCGCGGCAGGGGGCGCCATGGGGCACCGACCGCATGAACTACAGCTCCCGGCATGCAACGCGCAGCACCGGCGCATGCGCCCACCCGCGCTTCGGCCACCACTCGGTGGGGCAGACAGCGGGATTCGCCAGTGCCGCCCTTCCCCTAACGGCGGCTACGGCGGCCCAGGCCTGGAGCTCGGGCTCGCTGGTTAAGGCCCTAATCATGACTTTTCCCTCTTCTTGGTACCCGGGGGTGCCAGCGCGACCGGAAGTGCCGTTGCCATAACACCCTGTCTCCGCAGTGAGCAGCCCGGGTGTCCCCGGAAGCGGTCGGAGCTGGTGCTCAGTGTGGAGATGGTCCCTGTCGCTCCCGCGGCCGCGCCCCACGTGATCCCGCCGTTAAACGCCGCGGATCATTCATTGCGGGGCCGCGCTGGCCACACCGCCCCGCGCACG
>VZTI01000537.1:535513-551078 GCA_013397865.1 Struthidea cinerea | reverse complement strand
GCCGGCCCCCGCCCCCCCCGCCAATCGGCGCCGGCCACGCTCCGACCGCAGGAAACCGCACATGGAAAGTCACGATTGGTGGCGACGGCTGCAGACCCCGCCTCCCCAGGCTTTCCATTGGCTGCGTGTTTGGCGTGGTGCGCTGCTATTGGCCGGAGTAGTGCAGCTCCCCCCCACTCCGGGGTTGATAAGGCGGAGGGGGAGGGCCGCGGCCGCTCCAGCAGGATCGGCGGCGGCGCGGGTCGGGCTCGGGAGCGCGGGGCGGAGGTGCCGGGGGCTCTTCTCTTGTCACCGCGGCCGCCATGAAGTCCGTGTGGGGGCTCGCTCTGGCCTGTGTGCTGCTCCTGGCCGGTGAGTGCCCGCGGGCTTCTAGAAGGTTCTGGCGGAGGGGTGTCGGGGTCCCGGCCAACAGGCTCCCCCCCCCGCCTTTCCCTGCCGTGTGCTGGGGTGAGGGTGATGGAGGCCGCCGAGGGGAGGTGGGGTCCCGGGCGGGACCCCTCGCTCTGCCCCGCGGGGAGGGGAAGCGGTGCTCGGCCTCTCGCTTGCCCTGCCCGGGCCTGGCCTTCTCCGGGGACGGGGCGGCGGGGGGAGGGAGCCGCGCGGCTCATGCTATGTCATGGGCGGGGGTGGAGGGTGGGAGAGGGCCTCCCCTTGCCTTATCTCCAGTGTCTCCGGTTGGGCTGAACTCCCCTGGGGAGGGGGCGGGGGACTGCAGGGCTAGAGCTGAGCCTAAAGTCGTGGGGAGGGGTAAGCGGAGAAGTTGGGCAGTGCAGCGTGGAGATCGGGTTCAGAGCGTTGGTTTCCTTGTTTTCCCAGCGTCGGTCAGAGCCGATGAAGTGGATGTAGATGGGACCGTGGAAGATGACTTGGGCAAAAGCAGAGAAGGGTCTCGAACGGATGATGAAGTTGTTCAGAGGTTGGTACCTGAGGCGCCCTGGTTTTGGAAGGGTCAGTTTGAGCACCAGTTATGCCTCAGAAACAGGGAAGGAATGCTATTCAAAAGAAAGATCCAGTCAGCTGGAGGAAATAAAACATTTCTGGAAAAGACTGTTTCCTTCTAAATAGAAATGAGCTTGAGAACTTGGATTCAGAGAAGTTAAACTTGTTTTTGTCGAATATCGATAACTGTTACTCGTGCATGTCATAAATGGTGTCATTTTAGTGCCTAGGGATGAAATAGCTCTATGCCCGTGAAATGCCTCACCTCCTGTGAGGGGCACTGCAATGAGGATTGCAGTGGCTTTAACATTACCTGTATTATTCCCTGATTTTTTTATGAAAAAGGTCTCACTTGCAAGCATGAATTTTCACTCAAGTTCTGAATTAAGGTTATGCAGTTGAGGATTGCTGCTCTTGGCACTTGACTCATTTGTTTGTGTAGTTTTGTGCTACATCAGCAATTAAGTGTTACTGCTTTTACTTTGTGAAAAAATTAGTGATGCTGTTGTGGACAAGACTCCTTGATAGGTTTTTTTCATTGTCCTAACAGAGAGGAAGAAGCTATCCAGCTAGATGGCCTAAATGCATCCCAGATCAAAGAAATCAGAGAAAAATCTGAGAAGTTTGCATTTCAAGCAGAAGTGAACAGAATGATGAAGCTAATTATCAATTCTTTGTATAAAAATAAAGAGGTTAGTGCCTTTATCTGCAGCTCATGTTAGAATTTTGGGGGGTGTGTGTCTGTCTCTCTCCTGGCATTCCTGACTACTGGTTTCTATTTCAGATTTTCCTGCGGGAACTTATTTCAAATGCTTCAGATGCTTTAGATAAGATACGGTTGATATCATTAACTGATGAAAATGCTCTCGCTGGCAATGAGGAACTCACAGTCAAAATCAAGGTAAGAAGCATTAGATATGAACATCTCTTTTAGAGAAGTGGTGGAGGAATATAAAAAGATAGTGCATCATTAAATCTCAATCTTTGTCTTAATACTGATGCAAAGACAAACTAGGACCACATGAGGACCCTTGCAATTAATTTTATCAAAGACTACTTTTACTTTTAATGGTAAAAATATATTTCTGGTTTTGTAAAGAGCAACTGAAGTATTGGAGTACTTTGAAGGAAGGTCTTTCCCATTTCTGGTTACTGCAAATTCAATTTATTGTAGCCAGGCATGATTGAATTGAATAGCTACTGTGTACCACTTTTCTTTGGCATGTATTAAGGTTCTGAGTGAAGTCAAACTGCATTTTTCTCTTTTTTTTTTCCAGTGTGATAAAGAGAAGAACATGCTTCATGTTACAGATACGGGTATTGGCATGACAAAGGAGGAGTTAGTTAAAAACCTGGGTACCATTGCAAAGTCCGGTACAAGTGAATTCTTAAACAAGATGACTGAAATGCAGGATGACAGCCAGTCAACATCTGAGTTAATTGGCCAGTTTGGTGTTGGCTTTTACTCTGCTTTCTTAGTAGCAGATAGAGTTATTGTCACATCAAAACACAACAATGATACTCAGCATATTTGGGAGTCAGATTCAAATGAATTCTCTGTGATCAATGACCCAAGAGGGAACACCTTAGGACGAGGCACAACAATAACGTAAGTATTAGATTTCTTTAGTTTTAAAATAGAAAAGGTTGTGTGGGTACAGTTTGCTTATTGGAATATGTGAGTGACTTTATCTTTGTGACTAATTTAATTTTTATAATACAGCTTTATTCAGTTTAGTAGAAACATGCAAAATACAAGCTGCATCCAAAAAGAAATGTAGTTCACTTCATGTTATGTTTGATGAGCTAACAAAACTATGAATGTCTTGACAACTGTCACCAAGTAATTCCAGACAGTTCAGCTGCCTTCAGGCTCATTCAGTCCCTCAACACAATTCTGGCCTGGCAAAACCTGTACAGGGGCTGTAGAGCTTTGTCTTGGAAACTGGTTGCTGTTTATATACCAGTGAGGCTGGTGTGATGCAAATTTCAAACTAGAGGTAGTTTGCCAGTCCTATTTTTATTGCTTTCATGAGCAGGTAAATTTATTTGTCCTGGGTTTAGAGGATGTCTTTCCAGAAGCGGCACTTAGTTTAAAAAAAGTTGATCTTGGTGCTCAAGTTTGAGGTAAAGCCCATGAGGGTGCATCAAGACCCTGATAAGTATTGATATGATTTGATGCTTTCATTTAAACTTTCAAATATTGTGTTCTGCCTCAGCCAGTGAAAACAACTGCTAGTTGAGTAAGGATTGTATTTTTTAAGAGATACTTGGAGTTGTACTATTAAAAGCTCACTTGCATAAATCTGAATTGCTACAGCTGCAACAAAAATCACAGATTGTTCTGGATTGGGACCCGCAAGGATCTTTGAGTCCAACTCTTAATTGAATGGCCCATATGCGGATCAACCCCCAATCTTGGTTATTAGCACCATGCTCTGGCTCAGTTGGTCAGTCTCACTGGCATAAGAAATGTATGTTTTGCTATGAAACTGTCAAAATACTTGTCCAGCACTTTAAAAGGTTTGGTTGAGTTGTTTTTTTTTAATTTTCTTTAGCCTTGTCTTGAAGGAAGAAGCATCCGATTACCTTGAGCTGGACACTGTTAAAAATCTAGTGAAGAAATACTCCCAGTTCATAAACTTCCCCATATATGTGTGGAGCAGCAAGGTAAGTGTATTTCCCTGAGTACTGCACAGTGTAAGCTTTGGTTATGACAGCTGTCTGGGCAGATCTTTCATGAAGGCTAAGGTCCTGTCATAGAGCTGCCACTTGTCTAATTTCTAAAATTCTTTTGTTCCTGACTTTTTGGCTCCTATTTTACTAGTTATTTTTTTCTCTAAATGCTAGTCTTTTGCTAAAATCACAGACTTTAAAGGGACTTGGTTTTAGTCTGACTCAAAGAAGTTTATCAAAGGAAAAGCACTGCTAATTACTAAGAAGGATCTTTCTTCCAGTGGCTTTGGTAGATGGAAGCTTTGTTAAGCTCTCAAGCAGAGCCATGGCTAGGTATCCTTCTGAAAAAAACATGGCAGTGTCTTAGGCCTGTTGTGATGTTTTCTTGGTGTAGCACCAACTTGAAATCCACCAAGTCTTTGATCACCATTATGTGTAAAGCATTGAAAAACTTGAGTATGGTGATCTCAGTGTATTGAAGGAAACTATTTGTTAATGAATGCTGCAACTGAAAAATATTACCTATAGAGAAGTTTGCAACAGACAAATAGCAGAAGTCAGGCTGGTGCTGTGAGATTAAGCCTTTTGAGAGAATACTAGAACATACCTGGTAGGAAGTCAAGGTGTTCAAATCCCCACCTTCAGCTGTCTCTTTAGACAGAAACCGTTGAAGAACCCATTGAAGAGGAGGAAGCAAAGGAGAAAGAAGAAGAAACAGATGATGAAGCAGCAGTTGAAGAAGAGGAGGAAGAAAAGAAGCCAAAAACTAAGAAGGTAAGCTTTGTTAGACTTGGGGTCCTGTGACTCAAGTCAGATAGATGGCAATTTTCCTAGGTAGTCTTGCAGAGTTGTATTTCTGTAGTGTGTGCTTTCAAGAAGCAAATCCTTTTAAAGTGAGATGTGAGGAAAGAAGATTGTAAATGAAATAGACTAGGTAGAAGTCAGGCAGATGATTGGCAGTAGCCTTGTGAAGCTGTGGTCACAGCTAATTATAAGTACTTGCATGAACTGCTTGAAATGGTAGCAGAATTCTGTAATCTGACACTGTTGACAAGTTTAAATTTAATATACTCTGCTGGGAAGATTTTTCCAGAGTGGCATTAGAACAGAAATACTGGTACTCAGTGAATGTGTTAAATGTACATGGAACACACTACAATGTAGACTAAAGTTTTGTTCCCATGTGTTGCACTATGTGTATACTTAAAATGAGAATGCCAGGCCATTGTGTAGTTTTATAAATTAGAAAGAGCATGTTTGGGATTTTTACATGCTATTTTGTATTGGCTTCAGTGGAGTGCCCTTAATTGGCCTAATGTGAAGTAAAAGAATGAGTCTTTTTTATACTGTGGTGTTTATTTACCTAGGTCGAAAAGACAGTCTGGGATTGGGAGCTCATGAATGACATAAAACCAATCTGGCAAAGACCGTCTAAAGAAGTTGAAGAAGATGAATACAAAGCTTTTTACAAAACCTTTTCCAAGGTAAGCTCTGGGCCTCAAGATGATTCCAAAGGAAGAGGTTTGCTGTAGTATGTCTTGCTATGTAAATAAAATAATGCTTATAGGATGGGCTGTTTCTGAAGAATTAATTAATAGCTGTCAGTAGATGGAACTGCAGAGAGCCTGAAAGATATAACATCTCAGTCAGGAGTTAATCTTTTTTTCCAGAGAGAAGGTACTGCCACCCAAGTGTTGATTAGTCTAGGTTTGGAAAGTATTCTGTTGCAGCTCATGTGGAGCTTACTGATGTGTTTAAATGTTGACCGGGAAATTTGTATTTAGTCTGAGCGTTGCGGTGGTTGTTGCACATGGTGGAAGAAAGAGGGAGACAGAGTTTTCTAGAAGTGTTATCTTTGTATCATGTGGTGTGATGATACTCTATTGGTTATTGTGCTGTTGGTAACTTTTTAGTGACTGACTTGTTAAAATCCAGCACAACTTGGTAGGTTTCCAGGAAGGTTACTTAGGAAGGTTATTTTTACATGAGTAACTCTGCTCTTGTAACTTAAACTTTTGTCTCCATTATAGACTCTAACAAAGCATGGCTACGTGGATTAGTTCCAAAATAATTGCACTTATTTGCCAAAATCATGTTATTATTAGAAATGTAGTAACTCACTGGTATTTTCCTCATGTCAATTAAAAGCATTCTCTCTTCACAGGAGCATGATGACCCAATGGCATACATCCACTTCACTGCTGAAGGGGAAGTAACTTTCAAATCCATCTTGTTTGTTCCTAATTCTGCTCCACGTGGACTGTTTGATGAATATGGATCCAAAAAAAGTGATTTCATTAAGGTAGGACATGAAAGTGTGTGGTTATGGTTTTTCTTTTTGTGGAAAAGAAAAACAAAAACCCTAAAGAAAACCCTAAAGTAACTTGGCTGCTCTTTCCTCTCGTAATTCAGCTGTATGTTCGAAGAGTGTTCATCACTGATGACTTCCATGACATGATGCCCAAATATCTTAACTTCGTTAAGGGTGTTGTAAGTATTATATATCTTACTTGCATTTAATTTTTTTTATCTTTAAATACTGCTAGATATACTTAAAATTTTCTTTCTCAACTAGGTGGATTCTGATGATCTTCCTTTGAATGTATCCCGTGAAACACTTCAGCAGCATAAATTGTTAAAGGTAAGCTAATTGGTTTTAAATTCCTTCATTGTAAGCACACGACAGCAGCAAGGTTTAGAAGACTTAATAGCTTGATGAATTTTGATACATGACTCTGAAATTAACATAAAGGAAACTCAGGTATTGCTGTTTCCAGATTACCTCTGTCTACTTCAGATCAGGGATACAAAGTGGAATCTATTCTTTGTAGTGAGGTTGCCAAATACTTACGGTTGTAACTCAGTATTGCTGCTTTTTTTAGGTGATCAGAAAGAAACTTGTCCGCAAAACTCTTGACATGATCAAGAAAATTGCAGAGGAAAAATACAATGACACATTCTGGAAAGAGTTTGGTACTAATGTGAAGCTTGGTGTTATTGAGGATCACTCCAATCGTACACGACTTGCTAAACTTCTGCGCTTCCAGTCTTCTCATCATGAAAGTAACCTCACCAGCCTTGATCAGTATGTGGAAAGAATGAAAGAGAAGCAAGACAAGATCTACTTTATGGCCGGTGCCAGCAGAAAGGAGGTATGTAAGAGTGAAAGAAAGAGGGAAAGGGTACAGTATATTATAGCTTGTACTTTTAGTACCATAAAAACTGTGAATTATGTATTTACAGTAAATGTGGAGAGTCTATGATTATGTTACTACTGCAGTTCAGTTTTTCTGGTATCAGTATTTGTGAGATAGTTGTAGAGATTTTGGTAGCTATTGATACCAATGCAATTAAACGGACATCTTAAATGTTTTCATCCTAGGCTGAGTCCTCGCCATTTGTTGAGCGTCTGCTGAAAAAGGGCTACGAAGTGATCTATCTGACTGAACCTGTAGATGAATACTGTATTCAGGCTTTGCCAGAGTTTGATGGCAAGAGGTTCCAGAATGTAGCAAAAGAAGGAGTTAAGTTTGAAGAAAGTGAGAAGTCTAAAGAGAGTCGGGAAGCCTTGGAAAAGGAATTTGAACCACTCTTAAACTGGATGAAAGACAAAGCTCTAAAAGACAAGGTAAAATACTGTTATATGTAATGATTATTTTTACTTGCTGTACTTGCTACAACATACCTTGCACATTATTTGAACACAGACTTGACATTAGCTTCTCTGCCTTCATGGGTAAACCTTTATGGATAATACCTTTATTCAGGAAGACAATGAGTTAGAATGTCATCTTAGATATTTTTCAGAAATTCTTGAATTGACAGGGAAGTTCAGAGTTTTTTACTTTATTCACTGTATAAGCTATTAGCTCTGTGAACTAACATTAAGGTGTTTTGGGGTTTTTTTTCTACAGATCGAAAAAGCTGTGCTATCCCAACGTTTAACCCAGTCTCCATGTGCTCTTGTGGCTAGTCAGTATGGATGGTCTGGTAACATGGAAAGAATCATGAAGGCTCAAGCTTACCAGACGGGGAAGGATATATCTACAAAGTAAGTTTTCAGTTCTGTAGCAGCAGACATGAAATGCAGTTGACTGCCTCCCTTGCTTGGTTTGCCTGTAACAAGCTTCCACTTGGTTCAGATGATCCTAAGTGTTTTTAAGGTCATTTACAACCAAGTTAGTCTTCATTATAGCCTGACATTGTTATTTCCAAGCCCAGTATGTAAAACTGCCTGGTGAGCAAGACTCATCAGTGCCATTTGCTATCTGTCGTTTGGTGACAAGAGAAGGTGAACTTAGTAACTTGAATGCTTTTTATAGTTGCACGAGTATTAAATGGGGAATACTCTTGTTATTGTGACTGTAACCATTGTATGTGGATTTAAAGATATAATTGGGTCCTGTACTTTGAAACTTAGTGCTGCAATTTCTCTTCTCAGTTACTATGCCAGCCAAAAGAAGACATTTGAAATTAACCCCAGGCATCCACTGATCAAGGACATGTTGAGGCGAGTCAAGGTAAATAAATAATAGTAGTGAAACATTGACTGACTTGGCTGCATACAACCTGTTTTAACAAGTCTGTTTTGATTTTCTTTTGTTCTTCCATGTTAGGAAAATGAAGATGACAAAACTGTTTCAGATCTTGCAGTGGTGTTGTTTGAAACTGCAACTCTGAGATCAGGATATATGTTGCCAGACACTAAGGAATATGGAGACAGAATAGAAAGGATGCTTCGTTTGAGTTTAAACATTGACCTGGATGCAAAGGTTAGTTTGTCTTCCACTTGGGGCTAATAATTGACTTACTGTTGCTCCATCTTAAAAAGTGCAGCTGCTTGATTCACTTGCATGAAATTAAATGTATCCAGCTTCCTGCACTTGTGGGCCACCAGAAGTCCAGCTACGAGTCTGTACTTTAATACTCATGTTCTTCCTTCCTTGCTCTTCTTTGTAGTTTCTTGAGATTCTGCTATTTCATTATGCCTCTCAAGTATTGTCCTGTCCTTAATAAAGTGCTAGCTCTACAGGAGTAAATTGGGCACGCAGGCCTTTGACCCCTATCTCTCTAATGGAGGAATTCCTAAGTGGGTCTTAAGTAATCCAGGTTCTCATAATGCTGTGCAAGAACTTCTGCTGGCTGTTTTGCTGGAGTGGATCAGTGCTAGACAGGTTTTACTTTTCCTTCCGGTAGCTTGTGGCAAATGTTAGGAACGGATAGCGAATACTTCCATAGCCTGTATTGAGCTAGTGCACAACTAGTTAACAATCTAAGCAAGTAAAGCAAATTGCTTGTGACCTTTATGTACAGGTGGATGAGGAACCTGAAGAGCCTGAAGATGCAGCTGAGGAGGCGGAGCAGGATGAAGAGGAAGTGGATGCTGATGCTGAGGACAGTGAAACACAGAAGGTAGGGTCTCAGGTTTGATGCTTTCTTGCCAATATTTATTTGCGACTTTGCCTGTGGGTGCTACTTGGCAATAAAGTTGTTCACTTTGACTTTCATGACACTAGATTTTAGTGTGAGGTGTTCCAGGCTTTTCTTGGAGGGGAAAAAAACTGCAATACAAATTCATTATTCAACTATATGGAGAAAAGATGATACTTAAATATGTTCAACGCCTAAATTATGCTTAAGAGATTGTAACAGTGCCCTGTGGCAAGAAAATGGCAGCAAATCCTCTAGTGAAGATAATTATCCGTGGTGTTTCCACAGCTTGTGGGCAAAAACACAAACAAGTCAGCAAGAGTGTAGTTTTAAATGCTTACAATATAGGCTTGGAACAACACTCCAGACAGCACCATTGCTTCTAAACAGTTCACGTGTCATGTGAAGTCAGCCTTCACTTAGCTCATGTCTGCAGTTTCAATGATGTCTTGATGGATATGCTGAACTCTTCTAATACCATAGCTTCAATACTAACTTCTAAAGTTGTTGTGAGGTCCCAGCTGCGCCTGCTTTCTTGGGTTGCTTTTGGAAGAGACCTGCAAGATGATGTCCTGTGACTCCTGCAAATATATAGCTTGTAGCAATGTGATTTCCTACTGTTAAATGTCAGATTAGGTAAGAATAAATTTGAGGAGCGATATTTATTGTACTGTACCTACGTGATTTTGATGCCACTACTGTTATGTTTGCACATCAGTTTAACTTGCAATGGTTCTTCTGGGACAGTTCTTGTAACCTTTTTCCGCTTTCAAAAAGTAATATTTTGATTCTTTTTGTCTTCACAGGAATCCACAGATGTGAAAGATGAACTGTAAACTGCACTCAACTACTGTCCTGCATTGGGGGGTTAAGAGGGAATGTGAATTAGATTGGTTTGGTTTTTCCACTGTAAAATGTTGAGGGATGGTATGGGGTTTTAAAGGGTAAAGGAGTTTGTTTTTTTTTTTTAAGTTCACTTTTCTAAAAACATTCCTCATGAATGTAAATTTGTATTATTTAACTGACTTGGTGTAAAATCTTGTCATGTACAAAATAAAATGTTCCCAAACAACACCAACTCTAAATTTATATATAGCAAGCTCATCTTGTGGGCTGGCAGAAAGAAATTAAGGTATGGTCCTGTGTGTTCAAGTCCTTTGTGCAAACAGGCTCTTTGTTGGCAGTCATTGGGCCTTTCCATGCTGGCACGGCCACACCTACTTGTGTAGTGTCTGCCTGTGGCTGGGATTTATTTTTACAAACCTGCTGTGCTGCTTAGCCAAGTACACCTGGTATCTGAGAGCTGTACTGAACTTGCTAATTGAAATAAGTATTTGAGTTAGGTATCTCCTGCAAGCCTAAGAAAGAGGAAATAGGGTGTTTAAAGATGGCATTGGAAGTGAAGGCCTGCCAGCTTGTGCTGGAGTCTGTGACTTGACTCCATAGAATATGCAGCAGAAGCTTTACAGATGGGGGGGGAAAAAATATGTCCTTTCACTAAATATGTGGACAACTACCACCAGAACTGTCTTACTGCCTGTGAGCTGGTACCATCTTCCATGGCACTTGGAAACCTTGCCTTTGACTTGAGTCACTACAGCAGTTCTGTTTTCTACAGTTTTTTTTAAAGGTGGAAGTTCTTTTCACATATTCTTAATGCTGTTACTCCTAAACATTTTCACTCTTGTTCTAGGTCTCTTTAATATGGCAAAGCACTGTAGATACTTAATGTGACTGAAGCTAAATCTGGTTAGTTGCAGACATGTTGAACTTCTATTCATTATGTTAGTTTTATCTAAAGGTTGGATGAAGCACTACTTTTCTCACTAGTGCCTCTGCTTTAAAACATCTTCACAGACTTGGTAGACAGTGTTTACATTGAGGGGTTTGGGGGGTTTTTTTGCTGCCTTCTGTGGGAGAAGGACATAGGAGTGATGCTTCTGCACAGTGATTCTACTTAAGAACCAATCTCTTCTGTTTTGTTAACAGAACTTCTGTGAAGTTTCAAGTTTCTGCAGTCTGAAGCAAAATAAGTTTTCTTATTAGGTGAGGGCACTAAACACTGACCTGAAGAACTTGCTTTCCATTTTCTAGGCTTCTATATTGCCCAAAATATGCCATGTATCAGTATGGTTATTGTGGTAGGGTTTAGAGAGTTGTATTGAAGTATGCTGTTTGAGACATTGAGGAAAGGAAACTTAGTTTTGGGGGGGTTCTGGTTCTGCTCACTGCAGTGGTATCCTAGAGAAGAGCCTTTTGTTACTGGCCCAGGCTGAGTGGTCTAACCCGAGTGTCAGCAGCTGCCAGGGTCAGCTTTAGTAGCAGCCTTTGGCAGTAAGTTACTGAACAGGGCAGGTGCACCATTTCTTGGGGCACTTTCCACTTACTATAGCAGTGCAACTTTGTGCTCTGTAGCAATCAACCTCCTAAAGTATCACTTATTTTTAGTGATACACTCAGAAATGTATCACTACTCCCCACACCTCACTATTTGACCTCTTGGGTATCAAAGGTCGCTCGCACCTCCTGCATGGTTGGGAATGATTTTGCCTAACAAACCAAAGGGGAATATTGGAAGTGTAGGGTGGTCTCCTCCAGTATTCTTAATCTGTAAATTACTTGTAGATTTAAGCAACCTTTGTTCTGTTGTATAGCTGAAGTTCTTTTTGCTTTGATTGGTTTGAGGGTGACAAAACTTGATTATATTTCAGAAATAATAAAGAGCACACTTGAGAGTCATGCTTTGTGCTTCTTCATATACTTCAGCTGTCGTCCAGCTACTTTCTCTGCACCCTGGAGTGACAAATGTTCGCTATTAAAAAGCACAAAATGCACGTGTAAGTTTACCTTTTTTTTTCTTGTCAGCTCTGAAGCAAAATGGTGCCAGTATGGGAAGTGTCTCCTATTTCTCTCAGTGCTTCAGTTGTGCTGATTCTGGTGCTGTCACCTCTGCTGTTAAAACTTGGTGTATTGTCAGCTTTGCTATTCCTAGATGGGTACTAACGAGGACATTTCCCTTGGTGCTAGAACAGGCTGAGCTCCCTGTTGCTCAGCTTCCAGTAGCAGCAGGATACACTTAGAAATCCAAGCCTAATTAGTAGAAACTTCCCTCTGCAGCATTTAGACCTGAAAAACCTTTAGAAAATAGAGAGAAATGCATCTTGTATGTCAGAAATCAACAACATAAGAGGTGATAGTCTGACTAAGTGCGAGTAACAATGCAGAAACTGGTGAATTCTGGCTTGTTAAAGGGAACATCCAAAAACTGCTGTTCCTGCCCCATTTAGAACAGAAACAAAATACTGCTGAACTGTCCTGTTTTCAATAAACTTTATCTTCTGCTGAAGTGGAAGGTTGCCAATCTCAGCTTTGTTTAGGTGCAGTAAAGGAAAAAGTCTTTTCACCAGAAGTGGACCTATTAAGATGTTCTCATAGATTTTGTTTGGGCTTAACATCTGTGTTTTAATAGAGCCTTTCTCTCAATGCCTGCTGTCATTGATAAAGGTGCCTGAGAGAGAGATTGTGATGTAGTTACATAATAAATGCACACATGGGCACACAAGAGCAGGAGAGGAGCTCATCTCACCGACAGCCGTAAAACTGGGTGAGAGCAGACACATACACGCACATAAGAACTACGAACCTTTCTTCCTAGGAAAACCACTCCAGCTTATGCAGACATAAATAAAATAATAGCTTCATAGCCAGAACTGATGTAAATGTAGCCCTTTCGGTGATTAATTCTGGATCCCTCTGCTCTTACAAGACTTCCAAGTACTTTGGTAGTAGGAATTAGGGAGCTTTTTGTTTCCTTAATGGGTAATCTGTCAGACTGTGGTTTTTAAGAGTTAAACTTAAGTGAGAACTGAGGATGAAGCTTGTGCTTTGCCCTGGCATCCTTCTCAAGGGAAAGCAATCCCAACCTTCCCAAGCTCTATTATGTACCATTCAAAACTGGGTTGTTGAGTTATCTTTGCAGGATGTTGACTCTGCATCTTCAAGTTCCTGGTGTGAGAGTTTTGTGGTGATTCTATTTCTGGCCTAAAAGGTAAACCTGCTCTTGTTATTTCAGAGTTTTGCATATTTACAGCTATCAAAAGCAGTCACAGACAAATTAAGATGCCCAAATGGAGCTCAAACAAATATGATTTCGGTGTAATCTGCATATATGTGCCCTATTTTAACTAAGATGACCAAGCTGTAAGATTGCAGCCTTACAGAGGACCAAAGCAGATTTCCTGTCAGTGATAGGTCTTTGTCATGGTTTGTCACCCTTATTCTGAAGGATACTTACAATGCAATCAAGATTTAAGAACTTACAAGCATTTTGGCACACAACTGATGGGACTTTTACCAACAGCACTCACTGTATGTTTATTTTTAATGCTGCCTGCAACTCTGCTTAAAGGAAAGCAAAAAAGCATTATAGGAGCACAGTATTTCACATACATATTTCTGCAACTTAAACAGTTGAATAAACATGTTATCAGTTCTAGTTTTCACAACGAAAATAAACTCTGGTCACTGTTGTGAAGTCTGAACTTCGCTTGATCTTTCTTTTAGACCCAACAGTTCTGTTTTCAGTTCTCCAGGCTTAGGAGGTATTTCAGGTATGCTCTGTTAAAAACAAAGACATCGGTGTTGTGACAGAGGAAAAACTAAATTCCCAAACCAGTAAATGAGCTTACTCTGTAAGAGCATGACAGCTAAACTGTGATTTTGTCGCCCTCTTTTCTGAGCAGAATATAATTCCTACATGCAAAACACCTTAAGAATTATTACCCTTTTGTAATCTGGCTTATTTTAAAGTAGCAAAATATAATTTGAAAAAAAAAAAAAAAACGAGATGAAAGGAAGAATGGCCAGTTTGTTTTAAAGGAGCAAAGTTTCTTTTTGCCATTAAAGTGAGTTTGGTAGAGATGTTCTAGCACAGTTGAAGTCTCCACACATATTCTTGGTGACAGAAGAAAAAGTTTCACTGCTTCTACTGTCCTGATTTAGAAATTAAGCACTGAAACTGGAGATTAAATTTTAAAAAGGTACCAGATAACATGACATTTCAAGAAGTGCATTCCCTCAAAATTCGTGCTACTTTAGAGGTATAGATCATTTGATCATTCTGAATAAATATGTCTATTTGCCTGTAAAGGCTACAGTAGAGACTACTAAAATACACACACTCTAATGCATCTATCAATGATTTAAGCCTCATTGCTTAAATTTTGATGTGACAGCTCAAGCATGGTAATTTTTTTTAACTTATTTCCCATTTGAATATAGCACAGAGAATTAAAAAACCCAAGAAGTATACACGAGCAGGAGGATGAGAGAAAACTTCCAAGTCAGGCCCCCAAGAGGCTAAACCAACTATTTTTATCCCTGGTGGACGGTCTCATTTAGAGTTTAGTTCTGTGACTGTAATTCTGACAGCCTTATCTGTCATCATTTCTAAAGTCAACTTTTGGTCGTCTTCATTTCTGTTACTGAAGGCAACAGTCTATTTTAAATCTAGCAGAGCCCCTTCTTGCCACTTTTGCACTCTCTTTTCAAAACCCAGCTTCCCACAGCAGAGACCCCTTCTGGACACATGGTACCATGTCGCCAGAGTGGAGGCGACTCCCCAGAGAAGTCACAGAATCACAGAATTGTTAGGGTTGGAAGGGACCTCTGGAGATCATCCAGTCCAAGCCCCCTGCCAAGCAGCGTCGCCTAGAGCAGGTCACACAGGAACGCGTTCAGGTGAGTTTGGAATGTGTTCAGAGAGGGAGACTCCACGACCTCCCTGGGCAGCCTGTTCCAGTGCTCTGCCACCTTCAATGGGAAGAAGTTCTTCCTCATGTTGAGGTGAAACTTCTTGTGTTTTAGTTTGTGGCCTTTGCTTCTCATCCTATCGCTGGGCACCACCGAAAAGAGTCTGACATCATCCTCTTGGCATCCACCTCTGAGGTATTTATAAGCATTAATGAGATCCCCTCTCAGTCGTCTCTCCCAAGAGACACTCCAGACCCTTCATCATCTTTGTGACCCTCTACTGAACCCGCCCTTCGTCTTTCTTGTACTGAGGAGCCCAGAACCGGACACAGTGAAGTCCTGGCTGCCTGGCCAGCGCCTCTGTAGAGGCTGATCTCTGTCCACCGCCAGGCCAGAGACCTTTCCGAGGCACAGCCTCTCCAACAGACCCTCCATCCCGCACACACGCTACCAGCGACCGGGACCCTCCGAGCACTTACAAGGTCAGGCCTGTAGTACCTGTGCACGACCTCGGCCCCCGCGAACATGGCCAGCATGCTGGCCGCCAGCGCCCGCAGGTAGGTGGGCCAGGGCACGCCGGCGGGCATGGCTGCGGGGGCGGGCTCCGTGCACAGACCGCGCCGGACGTGCGTCATCCCCGCCGCCGCCGCCGGGAGGGGGAAGAGAAGAGGGAAGCGGGTGCCGAGGCTCGCCCTCGCCAGGGAGTATCGCGCCAGGCGGGGTGAGTCGCGACACAGCGCCGGCACCTCAGGCCGGGGGCTCGGCCGCC